>OY855908.1:15136992-15719492 GCA_963693305.1 Meandrina meandrites
AACAGCAAGGCTATTTCGAGTTTCGTGACCTTCACCTGTCCCGCTGTGTGAGGTGACATATTAACCATGTTTACTGATATTATATGCGAAAGGTACCCGGGTCATACCAGGCACGAGGGAACGTACGTTCACCTTGATTCCCGTGATGGCGTCGAGAGGCGTTGTCCAAGTCATTCTGAGTTTCTATCGAGATGATGACAAAGGATCGGCATTCGAACGTCACAGAGGTCGCGTAGCGTTTGACATGGCAAAGCACATTTCTATACCTGCCGACTTTTCCTAAGTCAAAGGCGTGAGATTACTATCTCCACATTTTCGAAGATATCCCGACCATTTCCGGAGATTTCCGAAGATGTTCTAACGACTTTCAAACATTGCCGATGTGTGTGAAATCGAAACAAATGCGAATAACGATGCTCATTTTCTGGATTATGTTTTTGGCCAAAATTGAATTTAATTTACAATTAATGGTTTTAAAGGGACTATGTCACCTGTGACGCGTACGCGCGACGGAGCAAGATCTCTTGAAAGCGTTAAGGTGATGTTGCACGGGACAACAAAAATCGTTCACCGTGTAACATGGTACCGGGGACGATTTTTTGGGCAACATTTTACTCGGCAACACGTTGCGACTTTTTGAAACCAAGTCAAAAACTCGCAACGCAAGATGACGAATATTCAGAAAGTTGGCTCGTGTAACAGGGCCACCGTCGGTTTTCTGCGCAACACCTTCCCAGAATTTTTGCTGCTTCCGATTTCGCGCGGGGCCGCGCGAAATTTAACGAGCCCAGGGAAGTTCCAAGGGACTTGGCTTGTAAACAAACAAAATGGCGTCTCTCTCTTTCGTCTTCTGGATGAAGCTCTTGAACGAGCTGGTTGTATGCTCCCCTTTCTCGCCTCTGCAGACAATCTCTAGTCCAAATAACTCTCTCTCTCTCTCTTTGCCTTTTTCTCCTCTTCGTCACATTCTAACCCATCAATCAGAAGAAGCAAATTAATAACGTTTTGACGCCGCCAACGACAACGTCCATCGGCCGCCATCTTTGTTTATATGGCCTGGATGCTTGGATACGCAAAATGTTGCGAGTCGGGTTGCGTGAAAAATCGTCTCGTGTAACATGCTTGTTGCCAAGTTCATTTTGTACGATGTTGCGCGAAAAGTTGACTCGTGTAACATAGCACGAAAATTTGACGCCGTGTTGCGCGAAAAATCGTTGTTGCAAGTTGTCCCGTGTAACAACACCGTGTATCAAAACTTTGTTAATTTGCTTCTTTTAGTTGATGGCGTAGACTGTGATGAAGGGGAGAGAAAGGTAAAGAGAGAGAGAGTTATTACTGCAACTAGCTCCATCCCCTCAGCGTCGTTTAATGTCACATTACTCTCGGGGGCTTCTAAAATCTGCATCTCTTCGTCGCCACAATCAACAGCAGACTCCATTTTGTTTGTTTATAACCCAAGTCCCTTGGGCCTTCCCTGGGCTCGTTAAATTTCGCGGGAGATCGGAAGCGGCAAGAATTCTGGGAAGGCGTTGTTGCAAGTTTTCCCGTGTAACATCACCTTAGGCAAACTATTTTAATTTCGTCGGGAGGCGTGGAGGCAGAGTGGCCGAGTGGTTTAGGGCGCTGGTCTTGTAATCCGGAGGTCCCGGGTTCAAGCCCTCCACCCTGCCACTAGCTGGATTTGTTTCACGGTCGTCCCGAGTTCAAATTCTCGGTCACGCTTTGTATATAGCCAACTGGTCTGCCTCCAGCCAGTTGGGATTTTTAACCATGTTATGTTCATTTAAAGTTATTTGTTTCCTATGTTTCAGTGGCATGCCTAAACTAGCTATCTCAAAGCTAAGTGCATGACCACTATAAACAACATTTACAAACAACATTTACATTTACAATCGTTTTCGGTTTTCATCGAGTTATATCTCAGCCATCCTTGTGAAGTTTGTTTAATAGTAGTTAGCAAGACATGCATGACCAGGTCGGGAAGAGCAGTATGTGCATTTGTGCGTCGGTATTAGCTGATGGTTATACGACTTAAAAATTAAATCTTCTTTCAATTGCACTTAATTTCACTACTTCGGTTAGGTAATTATGTTATTTTCTTTACTGTCTTCTTTATAACTCACACTATTGGTGGAGGTTTTGCGAGTTCATGAAATTTATACCTCAATTCTCGTAAGGTCCACCCCTCCAAACCGACTGACGTGCTGAAGTAAAAAAAATTCGGGTTATGACGCAATAATTTTCGCCTTAAGAAAATGAAAATTAATAGCTAACTTAAATTAGTCGTTAACTGACAATTGGCCAAAAAATTAGTAGTTAACTGACAATTGGGTACCCCCAGAAACTTATAAGGTGTTGAAACGTGTAACCGGCGAGCTCACAGCTTTTGAATATTCAGTTTTGGCAAGTACCATATTTGGAAACACGAAGAGTTTGTACGCGAGTGCTTTACACATGTAACGACACACGCAATAAAATTTTCGGTTTTGCAGTAAGTTACTTGAATTCCGACCTAAACGCCGTAAATTACTTACAGAAACTAAAGAAACTCATTAAGTCTATCCAGTGAACTTCTCCAGACTACTGAATGACGATGAAACGGAAGAATTTAACCAAATTTAACTTTATTCAACCAAGCTTGTTCAAAGACACGATTACGACATCTAGCGTGTTAGCGCGCGCTGTGAATTTAATCCAAATGTTGCAATTCTGATTGGTTAATTTTTTCTCGTGATTCCCAATTATGGTATAAAATGGAAACGAATGTGATAACGCTTAGTTCAATACGAATCATAGCGGATGAATTTGCTGAGTTAGTTTTGACGCTGTGAATTTCTTTGTTTCGGCGTGAGTTCATTTTGTTTAGCCGCGAGTTCACTTTGTTCAGTGCCTTGAGTTGATCGTTTTGCCTTGACTGTTTGGAGTAAATCAAAACAAATTTCTTCGCCTTCATTAAGGTCCTTTTTACACTGAATAACCCTTGGAGTTATGAAAAGTCTTTGGCTAAAATTTTATGTGTGCGCCTACGTGCGTACGTGCATGAGGAACCCAATAAAGTGCAGCGACATGTACCTATATGGGCAACCGTATACGCTTAGAAATAGTGTGGCTACTTATTAATTGGGAAACAGTGCAAACTCAACTAAAAAGATAATAATAAATAGGAGTTCCGCTTTTAGGCCACAAAATATAATCTTACAGTGAAAAAAGTCAGTAACACACTACCTCTCTGGAACCTCTATTTTCATTCACCCACTGTAAACACTACCTCTATTGTTATTCAGGGCTAGGGGCATTGTTATGACCTGTTATCTATTGTTTTAAGAACCAATGAAGTAACTCGTTACGGGAGGTAGTGGGCGACCCAAAAAAGTTTATACCGAAATTATCTGAAAAATGTCGCGCTTTGAAAAAAACAAACAAAAAGAACAATGTAGAAAGATTCTAATTAAAGAAAGATTCTTAATTGACTGTTGATATTATAAGCTGTTGTGGTGTAGTTCTATCACCTGTATGCAAAAGAGTTATTAACGGGCGGCCGTCCGTTCATCGAGTCACGTGGCCCGGGTTGTTGTCTATCAGAGCTATGGATGAGCATATGTGCTGTGCTTCACTTATCAGTGATGAATGGGCACTAACCGCTGCCCACTGCTTCTACGACCAATACAAGAAGATGGTTCATCTGGGAAAGCTGGTCGTCGTTGCAGGTCAGTTTTTAGGCTTTTGTTGGTAATATACAAGCTTTTAAAAAAAAAAATTAGTTAGTGTTGATGAAACTATTATCCATTACATAGTTAAGCAAAAAGGAAGTGTTAATTTCTACTGCCCAATACTGGTTTATGTTTAGTAAATAAACCCTTTAAGCTAAGCGGCTGGTATATCGGGCGATAATGCTCCAGGCTAAAATATTATCCTCCCATATATCAGCAAGCCAGAATGGACTTAATTTATTTTAATACCCTTCGATTAATTTGTACAATGGGCTTCATAAGAGCAAAAGGAAAAACGCGATAATCATGGCGTAATTCCGTTTGAAATAAATGCAAGTTGACTGGCTTACGTAATTTTTAAACACTGAGTTTATCAAAAAGGTAGACCCGAGGAGGTCACTGTTCATTTGTTGTGAACTTCTCGATGAAACCGGACGACAGATATCAATTCAGATGGGGTATATATTGTCTGATACTCGTGGTAAGACTGTGTACCGCTGCACGTTATGTGTTTTGTCTAATCGGGCAGCGCTTCTAATGTCCTTTAACTTTTACATATAGTATATAGTACATGGAAAAATAGTTTAGATTTGAGGCAGCCCACAACAGGGTCAAATCTTGAAAGAGAGCTTACAGTTGATTGGTGTATAGTATGTATGAAAAAACGATTTGACTGAAGGACCAGTTGCAGTTGACCAGGAGCTACGTCACGGGGATATTGCGGATTAAATGGTCTTAACTATTCTAAAATTAGTGACAGGCAACTTACCCCGTGAAAAACATTATATTTTAACATCTAAAGAAAGGTATAATCTTAATTTGCAGCGAGAAATCAAACCAGGCTATAAATACCGATTTATTAAAGACGCGCGGAAAAAACTTGATAAGTTTAGAATAAATTTTTCAAGTTGTAATCCATTTCCATCCTAGCCATCCGTAGTTACAAATGCCTGTTAACAGTATGAGTGCTTTAATGTAGGACTTGTTAATAAAAATGGCCTATTATTTTTAGGTTTCGTATGACACAAACATCTGTTTAAATCCATGACAACGCCCCTTTAATACTCCATTTTCTTAAAAAGGTGTTTCACTTTTATTCTAGGAGGCAAGAGTACAACTGGCCAGGATGACATACCATGTAGTATTGTACAATCATTTATCCACCCACTCTTCAATCCTTTCATGTTTCCCGGTACATACGACATTGCACTTTTAAGACTCTCTCACAGGATTTCAATTCCGCCAGTGCGTTTACCTGTCAGTGGAGCACCAATCACAAATGCTGAATGCTGGGTCGCAGGTGAACTGCACTGTAGTGGTATCCTTACTATTGTTTCACCACTAGTTAAGATAATTTCATTCTTTCTTTTTCTATGCTATACTCGGTATTATTAAATTCTCAACCTCGGATATTGCATTTCTAGCTTTTTGATTGGTTTACTGAATCTCGGTTATCAGCCAATATACCTATGTTTGACCTTATATGGGAAACGACCGCAGCAAGTGCCACTCAGCTTAAAATTTTCCTGGGGAAGCGAAAGTTCCGTCAGAAAAATGGGAAATTTGGCGAGCTTTAAATGCTTATACAAGAAATAATCGACAGTGAGTTCCCTAAAACCACACAAATATCACAAAAATGCCATAGTTGACCCAACTATGTAAAACTGAAATGATTGATGCGAAATGTTTAATAAAAATACTTGTAAATGTAAAACATGAGCCACTGAACGGAGAAGAAAAGCAGCAAATAATTTACGGGAAGTCCAGAAACCTGACACAATTTCATTCAGTATTCGATGTAAAATTAGGCTCAGCACTTCAGTTAAGTTTGTTACCTTTCAATCTTGATCTTGTCCTTTTATACTTCAATGAACTTCATCGAATCTGAGTGCAATTTCGTTTCAGCATAATGTAGTGGTCTTGATGACAGCCGACTGGAGCCGTAAACAAGTAAACACTTGCTTCGCTCGTCTTGCACAAGGCGTATAATTTCCAGAAAAGCTATTGCTTCGGATCTTCCCGTAAACCTTAATGTTGTCACAATTTTCCAGGATGAAAAGACGATTTACGAGGAGATTGTCCGAGGAAAATGTTCAGAAGAAAACTCTCTCGCTCGCTTTCCTCGCGTGTTTCATTCAACTCAAGAAGTGAACACCGCGCCACAAATTTTCCCGCCTCGTGATACTTTCACTTCGTTTACATCAAAATGAAATGTCCAGTTGATTTATACTAAAGAAGAATTCAATAATTAATAAAAATATTATTGATCATTATTCCATTCGCCCTTGTTGGATACGACATTTACCACCTCGTATCCAACGCGGGCTCATGGAATAATTGTTAAATAATTATATAAAGAGAAATTAGAAGCTGATTGTTGTTGTGTTTCAGAGTTGACTGCATTGGCCCTAAAAAACCCGGGGCGGGGACTCCACTATACAAATGACGGGGGTACTCATTGCTCCTTTTTAGGAGTTAAAATTTGGCGATTGGTATCGCTAAGGTGCTAAAATATAGAATGACCACCGTCAGAGTTATCTTGCTACGGCAAACTCTTGCCTTGCGGAAACCCCTATTACGGACAAAATTCAGATCCCCGGCGAAAGGTGTAGAGGTTTGGCTGGGAATGACTCCCGCTATTACGGACTCTAGCTAATACAGAATTAGGGACACTTTTGGTGGTCCCAAAAGAACAATTTTATTGTTTTGACTCTCCATAAAGCGGACACCATGAAGTTCTCATATGACATAATTACGTAAAATTGCAGTCTGTTGTTCGCTATTTGTCTAAAGCATACTAAGAAGACTTCTGGAATATATATTAGTGCATTAATTCGTTCGATAGTTGTACAACAGACTTTGCTTTTTCACTTCAGCTTGCAGCTTTTCCTTGCAGACTCTTTAGGAGAGATCAAGCCCTTATCCTCCAGTCCCAACGACTGCTTAGCAGTTTCGCCACTGTTCGGATAAGCACGTCATATTTCACCGTATATTAACGGCCTTTTTTCTCACACCCCGCTATTACGGACTCTCGCTAATACGGACACTAAACGAAGTCCCGAGCGTGTCCGACTAGTCAATTACGTTTGTTCGCTCTTGTTATTCTCAAGTAATAAAAACAAAAGACCGTCTTTGACGAAAAGCGGCAAAAAACGTAATACCATAATACCTCACGCCGGCTATATATCCCCGCTCATCTTAGGAAAAGAAAGAACTGAGAGGTTTTTTCTTAAATAGTGGTTTGTATAACAATATTTCAGGTTGGGGATATTCAACAGCGCCGATCAAATCAAGTCCCTTTGTCCTTCTCGAAGCACCGTTGCCTCTGGTGGAACCTTTCCACTGTACTATTAACCCTCGCCTACAACTGTGCGCCGGAGGAGGGGGAACCAGTCCATGCCAAGGCGACAGCGGAGGTCCCCTGTTCTGTAACGACAATGGGAGATGGGTCCTTCAAGGGATCACTTCCTATGGAAACAAGCAGTGTATTCCTTTTACACCATGTGTGTTTACAAGGGTTAATGCCTTCATAGACTGGATTACCTTGACTATAGCAGGTAAGAGTGCTGCAATGTCTGTTTAGTAACTTTTATTTTTTCATTATTTATTGCACTAAACAAGCGTGACAAAGGTACAATTTACAGAAAATGACGTGCAGAGAAAAACTAAAAAGAAACCACAAGGCCTTAATTATAATTTTATGCTTCCTCACAACGCATAATTTAAAATAGCATGGCTTTTATTCGTGGCTAGAGATTGAAGACTAGGGTAAAAACTTAAGTATTTTCATAATAGTTGCAAAAAATATTTATTTCTACGTTCTGCTTTAGAAAGAAAAAAGGCCGTTAACACAACAGCAAAAATTGGCCCGGACCGGTCAAAAATAGGCTGGATCAGATGTGTTTTGTAAAGCAACAGTCAAGTTTGCTGAGCCATGGGCGACTGTGGCCTCGCGAACACTTGATTGTTTCTTTACAAACTCATCTGGTGAGCCAATTTTTGCTCTCGTATAAACGGCCCTTAACATTATCTTCATCTAAAGAGCTAAAATACCTTTTTTATACTTGCCTCAAAAGTTGGTATTTTGTTTTGGTTCAACTCTCCTAGCATATGTTTACATGTATGCAGGCCCAAAATGCCTCCCCGTTCCCTCCACCTACTGTCTAGTAAAAAAACGCACAGTAAAGTCACTTCTAGCGATAAATCTTACTAACAAAAAATCAAGTGCTTAGCTTTCTGGATTTGATTTAAATTTTTAAACTTTGAAACTCGATTTTGAAAAATGGCATGAACTGCATATAGACCCTCTGTTCTGTTTTCTTCAAGGTGTACTTGTTGGTTCAATGCCAGCTACAGGTAGAGGTCCAAGGCCTATAGCAGGAGCGGATGAACCAGGAAAAATTCCGTTCATTGATGTCAGCATTGGATCAAGGACCACCTATTTAAGCAGCACCAGAAGGCGTCCCAAGCTTCATCTTCCAAGACCTTCAACTCGACCAGGAATTCACTTCAGAAAAAAATATAGCGCAATTTCATTTGGGTTTGTAAGCTAGTGTTGAAACAATAACCGAGTGTTCGGAATGTGTCCCGTGCCTTGTTTGATTTGCACAACAAAACACTGAAACAGCCGGCGGTTGAGATTTCATTTGTTCCGAGAATTCAAATCCGCAGTGCAATTTGCCCAAACAATGCAAACGGCTGTAGCGTTCAATACTTTCATACAATTTGAAATCAGTTCTCGCTCACTTGCATGACACATGAAATTCATTTATCTAGCATGCCAAAACTAATCAAATTTTTAAATTGAAAAATCAAGCAAACTGGCACTCTATTCAACGTAACTACATCAACTTTACGAGTGAATAAGTTAAAATGTCATTGTTCTGTACTGGACATTTCACTGGCTGAAGTAAAAAAATTGTCCGAATCTATTGCTCCCGTTCGTCTTTTTTGATTGGTTAACTTTGTCTGGGTGGCCCCGGTACAAGCTGCACTGTACTTCTAACTAAGTTAGATACACGAATACACAGGTAAATATGTAATCATTTTAAAATTTTCTTGAACGAAAAGGATTAAAACGTTTCTAAGTGGCCAGCGTTGCTCCATCTTATTTCGTGACAGTTGTTGTTATGAATAGTTCAAAACGTTCCGTAAGGCATACAAAGGTAATTACGCGAATCAGCTAAAACGTTTAAACGTTTTTCTCATCCGTTTACAAAAAATCTCTTATCCGTTTAACGGTTTGAGCAAACCGTTTAAGCATCTCCCTCATCCGTTTAAAAAATACGAGATCCGTTCAACGTTTTGGACAAACCGTTTAACGTTTTGGGCAAACCGTTTAAACGCTTTTCTCGTCCGTTTACAAAAATTTCGTATCCGTTTAATGATTTTGGCAAAGCGTTTAAACGGTTTCCACGTCCGGGTATCCGTTTAACGTTTTAAGCAATGGTTTAGACGGTTTTACGTAGGTGAGTGCGAGTCTAGAAATTAGCCGTGATAAACTCGATCGTAAACTCGTGATAAAAAAATAAACAAACACGCGGACAAACTGCCTTTGAGTCAGCGTTTAAATACTTAAATGTGTAATGTATCTACATAAACAGCTTGGTAAATCATTCGAAGAGTTAGAAAATAATATAACTTTCGAAATAAACTACATGAAATGCTTCAAATGTGAACGAAAAAATATTAATAATATTCGAACGGAGAACGCGTTTGAAACCTGCAAGCAATAATAAATTATGTACACTTGAAACAGTAAAGCGAACACATCAAAACTTGAGAGCGCTTCCTTTAATTCTAAAACGAACTCGTCAAAAGCTTAAAACTGCCTATAAGCTAATTAGTATCTTCTGTTGGAAAGATTGTTTGGGAGACAAAATTTGAGATAAGCAAAACCCGATCGTACTCACGCGTGTTTGCTAGATCGAAGGCATCACAACATTCAGCATTACGGCCGAGAAACATTTCCAGTTTAAACTTCAAGCGGCACATTATTTTGTAGAAATATATTTCTCAAATTTACTGTACTACACATGCACGTGAACGAAAAACAGCAAGAAACCCGAAAGCGTGCATGACCACTATAAACATAAACTATTTCACAACCTTTCGTTTATCCAATCAGCAGTCGAGAATCTTTCTGCCCGAAAGAATGTGAATAAATTAAAAGTGGTCACGCTTGTACGGGTCGTTGAAACCTTTTAGAAATACCTGTGTTAAACAGATGCCATAATCAGCATTTAAGGCGTATGTTTAGAATAACAGTGTTATCATTTCAATCATGATTAACTGTGTAAATTGTTTTAACCAAGGCAGTTCTTTTATTCACCTAAATGAGCTGAGGTTGCTGTTTTTGTCACGCAAGAATTAGAAAGGCGACCTAAGAGCCGGGCACGCGCTCGAACCAATCATGTGCGTTTATATTGTGTTTCCTAATAATTCCCTTCGCAACAAAAGTGCTCCTAACAACCGAAGTCAAAAACGATCGACCACTCTCACAATGGCGGAGCTTAGCTCAGACGAAAACAGCAACAAAATTATTGAAAAATGTATTAAGTTTTTACAAGATGGTTGCGGATGTGCACTAGTTGGAAAAGCAGGTTCTTGTTCTGCAGAGTTCACGGAAGAGACAGTTCTTGCCAACCTAAATAACTGCCTTGAACTGACGAGTGGAGAACTTGATTTGTTCATTTTGGCCAACATCCAAGCATTTATATTACCCGCATCGACTGTGTTGGTGAAAAGAGAAGCAGGAGCCTCGATCAAGTTTTTATTTCCAACGGAGACAAATTTGCAGGGAAATGTTTTTACATGTTTACGGAATTGGATATGCGAGATTTCTTCGGCTCAAAGAACACTGGGAACAGCATGGCCTTTCCCAAAGACCACACGGCAACAAAAAAAGAGTACCTGAAAATGCGACACCACTCTCTGTGGTCGAAGATTTCTGTGCTTTTCTTCAGAACTACGTGGAGGAAAATGGCATTATACTACCGGGGCGTATTCCTGGCTTTAAGAGCGACGACATTAGAGTCCTGTCTTCGTCCGAGTCAAAAATGAGTGTATGGCGGGTATACACTTCCACATGCGAAGTTTCGAACAAGCAAGCGGTCAGCTACAAAAAGTTTATTCAGTTATGGCAGGACTTTTTCCCCGACGTTGTTGTAGCTAAACCGATGACAGATTTATGTTTGACCTGACCTCGTTGAGCTGACTGAACGGGTTTTCATCTTTTCGTCAGTTCAGCGAATACAGATGGAAAGAGATGAGCTTCCCGGATGAGCTTCATGTTTATCTGTTATTCAAATAATCTTCTCACCGATAATGCATAGAAACAAACAAATCCACCATATTGACAAGGCGACAGATCAATGTAAATGAGTACCCCGAATATTCATTAAGTCGCGCGTGCAGGCTCATTCCCAGGGCGGTTAGAAGAGAGACCCTGAGAACGAGGCTGCGAGTCGGTCGCGTAAGCGAACAGCATTTCGAACGGTGCAAACAAACAACATGAAAGTCCAGATGAAAGGCTAAACGAAATGGCCTGAACAAGCAAATTAACCGGCTAAACGAGAGAAATAGGAAAGCTGTATCACGATGAAACGGCGAATTAGAAAATTAGCAGCAATATGGAACAACGTTAACATCAAACGATCGTTAGCGATCTGTTGTAAAAAATAATATTGAACGGGCAGGCATAGTTCGCTTCCTTCATTTCAAGGTGAGCCTACGATTTCCGGGTAATGAATACAACAGTAAGTGTTTGGCTTCTTATAATCATGTTTTAATGTATGTAGTTTCCAAAACTTTGTTACATAATCAGGAGTGGTCACTCATTATTAAACACAACATCTTCTGTTTATATTGGATTCCTGTTTCGATTGTTTTTAACAGCGATACCTCTCTCAGAATAAGCTTAATGATTCCGAAAATTCGGAGGGTTGAACGTTACTTCTTTTAGCTATCCGTTTAATGATTTGGTCCAACCGTTTAATCTTTTCACATTGCCGTTTAATGATCTTTAATGATTTGGTTCAACCGTTTAACGTTTTCAGCTTTCCGTTTAATTTTTTCTTCAACCGTTTAACGTTTCGTTCAATCCGTTTTTGGACCTTGCCAAAGCGTTTAACGTTTTCAGCTCTCCGTTTAAACGGATAGTCAAACCGTTTACAACGGTTTACAGACCGTTTAAAACCGTTTACTATCCGTTTATTTAGCCGTTAAACGGTAAAGTGTTCTTGGTGGTTTTCGCTTTCCAGGTCATTTAAAATTTTTTTACTTGACAAAAGCATATTTTTGTTTGTCTTTTGAAAGGGCGATGATGACTATATAGCGATGACGTTGCCTTTGATATTATAAGTCGAACGATATTAGTGAGCTAAGATAAATTACCATAGCTTGTCTTTTGCAAGATTTAGTGAACTTAATTTGTTCTTTATTATGCGTTCAGAAACTAAGCAGCTAATGCGAGGTGCTTACTTGTCCTGGAAGCGAAATTCATTGAGCTGAACCAAATAACGATTTGTTTACCAAGACGTCCTTTTCACTTTGAGTTTTTTGTCCCTGATTTCCACGAAATCATTTCCATACCAGTTCTTTGAATATGTTGGCACATCAAGGCAACATTGAAGATTTCCTTTACTTCATTACCAATCTAGTTGAAAATGTATTAACATTATCATGTGATCTCGCATCGTGTGAAGTAATTCAGACCGTTAAGTCGGGCTTTAACTGATTATACTTCCTAGCTCGATTTCACTCTCTAATATGAGGGTTCCGCCATCCTTCTTATTCATTAAAGCTCTTAGTTTCGTTTCCACTTGTGGGTGTTCGTCTGAATTCTCATTAACGTCCTGCGAACCAACGAATTTCACTCTCTGAAAATATTCTGACACTGTAATTGCCAGCTTTTTAGCCGCGCTCTTGCTTTCACACATAAAAGCCTGCGTAAGATAAATATCTCTATCTTCTCCCTCGCCATGATGATAATTAAACACCAGTATCTTCCTTCGTTTGCTGTCAACCCCACAGTATACAATTCTGTTGAATTTGTAAACGGTTTTCGTTCCGCAGTCCTCTTCATCAGCTTTACACAGCTCAAACGAATCGTCTTTAATTTGTAGAGACTGCTTCGGTAGCAAATTATGCTTTAGTTTTATTCGGCAGCTGTCAAAGATTTCCTCCACGGAGCCGCATATTCCCTCACCAATAGGACACAATATCTGCACGCTTCCGAGATAGATAACTTGAAAACTGACTTCGTTATGGTTACATGTATCTCGTCGCGAGAATCGAATATGTCGTATGGAGCGTAATGTAGAATACGCCATTTCTTAATGCTTAGAAAACAACGGTAAATTTTCTTTAAATTGTATTCTTTCGTTGCATTAAGTAAATCGTGTGTAATTATAATTCTAAAAATGCAAAGGGCATCAGAAAACAAAGGACATTGCAAGGGAAATATTTGTTTTGCTGCCTTATTACTAGAGTCACGTACGTCATCATCGTGTACCAGCAGTTTGATTTTCATTGGTGGTTCCTTGTTAAGTAAACGTCCAAAATAAACAATACATTACATTTGTTTTTATTGCTACTGGTCGATACGTAATAACATAATTAAAATTATGTTATTACGTATCGAAAGCGGGACTTGGGTTTAGTAAAAGTGGAATTTTGCTTTTGTAATGCAGTCTTACTGAAGCGAAATGTAAAGTCAGCTCTGTTTTTGGATGCTAATTGTTTTACTTTCATGACTGAAAAAAGTAAACTCAATTCAATCGTTTCCAGTAATATTTTAATACTTCAAAACAACGAGGACCTTTTGACGTAAGCGTCCCAAAATAAGCCTACGTTTGTTCAAAAAGCATATTGTTGTTTGCTTTTTTCCGGGTGGTCGTATTTTCAGGACGGCAGTTGGAAATGTAGAATATCATTCGGTAAGTGCCAATGAAAACAGATCAAAACTCTGAACACATGCTGTGGTGATACAAAATAGTGCAATAGTACAATTGATAAATCACTGATATAGAAACATTTAAAACATATAACGTTCTATACTTATTAAGGTACCACGACCCAGGGGGAGGGGGGAGGGAGTACTGAAATATACTTTCTATGGGGAGCTCGGAGGCTCCATCCCGAAGTCCAAACACTGTTGTTGTTTTTTTTAATCTGACAGAAAAGGAAGCCTTTTCAGAAAAAAAAAAAAACTTTCATAGAAAATAGTGCCCTCCCTCTCTTTTCTATACCTTTTCGTTTGAATAACCCCTACGTACTTAGATGAATCAAGTACAAGTAGCTGGTCTGTTCGAAACATTTTGAAAGGCCCTTTTAAATACCAAAAGCGCATTTTCCTCTATCTTCTTCTATGCTCCAACTGGTGAAATCCCTTTTATAACCTCCCGCCTGAAAAAGGTACCACTTTCGGGCAGAGTCCCACTTTAAAGGGTCCACTATAAGGTGTTCATCCCCCGAGCATACCGCATTGATAGAAAGAGAAATAATTTTACATGTATTTAAACACGCGCGAAGCAGTGCAAGGATATTTGTCCTTTGAGGTTTTCTTTTCCTGGAGATTCACATGTTTTCTTAAGCTTTTACTTCGCTCTCTGTAAACTGCTCGCTTCAGGCAGACAGTAACGGGTTATTTTGCGAACAATCTCCTTGCATGTTTTCGAACCAAAGACAGTTATTGTTCATTGATGTTTTCGTACCATTGCCTTTAAACGATGTATAAAGTAAAAGTACAACTTTATTGTTTTCTATGTAGCTAAGACCTCTTAAGAGTCACGTTTACAAGCTGCAATCATTAGATAGGAATAAAACTAAACATCTACAAATTTTAAAATTGTGTTGTTATATAAAACAACACCCACAAAGCTAGATGCTAAAGCAATATTTAAATTTGTTTCATCGATCACCCTGGGAAAAAGTCGCATAGTTCTTTCTTTCTGCTAATAAACTAGCTTCACAGTTTCATTTAAAAAAGGTCCTTTTGACAAACAAATACATATGAGATAGGTAAATACATGCATGCCTTGCAAGAAAGTCAATCTGATCGAACGTTCGATTTGCAATATATTTACAAACTAATTCCTTGCCAGGTTCTATTTCAATTACAACCTTTTGCGAAGACGTAATACAACGAAACATTTTTTTCGTTACCACATATATAAGCCCATCAAGGCTATAACTTGGTATGTTACTGTATAAACGTGATGCAATTGCCTTTAGCAACGTTTACCTCTTTAGTACAGACAACATTCTACAATAGCACTACGATAATAAATGTGAAATGAGCAACGAATAATATAAATAAGACGGCAAATAAAACTAAGCAATTTTCAAAATATACAAATTCGAGCGAAATTAACTAACTATGAATAAGTTCTCAAAGAATCTCCTCACTCTGGAATTTAACCACATTGTATTCAATATTTTATCGACAATTGACCAAAATAACGTAATTAAAAGGATTTATGTATAAATTGCGCACTGAAATCTTAATAAGGTTTTATCACTTAGCCCTATTTGTTTTTTGGTTATTCAGTCTAACCTTCTAGATTTTATGCTAAACATTTTATGTAGAGTAAATTAAGTTTAAGGTGATAACAAAGCATATATACGTCGGTTGCTCTTGTTATTGTTGCTGAAACACTGGTCACGAAAAGTGCGGCAGTTTCTCTGATGTGCCGGGAACTAGAACTACATGATCATTGGTTTGATTTTTCTGTCTTCTAGTTCTCGCAAATCCAAACGTTTTAAGACGACTATTTTGTCTTATTTAAGACATTTACTGCCTGTAGAGAATTTTTGATGCTTCTAACATCAATCACTACGCTTGCCGCAACACACATGGCGGTAATGAAAAACACAACCCAAAAGCTTATCTTAAGGTATTTCATCAGTAAAGGACGATCTTTTTCATTGCCTCGGCCGTTTGTGTAGCCCTGCACTAACCTTACCCCTTTCTTCTTACATATTTTTTCAACGCTTTCGGCGATTTCGGGTCTTCCAACGAAGTAACAGCAAGACTTCTTATTTGCACATTTCAGAGCTTTCTCGAAATCTATCCGACCATTGACGAGCTGAATGTGTGTTTCTGTTGCATCGTCCTCGCCCTCATCTTCCTCTGGACTTGTGACATAGAATTTGAAGTTTATGGAAGCAACATTCTTTTCTTTGATCTTTTTCAGAAGTTCGTCGATAGGTTTGCGCAGAAAATGATAAAATGCTTTACATCGGACTGAGTAGAAAATGTCAATTTTAAGTTTTTTATTTGTTTTCCTTTCGTGCTTGGATGGTTCGGATGTGTAGGCCAGAAAGCTCAGGACATCCAAGATATAGCCACAGCCAGATCCTGTTGCCAAAAGAACGTGGTGCGAAGGCGACTGTGTGTCTGACACGTCTACCAGCTGCTTGTACAAGTTCCAAACAGATGAACGATAGGGTCCCCAGGTATGGAAAGTAAAAGCCTTGTCATTATTAGCGAGCCAACTTGTCCAAGGGAGGCACAGTTGTTTATCATCTTCCATAATCGATATCACAAAGCCAATGTCCCATGTTGAATCTTGTGACAAATTGGCAAATGTGGTAAAGGGATGTGATCGCTGTGGTAGTATCCCTGTGCTTCCTTTCATTTCGTGGAGAAGATAGTAGACATCGCCAACAGCATGCTTCACGTCCTTATCAAGTTTGATGTAAACGACCACGTACTCGTTGTTTCCAATGACTTGTTTTCGTACAATACGACCACGATGACGCCTGTAGACCCAGATGGAGAGCACTCTGTCGATACACCAGATGATCAGCATGGGAAGATTAACGACATGCGCCAGGCCATGGGTGATCTTTCGAATGTTGTCAATAGCGTACCAGATTCCGGCAAATACATGCAAGGCCATTGCCAATGAGTAGCTTCGCTGGTTGGCGTAATGCGATCTGCTCAGAGGAAAGAAGAAGCAGAATATGACTATCATGAGAGTAAACCGGTAGATCTCGTCCGCGGTAAGATGAACTCCCGTGTGGTCGTTAAAGGTCCACCCTTGAACAGCTGCAGGATCCCAGAACTTTGACCAGTTCAAGTGATCTGGAGACTTGCTGAAGTTGAATGTACTCGGTGGATAATACTTCAGGTCTGTGCCGTCAATGAGGGATGGGACGAAGATAACGAGAACATGGGCAAGAGACGGAATGGCTATCAGGAAGATCCCTGCAAATGTGTGCATTCTCGAATGAACTTCCCGGATTCCGTCGATCGTGATCCACTTTGGTGCGACCTCGCTGATGAAGTTGGAAAAGCACCACAGCATCGTGTAGAACATTAGGTTCTGAGAGGTAATAATGAGGCGTGCCGTGACAGCCCACACGACATTGGTGATAGTCTCGCCTATGTTAGTTCCCCACATACGCTTTGGTAGTTTTCCACCCCTTCCAAGCACCACGTCGCCTTTGAGTACAAAGTGGTCAACAATGCACAGTGCTGTCACGACTAGAAATACGATCCAAACCAACGCTTCGTATGAGATAGTGAATGGCCTTCGATTGAGAGGGATGGTTCCATTAGCCTTAAGGGACGACTGCCTCTGATCTTCAGGAATGTCAATCAAAAAATCTACTGACTGAGGTGAAAGCTTGTTCCTTTTGGTAGGCCGTCTTGCTTCTTCGTTTTCTTCTTCTTCTTCTTCTTTTAGGTAACCTCCCACCGCCTTAAAAAAGATAACAAATACATATTTACAATTTGAAATCATAATTAGCCTCACATCTAATCCTGAATATTTACTTACGTTCTTCCAACGGGATAATCCAAATGGTCTGGTATGTACGTATGTATGAAAGGCAGATTAGGTTACTGCTCATTTTGCATGTTTACATTGTTTTTTTCGCTTTCATTGTATAACAACAAGCATATTGACGAAGTTTGAAAAGGGTTTCTCGTTTCGTTTTAGCATCGTATCTGTTTTATATTTAATGGTCTGCTCTATTTTGTATATTTTGTATTGTTTTATTCGAAGATTATTTGTACTTCTGTAAATTAATTTTGATCTCGATAAATATAAGCTCACCTGCAAATCATGCAATAATTCTTGGTATTTAAAACCCATCTCGTCTGTGTACATTTCCATGACAATCTACAAATTTAACAAAAACTTACTGTTTAATGATATACAACTGACAAATTTCAAAAAGCGTTGCCATATGAAGGACAATTTCTATATACTGCCATCCTGTTTTCATGTATACAGACAACTGGAAATCACGGTTTACCAACCCGACTGAACCGTGGGGTCTAACAGTGACACCTTTTTGTAAAGTCAAGGAACTTACCTTTAAATCCTCTTTGTTGGTGACATTACTAAGAAGCTGAAAGAATTCTTCTGCTTGCGAATCGAATTCGTGGTCATTAAATCCATTGCTGCGAATTGAAGAACAACAACTTTAGGGTGCTAATGTACTTGCAAGTTAAAAGTTACTTTAAAATCCATGATGCTGCCCGATGACTTGATAGACAAACGTATTTTCTTTATCAAGAATAAAACTTTCTTGTTTTCATATTTTTGTGTTAATAATAATAATTCATTAGCTTGCATAGCGCGTACTACATAAAGAAATGATCGTTATGTGCTTTACAAATAATTAAAAAATAGGGATATAAATGATTAATTTAAAATTGAGTATAAACTATGATAACAGAGAAAGGCTTAAATGACAGAAAAAAATAAGTTAACTATAAGCTAGGCTAGTTTAAAATGATAATCAGTGGCGGATCCAGGGGAGGGGCTCGGGGGGGCTGGGCCCCGCCTTACTTTTGGGAAATAGCGCATTTTCGCGCAAAGTTATGAAACTATATTTCACAAGTTAACATTGAACATTTAAAGTACCTGTTAAACTCCTTCGAATGAGAACTGGATTGTAATTTCGAAATATCCATTTTGCCCTTCATCAGCTCAACAACCCTGTTCAGTACTAATTCCTTTTGTGGGTGGGTAACGCCATGGTGAGGCTCTGCATTGGTCTCTGCACATGTTGAAACAGGAGTGTAAAGGACTAAGCAAACAGTTTTATAAGGAAAATATTGATAGCATGAATAAATAAATTTTACATTTTGTTAACTAAATCAGGACTTGTTGTGACTTTAAGCAAAGGTGAATTGCTTTTCGTATGTATGACTTTAATAAGAACCCGATCGAGAGACATGCACCAAGCATTTAACGTGAAATTAAATATTTCTTTCTTTCTTTTTTTAAAGTCTTAATTTTGTGATATACTGTGTCCATCAAATCTGCATTACCTTTTTCAGCATCATGAAGAAAATTTGGCCAATTGCAGCTGTTGGGGTTGTCGTGAACAAGGTAGTGGCTCTGCATTTCTTCTGCTTGTTCATCTGTGAGAAGTTCTTGAAAAACTTCCTTCAACACTTTTACGAAGTCACTGGCACTAACAGATCCTTTCCTCAATGGATCATATTCATGAAAGTAGTCCTCTAGCTTAAATTAAAAAGAGAAAGAAATTATCTTTAGTCGTAACTCTTGCCTCTTATGGCGGCGTGAAACTGAAAATAACAACAACGACGAGGACAGCAACATCAACAGACGTTTTGCCAACAGTAACAGTAACATAACAGTGATCATAAACATCCCCGTGGAAACTGCTCGGGAAAATGTGAAGCAAATTAAAGAACAATAGCCAGGATCCTTTGGCCAAGGAAAGGGTCCTCTGTGTTCCCACGTCTCGGCTAAACCGAAACTGAACTAAAGAACTAAAGACTTCCCATAAGCATGCAATCTCGAAATCTGGAATGGCTAAGACTTGCAAACTGATTTTAAATTTTTCTAACTGTTAACGAGGATCCTTAAGAATATGGTTGGTAATCTTACCATAATTCCCCTTTCTTGAACAACTTTCCTGACTCTATCCATTAGCTCATCAAACGGAAGAGACATTGAACTCGTAGATGACGTTTCCTGTGATGACCGCCTATTGTAATAATAGATTGACAGTATTTGTTAATCGATTAACATACGTATCAGTTTAGTTTAAAGGCTAGAACTGTTCTTTTGGGGCAATTTCATAAAGAAAAAATAAATGGCTTCAAAAATATTCAGGAATAAGAGAACATCATATGAAGATGCGTTCAGCATTACTGTGTACAAATAAGAACGACAAGACTCCAAATTGCAAATCAGTATACTTACCCTTCACTTCCTGACATGTCTCTGAGATCGATTCCTGTATATAATTAAATAAAATAACGAATGGTGTCACTGGATATCCATGATATTAACTGGTCGTGTAGATGATAAAACCCGTAACTGCTGGTAGATATATATTATATGCAATCTTCCTTGAACAAAGCTTAGAGAAGCGATGACTTGGTTCGGTATCCGGGTGAAGGGGAGGGGTATGGGAAGCGGCAGAAGAGAGGGGGAAGCGGGATTTCCAAGATGACAGAAACCGAGAAAAATTGAAAAAAAAAAATAGTCACATGGGACAAAAAGGAAGAAATCCCCCCCCCCCCCCCCCCCCCCTCCTCCTCAGGGGTTCTAATTAGGCTTTGTAAGAGCTTATCTAAAACGGGGTTGATAACGGTTAAAAAGATTATTTATAAACTGATTTTTTCACGTCAAAGTCCCTCATTATTAGTTTCAGGGTTACATGTTGTGCTTATGGCATGGAGTACCATATATTTAGGTGGCTTGGAGTATAAGGCCGAAAATGTCATGCAAATTGCTAAGTTTACCATGCAAAACAAACACGTACCACTTTCCATAGACATGACGATATAATCAGTCAGTAGTGCTTGGCAAATTGTATTTCTCCTCACTGGTTCCTCGCTAAAACCTGTCGGTATAAAAACATAAACACTCTATTTGCTGCTACTTTTGAACTGTTCTTATCTTAAAAGACAATGGGAGGGTCCTGATTGCTCAACAGCTATTGACTATTTGAGATGAAAACAACTCAAGACGGCGACCCCTGAATTTCAAGTTTAGTAACGTAAGACGCATGGCCTGCTAATTTTGAGAGCCGTGATCCACGATTTCGGCTGAATACGGTCGTGAAAAGCGAAAATAAATCACGTACTCTTTACTCAATTAACGGTAGTGATGCAAAATTGACAGAAAACGACACGAATCACGAGACCAAAAAAATTGTTACCGTAAATGATCTAATAAACGTCCACTCTCGAATGAACGCCTCGTATCTAATAAGCGCCTATTATCTATTTAACGTCCTTCCTAGGAACCCTAAAATTTAATAGACGCCCTTGGCATTTATTAGATCAGTAACGGTATGCAGAAGGTGGAAGTCGCGATCTTTCGCCCGATTTGTCCGTTTTAGAACCTTTTTCGAATTCTTACACTGTTAACTCGTCTAAGATCCAGTTAAACTAATAGGTCTTTAAAAGGTAAATGCCAAGCAAATGAACTAGCTGACAAACTTAATTCATGAATCGTGATTCGTAATTCAAAGGAAAGTAGGCTCGTGATTTGTGATTCGTATGCGTCCCGAAATATTAGGTATTTGTTTTGTGGTGAACAAAGTTATGTCCAAATCGAGAGAAACCTCAAAATATTAAAAATTTTATTGAGAAAAAAAGCTAAAGACGTATCAATAAACCAAAGAAACAAGCCTTGTTAACACTCTGCCTGCCTAGAAAGAAGCAGAAAAGGCATTTTCGACTAATTTGAAATCAAATTTACTTTTTAACAGAATACAGCGATAACTAAATCGTCTACACCTCCGATGGCATATTTATTGTTTCATGCCATCTTGGAAAACGGACATATCGTGAATTGTTATCGTGAATTGTTATCGTGAATTGAAATTACCAATACTACCTTACGAAGCTGTTTCGTGTGTGTCACCGAGTCAGTTCAACGCTTGGTGTAACTTTTTTTAGTACTTAAAGATGCAGTTCTTTTTATCTGCTGATTGCGCATGCATTCGGACAGAGCGAACAATTAAGTCGCAAGAGCAAAAAACAAAGGCTGTCGTAAGATTGTCCCTGTTAACGCCCCCCATTCTTTTGTGCTATTGACCTTGTGCAATAAATTTCTGCCGTTGTCTTATATTGTCTGGTCAGGTTTCGTAACACAAAGATACCGACACTATGTTTTTGCTTTAAAGGGGCCGTCTCACCAAGATTTAGTGCTATTTGAAAATCCAATGAAGGTGTTGGTATTAATTGGGAGTCGACTAATAGTTGTCTAACCTTGCTAAAATACACTGTACTGGTCACAAAAGTTGTTTAAAAATGGTATGGCTACGGAAGGGTAGGAATGAAGTGGTCTAAAACTTGAAAACGTCGGCCCGACGTTTTCAATTTTGACAGTGTTACTTGGAGGAAAATAACAAAAAAATATCATTTATTATGGTTTGGTCACATCTCAGAGAGTGAGCTTATGGCTAGTTGTCGTTTGAAGGTTATTTTGTTGATCAGTGAGTGCACCTTTATAATTTTAGCATAGTTTACACAAAATCTTGGGAGATCTCTCATGATACTGCCCCTTTAAGGGCTGCAAAGTGATGACTTGTTTAAATTTATGAGATTTGTATGGAAAAGGCCAACCTAGCCTCCCAAGTCTCGTTAACGTTTTCATGTTTTTTATGAGTGATCTATATTTTCCCGCGACATGTCTTTCGCGATGGATGGGAGTATTATCATAAAGTAAAAACCAATTGGCTTCACCATAAGGGCAATTGCGTAAAAGGTAAAGTAATTAATTACTATTGGAAAATGTTTTCTAGCCAAAACAAAATTAACTACTGCTATTTTTGCATTGGCTTTATATGCTCAGCAAACAACAAACTTACTAAAAGGATGATTTTTGCCTTTTTTTAGTCCGCTCGGAGTCTTTTTGTTTTCACCGTTATTTGCGCTGTTTTCAAATAAACCAGGATCCTGAAAGTTCCACTGGGAAAAACCAACGCTTTTTGGAATTAGCACGATTCTATGCATTGTGTTCGTACAATGACAGTTTAATAAAACAGCAGGGCAGAAGGGAGGAACTGAGAAATGTCGGCTTCTTTTAAAGCTCAAGATAACTCAAACTTCATTCTTTAGATTCACAAATATAAAGAGTTTGAACATTTGAGAAGAGGGTTTCGTGCAAATCAGAATATTACTCGTTGCTGAATAACTGATCCGCGCAATTTGAATTATTAGAAGGCGATCTGTTTGCGAAACAACTCTAATTTAACAAAAGTGGTCATAACAGCACAGAATGATTGCTTTTTTAATTAATTTTTGCATATTGACAATGAAAGTTGACAGTTACTTGTGAATAAATATTTCGTGGCTAGTCTGACGCAGCGTTTCGTCCCGGCCAAGGGACTCTTCAGAGACCTTTTCTGCTAGCAAACTCGTTGAGCATCGCGCTCAAAGTCCCGTTCGCAAAGAATGATGACAGCAATCTCGTTGAGCATCACGCTCAAAGTCCCGACTGCACAAAATCACGAGTGAAAATTGACAATGAAAGTTGACAGTTACTTGTGAATAAATATTTCGTGGCTAGACTAGCCACGATTGCTGTCATCATTCTTTGCGAACGGGACTTTGAGCGCGATGCTCAACGAGTTTGCTAGCAGAAAAGGTCTCGGAAGAGTCCCTTGGCCGGGACGAAACGCTGCGTCAGACTAGCCACGAAATATTTATTCACAAGTAACTGTCAACTTTCATTGTCAATTTTCACTCGTGATTTTGTGCAGTCGGGACTTTGAGCGTGATGCTCAACGAGATTGCTGTCATCATTCTTTGCGAACGGGACTTTGAGCGCGATGCTCAACGAGTTTGCTAGCAGAAAAGGTCTCGGAAGAGTCCCTTGGCCGGGACGAAACGCTGCGTCAGACTAGCCACGAAATATTTATTCACAAGTAACTGTCAACTTTCATTGTCAATTTTCACTCGTGATTTTGTGCAGTCGGGACTTTGAGCGTGATGCTCAACGAGATTGCTGTCATCATTCTTTGCGAACGGGACTTTGAGCGCGATGCTCAACGAGTTTGCTAGCAGAAAAGGTCTCTGAAGAGTCCCTTGGCCGGGACGAAACGCTGCGTCAGACTAGCCACGAAATATTTATTCACAAATTTTTGCATAGTTCTTGATTTAAAAATCACAACTTTTCGCAGTTCTTACTGAAATGCATATTTATAAAGGTAAATATGTGGGATGAAAGAAACTTAAATAAAGTGATTTATTTTTATGTATTAAATAACTAGAACTTCACTTGCATCCCGAGCTCAACCATGATATGTCGAAAGATTTATTAACCGGTTTTAAAAGCGGTATCTATTGACGGACTTTTTAAATTAATTTTGGATTAACTGTTAATAAAATTTTCGTCGAAAAGAGATTATTTTTATAGAAAACAAAAGGCAAGTTTGAAAAGTCCAAACCGTTGCCGTCAGTAAAGATTTCAGTTTATCCAAGTCCATATAATCTCTCCATCTGATGATGATTACTCAATACAGAAATCAGGCACGTTCGATGCTGGCATGGATCGACACAGTTGGAGAGAGAACTAATTACCCGGAATAAAAGGAGAAGTCGAGATCAATTCTCGCAAAAGTGAATGATGTATATAACCAGCAATAATTTTAGTGAGCCAGACTAACTTTTTAGACCTTGATTTATACTGGATTAATTAAACTGAATTAAATTACGAAATTCACTGGCGCATTTCGGTTATTCCGTTTATCAGAGCAGACGTCCATGCATTCAGGTTGTCACGTGTCGTTAAAGGAGCCTATATCTCATGGTATTTAAATTGAGTAGTATAGCTATTTCCCTCAAATAATAGGAAAAGTCGAAATATAAGTTAACTTAAAAAGAAACATCCAAGAGGCTATACCAATTAAAACCACGATTAAAAGGAAAAACCTTTTAACATGCGCCATTAGTGATTTCACATCTTTCTCGGAATCCTTGCATAAATCTTTGGCAAATTCAAAAAAAGTTCTGAAAATGACAGGAGTGATCTGATCAGATCAGTGATCAGAAACGTTTGGAGTTTTAAATTGGTAACGTGCGAAACACCAATAGTCAAAATTTTATAAATTGTCTGAAATTTCAGTCGATCTTGTTAAATTTAAATTTGTAGACAGGGCATATTTGTTTTATCCATCACATATTTCAGTATGCATGCATGATTCTCGTTCACATGTGGTGAGTGGCATCTTGTGCACAGGAAAGTAAAAACATGATCTGTCGATTCGCTTCTCCGACAGGGCGTTTGTCGTTTATTATTTGATACAATGTATGTTAAAACAATTATTAGTGAGACCCGCTTGAATTTCGATATCCGGAATAATCGAGGTACAGCCGGAGCCGTCCGTCATCTAATAATTGCATATTATAAACAAAATGCTGAAAAATGCTGAAAAGGAAGTTCCGTTTCAGCACTAAAGAACGAGGAAGGAATTTTGAACAAAGGTAATGTGACCACCCGCTGTGAAAGCATTGATTGCCATTAACAAAAACTAGCTTTGCTCAATTTGACATGCAGGAAAAGCATTTTAGCTGGCTTAACAAATTCAAGTGATGGTACTGGAATTCTCAGTGTTTTGCTAGCATTAGGACGCCGCAAAAAGTAAGGGAACAAACTGTGGTTAGCGGCCCGAACCTTGCGTCAAGGAATATTCCTGTCATCCTGTGCATTTGTTCAAGTGAAGCTTCGATCATTTGCGAAACAAAGGACAGAAGCCTAAAGGCATGAAAAGTGAGGCAATATAAGTAAACTTCTGTTGAATCACGGCTGGTTAACTACACTGAACATTTAGTCGCCAAATATCGTGTAAAGACTGCATATCTATACTACTTGGATGTACGTTCGTGAAGCAGAACAACTGGAAATACTGACAACATGCGACTAGTGCCATTCTTGTATGTTCGTACGATGAGGCAGCCAGAGAGACAGTACATGAGATAAGTACTGCTATGTTCTTTTTGCATGAACGTTTCAACATTACTGGTGGGCGAACTGTTATTATACTCCGGAGATCATGCAGGGATCTCTTTGTCTAAAGGCTGTTGTGTGTTTATGTAAAGCTATTTATGGTTATATTTTCACATTTTGATGTAGAACTAGATGAATTAAACGATTCTTACAAGATAATTGTCCTCCATTCGATTGTTTTTGTTCTGCCGGATTTAATTTTACAATCGATATTTGGGTCATGATGCAGATCAGTCCCACTTTGCCTTATAAACAAATGCAATGACTTTTATTTTACTATAGCTAATGACCACTTCGGGGACATGCTTTTCAAAGTACCTGGTGACAGTACTAATTGGCAATTGAAACATCTACCAGGAGCATGATTTACAACATAACGACAGCAAAGCATATGGCCATCTTTTCTATTTCTCTAGTTATTATTAAACCTAGGAAGCAGTGTCGTGCGGAACTGAGTTTATATATAGAACGTTTCAACTCAAATAAACCAAAAAGGCAAAACGCGAAACAGGACGAGTCTTTCAAAATACAAAGCTCTACATGTATTTTGAATATATATAATTCTTTCGAGGCATTCATTTTTTGCACTATAATGAAATATGAAGGAATATTTAACTGGCTCTTAAACACAGTAGTACCGTAGACCGTTTTATTTAATGGCATACGTTACATAAAGAATATGAATAAAAAAGAATACAAACAGGCTGCGGTTAACATTACTGAGACAGCTATCGCTGAATAATATATTTGGTGTTTGAAGCAATGTATGTTTCATAGCAGACACTCATCGATGTTTTCCTTCAGTTACTACTAACTCCCACGCGTATATTATGATCGAGTTTACTGTGCACGATATACCATGGTTTCATTTGTCAACTACCAGTCTAACTTGGTTTTTTTTTTTTCGGAAGCGTTCTTTCGGTTACTAATAGCAGACCAAGAAGTGCTTATACTAGCTTAGTAGCTTGATATGTAGTTTTTGTACTCTCGGAGAAAGAAAGCGATGATGCAATGCTTCCGTTTTAGATTTATCAGGGGCTTAGCTTGGAGGTGGGCCCATCAAACAAATGAAAGACATCTACGTCCTAAACTGAAATGTAACTTTAAGTCCTACTGTGAAATTATTTTGAAGAAAATGATCCATTTCCCTTCGAGATTGATATTTAAGAAGTTTTTACTGCATTTCTATTACACGCTTACAAACCGCAATCGCCTAAGGCAACTTCAGTGCGGTTTCTGACGTCATTTCATTTGTATAGTTTTCCAGTCAACCACGAAGTTTGGTAGAAAACTGTTGTTAGGAAACTTTATTTTTATTTCTTTATGTTTTGTTTGTAACTTGGTTTGCCTAATTTTTGTTTTCTCCAAAAGGATTTGTATTCAGAGGAAATAAAATAGAATAGTTGCTTATGTAAAGTTAAAAAGATCGCCTTTAAGACAACAGCGTAATTAGTGGAAATATTGAATTGGGATAAATGTTTTTACTCAAAAGAAGAGCTTGGGAAAAAAAACGTCTTTTTGGCGAATTTGAATAAACTAGGCGAAAGCGAAAGAGGAAAATCATTGAATGTACAGAAACGAAATTGTAATGCCACCACATCGTCAACATGTAAGGTCATCTGGTCGTTGTAATAAAAACGCATTGTAGTCATGACTAAAAATTACGTAAAATTTATCACCGTGAAAATCATTCCGCTATGTTAAGACATAGTTAATAGAGGGAGACTGGTTATGAAAGCCGGCGGACTTCAAAGGCCTGAACAAGCTAAGCCTGACTTCGGAGACCAAATTTCATTATTCTAAGTATGTTGTTACTGACTGCGAATAAGCTATTATAGTGACCTAATAAGTGCATTGCTGTTATAAAAGATAAAAAATAAAGTAATCTCAGGAAGCGCAGATATAGTTATACAGAAAGAAAGAGAGAATTATTGCTTCTTCCTCGTCCTGGATGGACCACTCGTCCATCGTAGGCCAACCCCCATTTTTATAAGGTTTCTCTAATTTCCAGCTTGGGAGGGTCACAACGAGAGAAGTGCCTAACTACAAAAGCAACACCTTGGAAATGGCTCTAAACTAGAATTATTGGCTGATCTGGAACCTAACCAGTAATCATAATGTTAAAACACCTTGTTAATATCAACCTAAGAATACATGATGTTCAAACGACTGTGATGGATTAAAGATAAAGGAAAAAATGAAAAAAGAATCTATAGCCAATGAACACTGATAGATTTTAATTGTATGATGGTACTCGACTCTGGTCTGAGAAGTGGTTATCATGAAACTACTGAGGCTTACCTTACGAAGCTGTTCCTTGTGAGACTGAGTCAGTTCAACGACTGGACGTAACTGTTACTTAGTAGTTTGAGGTGCAGTTTTATATTTATAAAAATACGCTTACGTTACATTCAGTTAGACCGGAACAATTAGATGGCGCAATAAACTTCCCTTTCAGCATTACTGCAAGTGAAAGAGTGTTTCTGTGACTGACCTCTAATTATTTTTTATTATACAGTTCAGTAGCCGCCGCAACTCGGACCTTCAACATAGGAACGCAGGTGATGGCGCCATTTTGCATAAGGACGCCAGAAAACAAGAATGTTTTCCTGTTATGTGATTTCTGATTTCGGTTGAATATAATAATGATAAACGAGCAGTGTCTATTTTAATATTATTGACAAGAAAGTAGTCTCAGGCATTAAAGGCATAGAAATTTCTGGTACCGCTGAAGGAATTGAGAAATGCCTCCCAAGAACTTTTAGGTAAAATTTTGCATGCATCCCGTTGCGAATGCTATGATCCCATTGGCTGAGCTTTCCTCTGTCCGTAAAAAGCTGGATTGCAATGAAACATTAACGAAAGTAAAAGCTATCACTTAGGAGATTCTGCTAACGTAAGCAAAACACCTGGAATGTCTTCTTGGGTTTTCTGCAAGTTTTCGTAATTACTGATGCAGAAGACGATTGAACATCCGCTCTTTTCAAATCAAGTCAATTTCACAAAGACGAATCACACAGTGAAAACTATGCCAACCATGTGTACCTTAAATTACTGTGTAACCATGCTGAAAGCAAACACTTAAGAAAAGAAATATATATTTGGTGGCTTTAAACTAAATTTGTACACCATTATACTTCAATCGTAAAATGGTTTCCCTCCCTTGATTACCATAACCCAAACAAACAAGGCAAACCAAACCTGTTGTTAAAATCCACCAAAGGGATCTCAGCAAGAAATTTTTTTCTGATGCATTTTTAAAAGCAAAGAACTCAGAGGAACAAGGTTGCTAATTTATAATCATTAAAGAGAGTGGATAGTCAATGCCGATTTCAGTAGGAAAGGATTTGTACATTTTGTCGACAAGCCCAATTAGAATTTCCCTTGAAAAGGAGACATCGACAATAACCTCAAGGTTATGTGTTTGTCGTTTGAGTAGGTTAAACAGCGTGACTACCTTATTGTCCTGGCCCCGGTTGTTCAAAGGGTGGATAACGCTGTCCACCGGATAAATCACTATCCAGTGGATACTGTAGTTTGTTTTGTCAACACTTATCCACTGGATAGCGATTTATCCGGTGGTTAGTGTTATCCACCCTTT
Source organism: Meandrina meandrites (assembly GCA_963693305.1). Taxonomy (NCBI): domain Eukaryota; kingdom Metazoa; phylum Cnidaria; class Anthozoa; order Scleractinia; family Meandrinidae; genus Meandrina; species Meandrina meandrites. The sequence goes on from OY855908.1 coordinate 15,166,263, forward strand.
GAACAACTGGGGCCTGATGGAAACTGAACAAGGGGCCGGTAAATATGACAACGAAACTAACCTCCCGCCTAAAGAAAACGCCGTCACTAACAGCATCCGGCTATTTGCTGCTACCGTTTTATTTTCTTATCGAACGAAATAATTAAAAATGACCTGAGCTCTCGAGTATGATGATTTTCACGTCGCATTTGGTTTTCTATTCGTGGTGTGATTTTTACCACGTTCCACAAAAATACTGAACCATAAGGGAACCATCAAGTGTGTTTCTTAAACTTTTCGTGACACTTGCGGATGACGCCTTTCATTCTTGATTTCGCAACGGCCCTAAGGACACTGCTATTAGCATATGAATAGTTTTGTCTTACGGAATTAGTTCCGAAATAAAGTAGAAACATTCGTTACCAAAGTGATCACTTCAGCATAACTGTGGTTTCAAAATTCCGTTCATAATTCTAAAGAAATAAGTCTTGTCGGAACCTCGCTCGTATTAGCGAGGTGATCACAAGAACAGTCGCCTCTCGCTTTCTTCATTTTGTACTCCGCGCATAACGAAAGTGAAATTCTTGTAAAAAGCTAAGTGCTTCCAAGTTATAAACTCTATCGTGCAAAGTGGACTGTGAGAACAGTTTATTTTTGTTCATTGTGCCCAAGTCTCTAATCACGAATACAGAGATAATAGTTCAGTTCATTTTTACCTCTCGCTCGCTAAATGAGAGTTAGAGTTTTGAATAATTATAAGCACTACAAAGTTATCGTCTGTTTGTTACCGCAAGCAGAAATATTTATTGTGTTAGTGTTCAAGTTATAATTGTAGAAAAAGGGAAACAAAGGAGAATCGAGTGAATCGTTCACTGATTTTTCAGTTAACGCCACAGGGTTGAGTTAAACTGGTGAGGGTTCTTATGATCGGGGGTTACATGTGATTACAATTTTTACAATCAGAGGCCAGTTGTTCGTTTCTCACTACCAAAACGCGCTATGCTTACGTTTCAGCAGTACAATGATCAGTGACGTACAAGTAGGCTTAGATCAGGTGAAACGCTTATTCTTGACACAACTTTGAGTCTGGAAAAATATTGGAATTACTGATAAAACAATTCCAAGATCAACCAACATGACGGATCTCTAGTTTTGACTGCAAAACATTTATGTCAACCATTCACACTTAAGACTCCAATTCAGGCCCAATTGCCGAATTCAATTTCAATGCTGTCTTCTGATGGCATTTCATTTTTTTTAATTTCTAGCCTAGAAACAGAGAGAGGCATCGCGAGAGTTTGCCCAGTATGCAACAAAATAGCTCTTGAAAATGACTCGAAACTCGGCTAGAAGATCTCGAAAGATCTGGAATCCGACGCACTAGACACAAGTTTTCAGTGCCTCCTATTTTACGAGAGTATGCTGTACGCCCTATGATACCACGATTACGTCGGATGAATTGTCTGCACTTTTGCTGTCTACATTTACTGTTTATGTAGTCTTAGAGAAAAAGGACGTTACATAGTTGACATATTTTTCATTATATTACGGAACTCCAGACTGAAAAGTGGTAATCATCAATAAAACGTTACTTACTAACCTCACGAAGCTGTTTGTTGTGTCACCGAGTCAGTTCAACGGTGGACGTTTCTGTTACTTACTAGTTTAAGATGCGGTTCTTTATATACGTTACGCATGCATTGCATTATACTTCCGTTTCAGCACTGACGTATGATAAACATTTTTCAACAAAGTGAAGAATGTCCCTGCGACCGCTCTCTATTTATCTGTACTACACTCTCAACCACCACAGTTACCAAATCAATGGAAAGCTTTTTCAAGGTGATTGCGTAAGCCAGTTTGATTGGTATGTTTCCATTGCTGTTTTGATTATTGTGGTTTCCTTTGGTGAAAATTAAGAAACGGTTAACGTCTAGTGTCAAGTGCGCCCGTAAAATTCCGCTTGTATCCCGTTGCGAATGCTTTGTCAGCTTAATTTTCACGGAATTTGTCGAAAGTAAAAGTACTCGATTCTGCAAAACACCTCGAACACCTTCCACTGCCCGATAAAGTGTGACGTACGCCCTTAAAATACCGTCAGAAAAATAAAAACTGGACATATTCGGAAACTACAGGCTGCCGTGATTTCAGAAAAGAAAAAATACACACTTCCGCTCCCTGTTTCCTCTTTACAAATCAAGTTCTTTGACCGAAACCGTACACAAACAAAACTCAATACAGCTTCGTGTTCTTCTGAATAAGCAGTGGCATACTGAACTGAATTCGCGCTTCTGGTTTTATATAAGAAATTAAACTAAAGAACATAAAACTTGGTAAGTAGAATACGAAGTTGTAAGCGAACAGTTAATTAAGGTGAAACATGTTGCAAATACCATTACCATTGTTTTTGCTAGCCGAACCCGTCTTTGACGGTAAAGACTTTCTAAAACCATTTGTAGAGGAATTTCAACATGATTAGTGCCACTTATTTATCAGAAAGTGAAATTTTGCTTACGTAACCTCTAATTACTTTTTTATTATACAGTTCAGTAGCCGTCACAAGTCAGACCTTCGACATAAGAACGCAGGTGTTGGCGCCATGCTGCTTAGGGACGCCAGTTCGTTTGAATGTTTTCCTGTTTTTTGATTTTTGATTTCGTTAAAATATAACAGTGATATACGAGCAGTGTCTATTTTAATATTATTGACATGAAAGTAGCCTCAGGCAGTAAAGGCATAGAAATTTCTGGTACCGCTGACGGAATTGAGAAATGCTCCCAATAATTTTTAAGTGAAATTTCGCATGCATCCCGTTGCGAATGCTATGATCCGATTGGCTGAGCTTTCCTCTGTCCGTAAAAAGCTGGATTGCAATGAAACATTAACGAAAGTAAAAGCTATCACTTAGGAGATTCTGCTAACGTAAGCAAAACACCTGGAATGTCTTCTTGGGTTTTCTGCAAGTTTTCGTAATTACTGATGCAGAAGACGATTGAACATCCGCTCTTTTCAAATCAAGTCAATTTCACAAAGACACAGTGAAAACTATGCCAACCATGTGTACCTTAAATTACTGTGTAACCATGCTGAAAGCAAACACGTAAGAAAAGAAATATATATTTGGTGGCTTTAAACTAAATGTGTATATCATTATACTTCAATCCTATAAAATGCTTCCCTCCCTTAATTACCATAACCCCCCCCCCCCCCCCCCCCAAAAAAAAAAAAAAACAAGGTAAACCAAACCTGTTGTTAAAATCCACCAAAGGGATCTCAGCAAGAAATTTTTCTGATGCGTTTTTAAAAGCAAAGAACTCAGAGGAACAAGGTTGCTAATTTATAATCATTAAAGAGAGTGGATAGTCATGCCGATTTCAGTAGGAAAGGATTTGTACTCTGTGTCAACAGCCCAATTAGAATTTCCCTTGAAAAGGAGACATCGACAATAACCTCAAGGTTATGTGTTTGTCGATTGTGTAGGTTATCAGCATCAGTGACTACCTTATTGTCCTGATGGAAACTGAACAAGGGGCCGGTAAATATGACAACGAAACTAACCTCCCGCCTAAAGAAAACAGAAAATCTACTTCTTAATGTTAGCCAAAAATTGCAGAAATAAATGACTCCAGGACTGAAGTTTTGCATCATATCACGCAGCTCCCAATGCACATTAGCGACGCACCGATGTGATTTACGGAGATAACGAAAGACGTTTTTATTTCAACTTAAGCAAGAATAATAATCTTCTTCAAAGGCAATTGCAGCAAGTGAATACTCTCAAAAACGTGAGCCTTTGCATAAACACGCTTGCGAATTAGTATACCTAAAGTTTCATTACCTGAGTATTGCCGGAGCACACTTGTAGAACGCCGCCATTTGAGAAGAGGGTTTCGTGTAAATCAAATAATTATTTGTTTCTGAATAAACCGCGAATTTTGAATTATTAGAACGCGATCTGTTTGCGAAACAACGATAATTTAACAAAAGTGGTCATAACAGCACAGAATGATTGCTTTTTTAATTATTTTTTCATAGTTCTTGATTAAAAAATCACAAGGTTTCGCAGGTCTTACTGAAATGCATATTTAGAAAGGTAAATATGTGGGATGAAAGAAACTTAAATAAAGTGATTTAGTATATACCACACAAGTGAATAGTGCTTTCCGCGCGCGCTGATTCTTTAACTCGGAGGTGATTAGCAAAGTACTATTCACCTCCGAGCAGCCGGAGGGAAACAAAATGGCTTCGCGCGTCGCTTTGGGTACCGAAAGTAAGATGTCTGACCGCTAGTTATTCAACTTGTGTGGTATATACTAAAACAATTATTCACCTCAGTGTCTTTGAAAGTGGTGGATATTTACCAAGCCGCAAAACCACTACTCACATCCACTTCGGTGAATAATTGTTGATTATTTTTATTTATTAAACAACTAGAACTTCACTTGCATCCCGAGCTCAACCATGATATGTCGAAAGATTTATAACCGGTTTTAAAAGCGGTATCTATTGACGGACTTTTTAAATTAATTATAATTTTGGATTAACTGTTAATAAAATCTTCGTCGTAAAAGAGATTATTTTTATAGAAAACAAAAGGCAAGTTTGAAAAGTCCAAACCGTTGCCGTCAGTAAAGATTTCAGTTTATCCAAGTCCATATAATCTGTCCATGATGATTACTCAATACAGAAATCAGGCACGTTCGATGCTGGCATGGATCGACACAGTTGGAAAGAGAACTAATTACCCGGAATAAAAGGAGGAGTCGAGATCAATTCTCGCAAAATTGAATAATGTATATAAACCAGCAATATTTTTAGCGAGCCAGACTAACTTTTTAGACCTTGATTTATACTGGATTAATTAAACTGAATTAAATTACTAAATTCGATGGCGCATCTCGGTTATTCCTTTTATCAAAGCAGACGTCCGTGCATTCAGATTGTCACGTGTCCTTAAAGGAGCCTACATGTCATGGTATTTGAATTGAGTAATATAGCTAGTTCCCTCAAATCATAGGAAAAGTCGAAATATAAGTTAACTTAGTTAAAAAGAAACATCCAAGAGGCTATACCAATTAAAGCGACGATTAAAAGGAAAAACCCTTTTAACATGCGCCATTAGTGATTTCGCATCTTTCTCGGAATCCTTGCATAAATCTTTGGCAAATTCAAAAATGTTCTGGAAATGACAGGAGTGATCTGATCAGATCAGTGATCAGAAACGTTTGGAGTTAATTGGTAACGTGCGAAACACCAATAGTCAAAATTTTATAAATTGTCTGAAATTTCAGTCGATCTTGTTAAATTTAAATTTGTAGCCATAGCATATTTGTTTTATCCATCACATATGTAAGTATGCATGCATGATTCTCGTTCACATGTGGTTAGCGGCCCGAACCTTGCGTCAAGAAATATTCCTGTCATCCTGTGCATTTGTTCAAGTGCAGCTTCGATCAATTGCGAACTGAACAAAGAACAGAAGCCTAAAGGCATGAAAAGTGATGCAATATAAGTAAACTTCCGTTGAATCACGGCTGGTTAACTACACTGAACACTTCGTGACAGCAGAACAACTGGAAATAACAAAATGCGACTAGTGCCATTCTTGTATGTTCGTACGATGAGGCAGCCAGAGAGACAGTTAGTACATGAGATAAGTACTGCTATGTTCTTTTTGCATGAACACTTCAACATTACAGGTGGGCGAACTGTTATTATACTCCGGAGATCATGCAGGGATCTCTTTGTCTAAAGGCTGTCGTGTGTTTATGTAAAGCTATTTATGGTTATATTTTCACATTTTGATGTAGAACTAGATGAATTAAACGATTCTCACAAGATAATTGTTCTCCATTCGATTGTTTTTGTTCTGCCGGATTTAATTTTACAATCGATATTTAGGTCATGGTGCAGATCAGTCCGGAGACATGCTTTTCAAAGTACCTGGTGATAGTACTAAGTGGCAATTTAAGTATCGACCAGGAGCGTGATTTTACACCATAACAACAGCAAAGCACATTGCCATTTTTTCTATTTCTCTAGTTTTCATTAAACCTAGGAAGCAGTATCGTGCTGCACTGAGTTTACAATGTATATATAGAACGTTTCAACTCAAATAAACCAAACAGGCAAAAGGCGAAACAGGAAATGTCTTTCAAAATACAAAGCTCTACATGTATTTTGAATATATACAAATCTTTCGTGACATTCATTTTTTGCACTATAATGAAATATGAAGGAATATTTAACTGGCTCTTAAACACAGTAGTACCGTAGACCGCTTTATTTAATGGCATACGTTACATAAAGAATATGAATAAAAAAGAATACGAACAGGCTGCGGTTAACATTACTGAGACAGCTATGCTGAATAATATATTCGGTGTTTGAAGCAATGTATGTTTCATAGCAGACACTCATCGATGTTTTCCTTCAGTTACTATTAACTCGCACGCGTATATTATGATCGAGTTTACTGTGCACGATATACCATGGTTTCATTTGTCAACTACCAGTCTAACTTCGTTTTTTTTTTTTCGGAGGCGTTCTTTCGGTTACTAATAGCAGACCAAGAAGTGCTTATACTAGCTTAGTAGCTTGATATGTAGTTTTTGTACTCTCGGAGAAAGAAAGCGATGATGCAATGCTTCCGTTTTAGATTTATCAGGGGCTTAGCTTGGAGGTGGGCCCATCAAACAAATGAAAAAGATCTACGTCCTAAACTGAAATGTAACTTTAAGTCCTACTGTGAAATTATTTTGAAGAAAATGATCGATTTCCCTTCGAGATTGATATTTAACAAGTTTTTACTGCATTTCTATTACACGCTTAGAAACCGCAATCGCCTAAGGCAACTTCAGTGCTGCTTTCTGCCGTGATTTCTTTTCTATAGTTTTCCATTCAACCACGAAGTTTGGTAGAAAACTGTTGTTAGGAAGCTTTATTTTTATTTCTTTATGCTCTGTTTGCAACTTGGTTCAGTAAGACACTACCACTCTGGAACCTCTATTTTCATTCGTCCGCTGTAAACACTACCTTTATTGTTATTCAGGGCTAGGGGCATTGTTTTGACCTGTTATCTATTGTTTGAAGAACCAATGAGCTAACTCGTTCCGAGAGGTAGTGGGCGACCCACTTGGTTTGCCGCGAATTTGAATAAACTAGGCGAAAGCGAAAGCGGAAAAATCATTGAATGCACAGAAACGAAATTGTAATGTCACCACATCGTCAACATGTAAGGTAATATTTCGTGACATTCATCTGGTCGTTGTAATAAAAAAGCATTGTAGAAATGACTAAAACTTACGTAAAATTTATCACAGTGAAAATCATTCCGCTATGTTAAGACTTTGGAGACAAAATTTCAATATTCTAAGTATGTTGTTACCGACTGCGAAAAAGATATTATAATAACCTAATAAGTGCATGGCTAGCTGTTAGAAAAGATAAAAGGAAAAAAGTCTCAGAAAGCGTAAATACAGTTATACAGGAAGAAAGAGAGAATTATTGCTTCTTCCTCGTCCTGGATGGAACACTAGTCCATCGTAAGCCAACCCCCATTTTTATAAGGTTTCTCTAATTTCTAGCTTGGGAGGGTCACTACCAGAGAAGTGTCTCAGAATAAAACAGCAACACCTTGGAAATGGCTCTAAACTAGGATTATTGGGTGATCTGGAGCCCAACACACTAATCATTATGTTATAACACCTTCCATTTTAATATCAACCTAAGAATACATGATGTTCAAACGACTGTGATGGATTAAAGATAAAGGAAAAAATGAAAAAAGGATCGATAGCCGAGGAGCACTGACAGATTTTCATTACATGATGGTACTCGGCTCTGGTCTGAGAAGTGGTTATCATGAAACTACTGAGGCTTACCTTACGAAGCTGTTCCTTGTGCCAGCGAGTCAGTTCAACGACTGGGCGTAACTGTTACTTAGTAGTTTGAGGTGCAGTTTTATATTTATAAAAATATGCTTACGTTGCATTCAATTAGACCGGATGGCGCAATAAACTTCCGTTTCAGCACTACTGCAAGTCAAACAATGTTTCTGTGACTGACCTCTAGTTACTTTTTTATTATACAGTTCAGCAGCAGTCACAAGTCAGACCTTCAACATAAGAACGCAGGTGTTGGCGCCATTCTGCTTAAGGGCGCCAGTTCGTTTGAATGTTTTCCTGTTTTTTGATTTCTGATTTCGGTAAAATATAACAGTGGTAAACGAGCAGTGTCTATTTTAATATTATTGACATGAAAGTAGCCTCAGGCAGTAAAGGCATAGAAATTTCTGGTACCGCTGAAGGAATTGATTGGCTGAGCTTTCCTCTGTCCGTAAAAAGCTGGATTGCAATAAAACATTAACGAAAGTAAAAGCTATCACTTAGGAGATTCTGCTAACGTAAGCAAACACCTGGAATGTCTTCTTCGTAATTACTGATGCAGAAGACGATTGAACATCCGCTCTTTTCAAATCAAGTCAATTTCACAAAGACGAATCACGCAGTGAAAACTATGCCAACCATGTCTACCTTAAATTACTGTGTAACCATGCTGAAAGCAAACACTTAAGGAAAGAAATATATATTTGGTGGCTTTAAACTAAATGTGTATATCATTATACTTCAATCCTATAAAATGCTTCCCTCCCTTAATTACCATAACCCCCCCCCCCCCCCCCCCAAAAAAAAAACAAAAACAAAAAACAAGGAAAACCAAACCTGTTGTTAAAATCCACCAAAGGGATCTCAGCAAGAAATTTTTCTGATGCGTTTTTAAAAGCAAAGAACTCAGAGGAACAAGGTTGCTAATTTATAATCATTAAAGAGAGTGGATAGTCAATGCCGATTTCAGTAGGAAAGGATTTGTACTCTGTGTCAACAGCCCAATTAGAATTTCCCTTGAAAAGGAGACATCGACAATAACCTCAAGGTTATGTGTTTGTCGATTGTGTAGGTTATCAGCATCAGTGACTACCTTATTGTCCTGATGGAAACTGAACAAGGGGCCGGTAAATATGACAACGAAACTAACCTCCCGCCTAAAGAAAACAGAAAATCTACTTCTTAATGTTAGCCAAATATTGCAGAAATAAATGACTCCAGGACTGAAGTTTTGCATCATATCACGCAGCTCCCAATGCACATTAGCGACGCACCGATGTGATTTACGGAGATAACGAAAGACGTTTTTATTTCAACTTAAGCAAGAATAATAATCTTCTTCAAAGGCAATTGCAGCAAGTGAATACTCTCAAAAACGTGAGCCTTTGCATAAACACGCTTGCGAATTAGTATACCTAAAGTTTCATTACCTGAGTATTGCCGGAGCACACTTGTAGAACGCCGCCATTTGAGAAGAGGGTTTCGTGTAAATCAAATAATTATTCGTTTCTGAATAAACCGCGAATTTTGAATTATTAGAACGCGATCTGTTTGCGAAACAACGCTAATTTAACAAAAGTGGTCATAACAGCACAGAATGATTGCTTTTTTAATTATTTTTTCATAGTTCTTGATTAAAAAATCACAAGGTTTCGCAGGTCTTACTGAAATGCATATTTAGAAAGGTAAATATGTGGGATGAAAGAAACTTAAATAAAGTGATTTAGTAAATACCACACAAGTGAATAGTGCTTTCCGCGCGCGCTGATTCTTTAACTCGGAGGTGATTAGCAAAGTACTATTCACCTCCGAGCAGCCGGAGGGAAACAAAATGGCTTCGCGCGTCGCTTTGGGTACCGAAAGTAAGATGTCTGACCGCTAGTTATTCAACTTGTGTGGTATATACTAAAACAATTATTCACCTCAGTGTCTTTGAAAGTGGTGAATATTTACCAAGCCGCAAAACCACTACTCACCTCCACTTCGGTGAATAATTGTTGATTATTTTTATTTATTAAACAACTAGAACTTCACTTGCATCCCGAGCTCAACCATGATATGTCGAAAGATTTATAACCGGTTTTAAAAGCGGTATCTATTGACGGACTTTTTAAATTAATTATAATTTTGGATTAACTGTTAATAAAATCTTCGTCGTAAAAGAGATTATTTTTATAGAAAACAAAAGGCAAGTTTGAAAAGTCCAAACCGTTGCCGTCAGTAAAGATTTCAGTTTATCCAAGTCCATATAATCTGTCCATGATGATTACTCAATACAGAAATCAGGCACGTTCGATGCTGGCATGGATCGACACAGTTGGAAAGAGAACTAATTACCCGGAATAAAAGGAGGAGTCGAGATCAATTCTCGCAAAATTGAATAATGTATATAAACCAGCAATATTTTTAGCGAGCCAGACTAACTTTTTAGACCTTGATTTATACTGGATTAATTAAACTGAATTAAATTACTAAATTCGATGGCGCATCTCGGTTATTCCTTTTATCAAAGCAGACGTCCGTGCATTCAGATTGTCACGTGTCCTTAAAGGAGCCTACATGTCATGGTATTTGAATTGAGTAATATAGCTAGTTCCCTCAAATCATAGGAAAAGTCGAAATATAAGTTAACTTAGTTAAAAAGAAACATCCAAGAGGCTATACCAATTAAAGCCACGATTAAAAGGAAAAAACCTTTTAACGTGCGCCATTAGTGATTTCACATCTTTCTCGGAATCCTTGCATAAATCTTTGGCAAATTCAAAAAAAGTTCTGAAAATGACAGGAGTGATCTGATCAGATCAGTGATCATAAACGTTTGGAGTTAATTGGTAACGTACGAAACACCAATAGTCAAAATTTTATAAATTGTCTGAAATTTCAGTCGATCTTGTTAAATTTAAATTTGTAGCCATCGCATATTTGTTTTATCCATCACATATGTAAGTATGCAAGCATGATTCTCGTTCACATGTGGTGAGTGGCATCTTGTACACAAGAAAGTAAAAACATGATCTGTCCATTCGCTTCTCCAGCAGGGCGTTTGTCGTTTATTCTTTAATACAATATATGATAAAACAATTATTAGTGAGACTCGATTGATATTCGATATCCGGAATAATCGAGGTACAGCCGGAGCCGTCCCTCATCCAATAATTCCATATTATAAAAAAATGCTGAAAAATGCTGAAAAGGAAGTTCTGTTTTAGCACTAAAGAACGAGGAAGGAATTTTGAACAAAGGGTAATGTGACCACCCGCTGTGAAAGCATTGAAACTAACTTTGCTCAATTTGACATGCAGGAAAAGCATTTTTAGCTGGCTTAACAAATTCAAGTGATGGTTTTCGAATTCTCAGTGTTTTGCTAGAATTAGGACGCCGCAAAAAGTAAGGGAACAACCTGTGGTTAGCGGCCCGAACCTTGCGTCAAGAAATATCCCTGTCATCCTGTGCATTTGTTCAAGTGCAGCTTCGATCATTTGCGAAACAAAGAACAGAAGCCTAAAGGCATGAAAAGTGAGGCAATATAAGTAAACTTCCGTTGAATCACGTCTGGTTAACTACACTGAACATTTAGTCGCCAAATATCGTGTAAAGACTGCAAATCATTATTTGGATATACGTTCGTGCAGCAGAACAACTGGAAATAACAACATGCGACTAGTGCCATTCTTGTATGTTCGTACGATGAGGCAGCCAGAGAGACAGTTATTACATGAGATAAGTACTGCTATGTTCTTTTTGCATGAACGCTTCAACATTACTGGTGGGCGAACTGTTATTATACTCCGGAGATCATGCAGGGATCTCTTTGTCTAAAGGCTGTCGTGTGTTTATGTAAAGCTATTTATGGTTATATTTTCACATTTTGATGTAGAACTAGATGAATTAAACGATTCTTACAAGATAATTGTTCTCCATTCGATTGTTTTTGTTCTGCCGGATTTAATTTTACAATCGATATTTGGGTCATGATGCAGATCAGTCCCACTTTGCCTTATAAACAAATGCAATGACTTTTATTTTACTATAGCTAATGACCACTTCGGGGACATGCTTTTCAAAGTACCTGGTGACAGTACTAATTGGCAATTGAAACATCTACCAGGGGCATGATTTACAACATAACGACAGCAAAGCATATGGCCATCTTTTCTATTTCTCTAGTTTTTATTAAACCTAGGAAGCAGTGTCGTGCTGCACTGAGTTTATATATAGAACGTTTCAACTCAAATAAACCAAACAGGCAAAACGCGAAACAGGACGAGTCTTTCAAAATACAAAGCTCTACATGTATTTTGAATATATACAAATCTTTCGAGGCATTCATTTTTTGCACTATAATGAAATATGAAGGAATATTTAACTGGCTCTTAAACACAGTAGTACCGTAGACCGTTTTATTTAATGGCATACGTTACATAAAGAATATGAATAAAAAAGAATACAAACAGGCTGCGGTTAACATTACTGAGACAGCTATCGCTGAATAATATATTTGGTGTTTGAAGCAATGTATGTTTCATGGTAGACACTCATCGATGTTTTCCTTCAGTTACTATTAACTCCCACGCGTATATTATGATCGAGTTTACTGTGCACGATATACCATGGTTTCATTTGTCAACTACCAGTCTAACTTGGTTTTTTTTTCGGAAGCGTTCTTTCGGTTACTAATAGCAGACCAAGAAGTGCTTATACTAGCTTAGTAGCTTGATATGTAGTTTTTGTACTCTCGGAGAAAGAAAGCGATGATGCAATGCTTCCGTTTTAGATTTATCAGGGGCTTAGCTTGGAGGTGGGCCCATCAAACAAATGAAAGACATCTACGTCCTAAACTGAAATGTAACTTTAAGTCCTACTGTAAAATTATTTTGAAGAAAATGATCGATTTCCCTTCGAGATTGATATTTAAGAAGTTTTTACTGCATTTCTATTACACGCTTACAAACCGCAATCGCCTAAGGCAACTTCAGTGCTGTTTTCTGACGTCATTTCATTTGTATAGTTTTCCAGTCAACCACGAAGTTTGGTAGAAAACTGTTGTTAGGAAGCTTTATTTTTATTTCTTTATGCTTTGTTTGTAACTTGGTTTGCCTAATCTTTGTTTTCTCCAAAAGGATTTGTATTCAGAGGAAATAAAATAGAATAGTTGCTTATGTAAAGTTAAAAAGATCGCCTTTAAGACAACAGCGTAATTAGTGGAAATATTGAATTGGGATAAATGTTTTTACTCAAAAGAAGAGCTTGGAAAAAAAACGTCTTTTTGGCGAATTTGAATAAACTAGGCGAAAGCGAAAGAGGAAAATCATTGAATGTACAGAAACGAAATTGTAATGCCACCACATCGTCAACATGTAAGGTCATCTGGTCGTTGTAATAAAAACGCATTGTAGTCATGACTAAAAATTACGTAAAATTTATCACCGTGAAAATCATTCCGCTATGTTAAGACATAGTTAATAGAGAGAGACTGGTTATGAAAGCCGGCGGACTTCAAAGGCCTGAACAAGCCTGACTTCGGAGACCAAATTTCATTATTCTAAGTATGTTGTTACTGACTGCGAATAAGCTATTATAGTGACCTAATAAGTGCATTGCTGTTATAAAAGATAAAAAATAAAGTAATCTCAGGAAGCGCAAATACAGTTATACAGAAAGAAAGAGAGAATTATTGCTTCTTCCTCGTCCTGGATGGACCACTCGTCCATCATAAGCCAACCCCCATTTTTATAAGGTTTCTCTAATTTCCAGCTTGGGAGGGTCACAACGAGAGAAGTGCCTAACTACAAAAGCAACACCTTGGAAATGGCTCTAAACTAGAATTATTGGCTGATCTGGAACCTAACCAGTAATCATAATGTTAAAACACCTTGTTAATATCAACCTAAGAATACATGATGTTCAAACGACTGTGATGGATTAAAGATAAAGGAAAAAATGAAAAAAGAATCTATAGCCAATGAACACTGATAGATTTTAATTGTATGATGGTACTCGACTCTGGTCTGAGAAGTGGTTATCATGAAACTACTGAGGCTTACCTTACGAAGCTGTTCCTTGTGAGACTGAGTCAGTTCAACGACTGGACGTAACTGTTACTTAGTAGTTTGAGGTGCAGTTTTATATTTATAAAAATACGCTTACGTTACATTCAGTTAGACCGGAACAATTAGATGGCGCAATAAACTTCCCTTTCAGCATTACTGCAAGTGAAAGAGTGTTTCTGTGACTGACCTCTAATTATTTTTTATTATACAGTTCAGTAGCCGCCGCAACTCGGACCTTCAACATAGGAACGCAGGTGATGGCGCCATTTTGCATAAGGACGCCAGAAAACAAGAATGTTTTCCTGTTATGTGATTTCTGATTTCGGTTGAATATAATAATGATAAACGAGCAGTGTCTATTTTAATATTATTGACAAGAAAGTAATCTCAGGCATTAAAGGCATAGAAATTTCTGGTACCGCTGAAGGAATTGAGAAATGCCTCCCAAGAATTTTTAGGTAAAATTTTGCATGCATCCCGTTGCGAATGCTATGATCCGATTGGCTGAGCTTTCCTCTGTCCGTAAAAAGCTGGATTGCAATGAAACATTAACGAAAGTAAAAGCTATCACTTAGGAGATTCTGCTAACGTAAGTAAAACACCTGGATTGTCTTCTTGGGTTTTCTGCAAGTTTTCGTAATTACTGATGCAGAAGACGATTGAACATCCGCTCTTTTCAAATCAAGTCAATTTCACAAAGACGAATCACACAGTGAAAACTATGCCAACCATGTGTACCTTAAATTACTGTGTAACCATGCTGAAAGCAAACACGTAAGAAAAGAAATATATATTTGGTGGCTTTAAACTAAATGTGTATATCATTATACTTCAATCCTATAAAATGCTTCCCTCCCTTAATTACCATAACCCCCCCCCCCCCCCCCAAAAAAAAAAAAAAAACAAGGAAAACCAAACCTGTTGTTAAAATCCACCAAAGGGATCTCTGCAAGAAATTTTTCTGATGCGTTTTTAAAAGCAAAGAACTCAGAGGAACAAGGTTGCTAATTTATAATCATTAAAGAGAGTGGATAGTCAATGCCGATTTCAGTAGGAAAGGATTTGTACTCTGTGTCAACAGCCCAATTAGAATTTCCCTTGAAAAGGAGACATCGACAATAACCTCAAGGTTATGTGTTTGTCGATTGTGTAGGTTATCAGCATCAGTGACTACCTTATTGTCCTGATGGAAACTGAACAAGGGGCCGGTAAATATGACAACGAAACTAACCTCCCGCCTAAAGAAAACAGAAAATCTACTTCTTAATGTTAGCCAAATATTGCAGAAATAAATGACTCCAGGACTGAAGTTTTGCATCATATCACGCAGCTCCCAATGCACATTAGCGACGCACCGATGTGATTTACGGAGATAACGAAAGACGTTTTTATTTCAACTTAAGCAAGAATAATAATCTTCTTCAAAGGCAATTGCAGCAAGTGAATACTCTCAAAAACGTGAGCCTTTGCATAAACACGCTTGCGAATTAGTATACCTAAAGTTTCATTACCTGAGTATTGCCGGAGCACACTTGTAGAACGCCGCCATTTGAGAAGAGGGTTTCGTGTAAATCAAATAATTATTCGTTTCTGAATAAACCGCGAATTTTGAATTATTAGAACGCGATCTGTTTGCGAAACAACGCTAATTTAACAAAAGTGGTCATAACAGCACAGAATGATTGCTTTTTTAATTATTTTTTCATAGTTCTTGATTAAAAAATCACAAGGTTTCGCAGGTCTTACTGAAATGCATATTTAGAAAGGTAAATATGTGGGATGAAAGAAACTTAAATAAAGTGATTTAGTATATACCACACAAGTGAATAGTGCTTTCCGCGCGCGCTGATTCTTTAACTCGGAGGTGAT
The DNA here is from genome assembly GCA_963693305.1 of Meandrina meandrites. Classification (NCBI taxonomy): domain Eukaryota; kingdom Metazoa; phylum Cnidaria; class Anthozoa; order Scleractinia; family Meandrinidae; genus Meandrina; species Meandrina meandrites. The sequence continues at coordinate 15,182,047 of OY855908.1, forward strand.
TAGCAAAGTACTATTCACCTCCGAGCAGCCGGAGGGAAACAAAATGGCTTCGCGCGTCGCTTTGGGTACCGAAAGTAAGATGTCTGACCGCTAGTTATTCAACTTGTGTGGTACATACTAAAACAATTATTCACCTCAGTGTCTTTGAAAGTGGTGAATATTTACCAAGCCGCAAAACCACCACTCACCTCCACTTCGGTGAATAATTGTTGATTATTTTTATTTATTAAACAACTAGAACTTCACTTGCATCCCGAGCTCAACCATGATATGTCGAAAGATTTATAACCGGTTTTAAAAGCGGTATCTATTGACGGACTTTTTAAATTAATTATAATTTTGGATTAACTGTTAATAAAATCTTCGTCGTAAAAGAGATTATTTTTATAGAAAACAAAAGGCAAGTTTGAAAAGTCCAAACCGTTGCCGTCAGTAAAGATTTCAGTTTATCCAAGTCCATATAATCTGTCCATGATGATTACTCAATACAGAAATCAGGCACGTTCGATGCTGGCATGGATCGACACAGTTGGAAAGAGAACTAATTACCCGGAATAAAAGGAGGAGTCGAGATCAATTCTCGCAAAATTGAATAATGTATATAAACCAGCAATATTTTTAGCGAGCCAGACTAACTTTTTAGACCTTGATTTATACTGGATTAATTAAACTGAATTAAATTACTAAATTCGATGGCGCATCTCGGTTATTCCTTTTATCAAAGCAGACGTCCGTGCATTCAGATTGTCACGTGTCCTTAAAGGAGCCTACATGTCATGGTATTTGAATTGAGTAATATAGCTAGTTCCCTCAAATCATAGGAAAAGTCGAAATATAAGTTAACTTAGTTAAAAAGAAACATCCAAGAGGCTATACCAATTAAAGCCACGATTAAAAGGAAAAAACCTTTTAACGTGCGCCATTAGTGATTTCACATCTTTCTCGGAATCCTTGCATAAATCTTTGGCAAATTCAAAAAAAGTTCTGAAAATGACAGGAGTGATCTGATCAGATCAGTGATCATAAACGTTTGGAGTTAATTGGTAACGTACGAAACACCAATAGTCAAAATTTTATAAATTGTCTGAAATTTCAGTCGATCTTGTTAAATTTAAATTTGTAGCCATCGCATATTTGTTTTATCCATCACATATGTAAGTATGCAAGCATGATTCTCGTTCACATGTGGTGAGTGGCATCTTGTACACAAGAAAGTAAAAACATGATCTGTCCATTCGCTTCTCCAGCAGGGCGTTTGTCGTTTATTCTTTAATACAATATATGATAAAACAATTATTAGTGAGACTCGGTTGATATTCGATATCCGGAATAATCGAGGTACAGCCGGAGCCGTCCCCCATCCAATAATTCCATATTATAAAAAAATGCTGAAAAATGCTGAAAAGGAAGTTCTGTTTTAGCACTAAAGAACGAGGAAGGAATTTTGAACAAAGGGTAATGTGACCACCCGCTGTGAAAGCATTGATTGCCATTAACACAAACTAACTTTGCTCAATTTGACATGCAGGAAAAGCATTTTTAGCTGGCTTAACAAATTCAAGTGATGGTTTTCGAATTCTCAGTGTTTTGCTAGAATTAGGACGCCGCAAAAAGTAAGGGAACAACCTGTGGTTAGCGGCCCGAACCTTGCGTCAAGAAATATCCCTGTCATCCTGTGCATTTGTTCAAGTGCAGCTTCGATCATTTGCGAAACAAAGAACAGAAGCCTAAAGGCATGAAAAGTGAGGCAATATAAGTAAACTTCCGTTGAATCACGTCTGGTTAACTACACTGAACATTTAGTCGCCAAATATCGTGTAAAGACTGCAAATCATTATTTGGATATACGTTCGTGCAGCAGAACAACTGGAAATAACAACATGCGACTAGTGCCATTCTTGTATGTTCGTACGATGAGGCAGCCAGAGAGACAGTTATTACATGAGATAAGTACTGCTATGTTCTTTTTGCATGAACGCTTCAACATTACTGGTGGGCGAACTGTTATTATACTCCGGAGATCATGCAGGGATCGCTTTGTCTAAAGGCTGTTGTGTGTTTATGTAAAGCTATTTATGGTTATATTTTCACATTTTGATGTAGAACTAGATGAATTAAACGATTCTCACAAGATAATTGTTCTCCATTCGACTGTTTTTGTTCTGCCGGATTTAATTTTACAATCGATATTTAGGTCATGATGCCGATCAGTCCGGAGACATGCTTTTCAAAGTACCTGGTGATAGTACTAAGTGGCAATTTAAGCATCGACCAGGAGCGTGATTTTACACCATAACAACAGCAAAGCACATTGCCATTTTTTCTATTTCTCCAGTTTTCATTAAACCTAGGAAGCAGTGTCGTGCTGCACTGAGTTTACAATGTATATATGGAACGTTTCAACTCAAATTAACCAAACAGGCAAAAGGCGAAACAGGAAAAGTCTTTCAAAATACAAAGCTCTACATGTATTTTGAATATATACAAATCTTTCGTGACATTCATTTTCTTCACTATGATGAAATATGAAGGAATATTTAACTGGCTCTTAAACACAGTAGTACCGTAGACCGCTTTATTTAATGGTATACGTAACATTATTATGATAAAGAATACGAATAAAAAAGAATACAAACAGGCTGCGGTTAACATTACTGAGACAGCTATCACTGAATAATATATTTAACAAATTGACGTTAGTTTTTTATGCGTCTGTCCTGTTATTGATGATAAATTACGTCATAACATTGTCAAAGTGTTGTAGATCCACGAGCCGCTGGGCGAGTGGATCTACAACAAACTTTGACAATGTTATGACGAAATTTATCATCAATAACAGGACAGACGCATAAAAAACTAACGTCAATTTGTTTTTTACAATAACAAAAAGCCAAAACTGATTTTCAAACGAAGGAAAGAAAAGAATGGAAGATGCGATCACCGGGCCGCCGCATAATCTGAATTTCATCGCTGTAATACGGAGAATCACAGGCTCGTAAATTAAACGTTTACTAAGAATACGGCCAGAAATACAAAGTAAAATTCGAATTACTCAACTAACCTTTAATCCAGTGAAAACTGTTTACAAAATTATCCGCTAAAACGCAGTTCAGCTTCTTACTACACTAAAGCCGCATTACTGTAATCTCCCGCTCACCGCCGATTTTCAGGTCTGAAGCCCCAATAAATATCCTCATCTTTTCGCTCTAAGGCTGCAATGGTTTCTTCAGTTTCAACCCATAAATTTTAGATGATTTCCCCATTGAAGACTTCTATTTTTGTGGAATGATTCTCGCCTTATCAAGAATGCAGCGTTGAATCAGTGCTGAAAAGTTTGACAAACTTTCGCTGATTGCGTCAACTTTTTAAATTTCATCCGTCTGTACTCTTATTGACAATAAAAATAGCCAATCAGTGCGCGAGAATTCGCTCAGTTATTGTAAAATTGGTGTTTGAAGTAATGTATGTTTCATGGTAGACACTCATCGATGTTTTCCTCCAGTTACTATTAACTCGCACGTATATTATGATCGAAATTTCCAACAGAAATCCCGAGTTTAAAGGGGCACTGTCACGGACATTTTTTGGCATTTTTAGTAAAACGGCACCAAAATTACGACTAAGTACTTTCAACCATGCAGGAAGTACTCCTAGAACGTAAAGGGAAGGATATCTAGCAAATTGTTTAAAGAAGAGAGTGACCGTAAAAATTTTTCATCAATTTTTCCAAACCACAAGGACAGAACTTGAAAAAGTCAGGCTGACTTTTTCAAGTTGAGATCAAAAGTTCCCGATGGTATCACAGTGATAACACTCTATATTTAGCTTCAGTACACTGGTACAGTAATTTTAAGAAAACTTGACCTCTGTTAATAGGTTTCCAATGGTGTAAACATGTTTTTGGGCTGTCGAATTTTTGAAGTTATACTCGTGACAGTGCCCCTTTAATGAGCAAGATATAGCATGGTTTCATTTGTCAACTACCAGTCTAACTTTAACTTCGTTTTTTTCGGAAGCCTTCTTTCGGTTACTAATAGCAGACCAAGAAGGGCTTACACTAGCTTAGTAGCTTGATATGTAGTTTTTGTACTCTCGGAGAAAGAAAGCGATGATGCAATGCTTCCGTTTTAGATTTATCAGGGGCTTAGCTTGGAGGTGGGCCCATCAAACAAATGAAAAAGATCTACGTCCTAAACTGAAATGTAACTTTAAGTCCTACTGTGAAATTATTTTGAAGAAAATGATCGATTTCCCTTCGAAATTGATATTTAAGAAGTTTTTACTGCATTTCTATTACACGCTTAGAAACCGCAATCGCCTAAGGCAACTTCAGTGCTGCTTTCTGCCGTGATTTCATTTCTATAGTTTTCCATTCAACCACGAAGTTTGGTAGAAAACTGTTGTTAGGAAACTTTATTTTTATTTCTTTATGCTCTGTTTGCAACTTGGTTCAGTAAGACACTACCACTCTGGAACCTCTATTTTCATTCGTCCGCTGTAAACACTACCTTTATTGTTATTCAGGGCTAGGGGCATTGTTTTGACCTGTTATCTATTGTTTGAAGAACCAATGAGCTAACTCGTTCCGAGAGGTAGTGGGCGACCCACTTGGTTTGCCGCGAATTTGAATAAACTAGGCGAAAGCGAAAGAGGAAAAATCATTGAATGCACAGAAACGAAATTGTAATGTCACCACATCGTCAACATTTAAGGTAATATTTCTTGACATTCATCTGGTCGTTGTAATAAAAAAGCATTGTAGAAATGACTAAAACTTACGTAAAATTTATCACAGTGAAAATCATTCCGCTATGTTAAGACTTTGGAGACAAAATTTCAATATTCTAAGTATGTTGTTACCGACTGCGAATAAGATATTATAATAACCTAATAAGTGCATGGCTAGCTGTTAGAAAAGATAAAAGGGAAAAAGTCTCAGAAAGCGTAAATACAGTTATACAGGAAGAAAGAGAGAATTATTGCTTCTTCCTGGTCCTGGATGGAACACTAGTCCATCGTAAGCCAACCCCCATTTTTATAAGGTTTCTCTAATTTCTAGCTTGGGAGGGTCACTACGAGAGAAGTGTCTCAGAATAAAACAGCAACACCTTGGAAATGGCTCTAAACTAGAATTATTGGGTGATCTGGAGTCCAACACACTAATCATTATGTTATAACACCTTCCATTTTAATATTAACCTAAGAATACATGATGTTCAAACGACTGTGATGGATTAAAGATAAAGGAAAAAATGAAAAAAGGATCGATAACCGAGGAGCACTGATAGATTTTCATTATATGATGGTACTCGGCTCTGGTCTGAGAAGTGGTTATCATGAAACTACTGAGGCTTACCTTAAGAAGCTGTTCCTTGTGCCAGCGAGTCAGTTCAACGACTGGGCGTAACTGTTACTTAGTAGTTTGAGGTGCAGTTTTATATTTATAAAAATATGCTTACGTTGCATTCAATTAGACCGGATGGCGCAATAAACTTCCGTTTCAGCACTACTGCAAGTCAAACAATGTTTCTGTGACTGACCTCTAGTTACTTTTTTATTATACAGTTCAGCAGCAGTCACAAGTCAGACCTTCAACATAAGAACGCAGGTGTTGGCGCCATTCTGCTTAAGGACGCCAGTTCGTTTGAATGTTTTCCTGTTTTTTTGATTTCTGATTTCGGTAAAATATAACAGTGACAAACGAGCAGTGACTGTGTCTATTTTAATATTATTGACATGAAAGTAGCCTCAGGCAGTAAAGGCATAGAAATTTCTGGTACCGCTGAAGGAATTGATTGGCTGAGCTTTCCTCTGTCCGTAAAAAGCTGGATTGCAATGAAACATTAACGAAAGTAAAAGCTATCACTTAGGAGATTCTGCTAACGTGAGCAAAACACCTGGAATGTCTTCTTGGGTTTTCTGCAAGTTTTCGTAATTACTGATGCAGAAGACGATTGAACATCCGCTCTTTTCAAATCAAGTCAATTTCACAAAGACGAACTATGCCAACCATGTCTACCTTAAATTACTGTGTAACCATGCTGAAAGCAAACACTTAAGGAAAGAAATATATATTTGGTGGCTTTAAACTAAATGTGTATATCATTATACTTCAATCCTATAAAATGCTTCCCTCCCTTAATTACCATAACCCAAAAAAAAACAAGGAAAACCAAACCTGTTGTTAAAATCCACCAAAGGGATCTCAAAAGCAAAGACCTCAGAGGAACAAGGTTGTTAATTTATAATCATTAAAGAGAGGGGATAGTCAATGCCGATTTCAGTATGAAAGGATTTGTACTTTTTGTCAACAGCCCAATTAGAATTTCCCTTGAAAAGGAGACATCGACAATAACCTCAAGGTTATGTGTTTGTCGATTGTGTAGGTTATCAGCATCAGTGACTACCTTATTGTCCTGATGGAAACTGAACAAGGGGCCGGTAACTTTGACAACGAAACTAACCTCCCGCCTAAAGAAAACAGAAAATCTACTTCTTAATGTTAGCCAAATATTGCAGAAATAAATGACTCCAGGACTTAAGCTTTGCATCATATCGCGCATTACGGAGATAACGAAAGAAGTTTTTAGTTCAACTTAAGCAAGAATAATAATCCTCTTCAAAGGCAATTGCAGCAAGTGAATACTCTCAAAAACGTGAGCTTTGCATAAACACGCTTGCGAATTAGTATACCTAAAGTTTCAATACCTGAGTATTGCCGGAGCACACTTGTAGAACGCCGGCTGTGTCCACTTAATACGCCCGCCGATGTGTGGAGTTGTTTTAGCTTAAATCGGCTCATTTAGTATTTCTGCCGCCATCGGCAAAGTGAATATTGGTATTACTCAAATCGAATGGTGACTCCCAACCAGTCGCATGCAGTGAGTTAAGTCCACGACGAGCACAGGAAACACAATCAGTGTTCGGCGATGACGATTTACAGTGATTATTTTAGAAAACGCAAAAACAGATACTAGCTGGGCAAGATGAACGACTAAAGATGGTAACTGCAAGGCTATTCCTTAAACCAGATATTATATCCGGACTGTAAACTTCACTTCACCTTTAAACTTTAACGTATTTATTTATGATCAATTATTGCACCACTGAACTGGTATATATTTATTATATTCACTCTCTTATCGTACGAATAATTAAAAATGACCTGAGCTCTCGATTATGATGTTTTTTATGTCGCATTTGGTTTTCTATTCTTGGTGTGATTTTTATCACGTTCCACATTAATACTGACCCATAAGAGAACCATCAAGTGTGTTTCTTAAACTTTTCGTGACACTTGCGGATGACGTCTTTCATTCTTGATTTCGCAACGGCCCTAAGGACACTGCTATTAGCATATGACTAGTTTTGTCTAACGGAAATAAAGTAGAAACATTCGTTACCAAAGTGATCACTTCAGCATGACTGTGGTTTCAAAATTCCGTTCATAATTCTAAATAAATAAGTCTTGTCGGAACCTCGCTCGTATTAGCAAGGTGATCACAAGAACAGTCGCCTCTCGCTTTCTTCATTTTGTACTCCGCGCATAGCGAAACTGAAACTATTGTAAAAAGTGCTTTCAAGTTATAAATTCTATCGTACAAAGTGCACTGTGAAAACAATATGTTTTTATTCATTGTGCCCAAGAATGCAACAAAAAGGCTCTTGAAACTGACTCGAAACTCGGCTAGGACTCTCGAATGATCTGAAATCCGACGCACTAGACACAAGTTTTCAGTGGCTCCTATTTTACTAGAGTGTGCTGTACGCCCTATGCTAACACGATTACGTCGGATGAATTGTCTGCACTTTTGCTGTCTACATTTACTGTTTTATGTAGTCTTAGAGAAAAAGGACGTTACATAGTTGACATATTTTTCATTATATTACGGAACTCCAGTCTGAAAAGTGGTAATCATCAATAAAACGTTACTTACTAACCTCACGAAGCTGTTTCTTGTGTCACCGAGTCAGTTCAACGACTGGACGTTTCTGTTACTTACTAGTTTAAGATGCGGTTCTTTATATACGTTACGCATGCACTGCACTATACTTCCGTTTCAACTGACGTATGATAAAAATTTTTCAACAAAGTGAAGAATGTCCCTGCGACCGCTCTCTATTTATCTGTGCTACACTCTCAACCACCACAGTTACCAAATGAATGGAAAGCTTTTTCAAGGTGATTGTATGTTTCCATTGCTGTTTTGTTTATTGTGGTTTCCTTTGGTGAAAATTAAGAAACGGTAAACGTCTAGTGTCAAGTGCGCCTGCAAAATTCCGCTTGTATCCCGTTGCGAATGCTCTGTCAGCTTGATTTTTGCATAATGTCTCGAAAGTAAAAGTACCAGTTTTGTAAAACAACTCGAATGCCTTCTACTGCCCGATAAAGTGTGACGTGCGCCCTTAAAATGCTGTGTGAAAATTTAATACTGGACATATTCAGAAACTACAGGTTGCCGTGATTTCAAAAAGGAAAAAATACACACTTCCGCTCCCTCTTTCCTCTTTACAAATCAAGTTCTTTAACCGAAACCGTAGACTAACAAAACTCAATACAGCTTCCTGTTCTTCTGAATAAGCAGTGACATACTGAACTGAATTCGCGCTTCTGGTTTTATATCAGAAATTAAACCAAACATTTGTAAAGGAATTTCAACATGATTAGTGCCACTTCTTTGTCGGAAAGTGAAATTTCGCTTATGTAAGCAAACTCGTTGGATGCGTTCAGGAATCGCTTCTAAATCCAATGAGGGTCTTTCCTGTCAAAATCAATGTCTCCAACGAAAGAGTAAAACTAATTGAGCAATTCTGTTTCTTTGTGACATACATGCGTCGGTAGTTTTTTTTTTTAAGGTCGATGAAAAATATGCAGACGGTTTACAAGATATGACTTTTCCATAAAAGCGAATGTTCTAACAATGTGATAGGTATCAGCGGTTTGCTGATACAGCTGGCTGTACTTTCCAGTGATATTTGTTTAAGTTGTTCACGCACTTGATTTTTGCAAAACAAAATCTCTTACCTTTTAAATTTTAACCTTTAGAACTTCGGTGAAAGTGTTCTTCAACTCGAGCGCTCAATTAACTCAGCTGATCTATTGAGATTTAATATAATCTATGTTTATATAAAAGCGAATAATGTCAAGGAATGACGCGGTTAGCTAAGTGTGCGGAGATGCAGGAACTTGAAGAGGCTACAAGCCGCTAAATCAACTACAATACAAACTGCTCTAAATGCACATTCAGCGTAATAGAAATAATCGGAGGGGAAATTTTTGTCAAGTATGGGGCGAATATATCTTAAGAGTCTATTGTGTCACATCGTGGTGGTTGCGTCAGAAGCAAAACTGACGGAAGTTTTGCGGCTGTTCAAAAAAAAAAAGTGAAAGGAAACAAAGAATCATAAAAACGCCGCCTTATTAAACACTGGGTGTAAATTTTTTGCGATCCGGAATCGATCATATAGCGTTAGAAGTTTATTATAATCTATATTTATATAAACAAAAACAAGCATTATACGTAAACCATGTAAAAAAATGAAATAAGAAAGAAATAAGAATGTAAGAAATAAAGAGAAACTAAACAAAGATTTCACAAACAACGCTATAATCTCAAAACAAATCCCAAATCAGCGTTTATCCACATCAATTGGCAAACGAGTACGATAAAAAGACTTCTCAATCTCAAGGACTACCAAGCACTGCTCTTACGTCATCAATCACTACAAACATAATTTTCGTGTTAAGGAACAGGTAGGTAGATGTCCCACGAACATGAAAGAAAATAATCTTTTTAGGCTTGTAAGAAAGTAGTTTCTGATTCGCGCAAAGATGTCAAAGATAAACAGAAGTCAAAACAGAAACTTAATTTCAAGTGTCATTTGACTTTGAGGTTTTTTAAAAAAACAGCCTTTAATAATTGATTTCAGTATCACTCATACTCAGGGGATCTTCGTTTATTCATGTTGAATTTGCGATAGCTGGATTATATTAGAACGGATCATACATGCGGTAAATATAAAGAAAAGTCGGCCTACGGCAAAAATATAAACTTAGCTTACATTAAATATGCACAAGCAGCAAATTACAGACAATTTGTTCCGGTTTGGTTATTTAAACGGATTTTCAAGAAATCATCCCAGTTAGGAAAGACAAAACAGTTATCGAAATCGCCGTTTATATTTTACTACCCAAAATTGACATTTATTTCAACGGAAAGAAAATGTACGCTGGCAGTACTTCAGCATTTGCAAATGACGTGAAATTAGTCACTAAGTATCTAGTACAGCGAACGATGTCAAATGAGTGCGGAAAGTCAATAACACGTGCAGACATGCATGCTTGCATGTCGGCTTCACGCAGATTTGTGAAAATTGTACGCATCTTCCACTTCTGTCCACGTGTCGTTGATCATGTTCTACGAAAATTCTTTTAGATGTGCAAGTTATCATCAGTTCAAAGTAGTATAGATGATCCGCATGCTCAGTAGCCATTAACTGAGTAGCACAGATCAAGGGTCGATAAGCTACATGAAAATTGTGTCAATTTCTCACGTTTAAAACTGACTTCTATAGACATATTGCTTGTCCATGCCATTAACTCCCTGGGAATGCTGAAACTCTATTTTAAAACTCCCTATAAATCACTTTTACGCTTGATTTAAAGGCTGGCAGTGGTTTACCGATCTGTGAGCTGATTAGCATTAAAATTATTGTAAACTGTCTGGTCTTTTCGCCAAGATTGAAAAATAAATCAGGTTTTAGTCATATTACAACGTTTTTTTACAAGATAAGTACGCTTTCACGATGTTTACGCTATAAGGAAGCAAATTCAAGCGGATCTCGTTCACGGGGAAATGCCGAGTTCTAGGAAAGACCTGTTTACATAAACGTGCGTCTGTTTCCCTGATGCTGCGTAGCTCCGGACCGAATTAGCTTGGAAGCCTCGCGAATAAAATACATTTAAAAATTAGGTATTTATCTATTTATCTATTTATGTATATTAGGTATCTATCTATTTATCTATTTTAGGTATTAGAACGTCTTCTATGAAAATGATTCCTTCTATCTCCAACACTTTGGATGAATCCTTTGGATAATGACTAACGCAGTTTTGTGATATTCCGTGTTCACTGCTCATGACTTTTGCTACCTTACTGGCGAAGATGTTTATGCAAACGATTAGCAACAGATAAGTTATTCTAACAGGACATGGTCAACGAAACTCTTAGCTAAAAATTGTCAGAAGGTTAATAAGCACAAATGCGTCGAATAATGTGGGTCTGTCACCCGAATTTGCTTAATCGGCAATAAAATGAGACGGTTTATCATTTCAATCTAATAAAATATTCGCGCTGTTCTTGGAAACATTTTGTCATGATTTCTTCAAAGTAAGAGGTATTTCAAGTATTGGAGTCCTGAACTCGATTTTTCTAACAAAAACTTTCAAATCATTATAATTACTGTGCTGTAATGCAATTTTTAATGCTATTCATGTTTTCTGTTTGAAAAAGCGAGTATCGTCAACTATGTTTTGTTTCAGGTCTTTGGTACACGGAAGCAGTAGCTAAATGAAGCTATGACATGCTACAACGCCCTTTCACTCGGCCATCGTTTTCAAAATTTGTGGCTAATATTTTGTTTAAAATAGCTACATTTGAGCGATAAAAATTATGACGATCATGCCTCTATTGTTTAATACGTCAGAGGTAAGCTTGACGCAGGTTCAAAAAATGCATGGGTTGTGGCTTTTCAAGTAGGGAAAATCCCATGGCCATAAGGGAGTTCACATTCTATCCGCTCAATTGTGCTCCAAGTCAGCTCAGGTAAATTTAGGCCTCATTTAAGACCGTTTCAAAGCGTGTTTAACGCCGTAGCCAGATCAGCTAAATAGCTAAGTGAAAAATTTTAGCGACCGTTTCTGGGTTGTTCGATGTTCTCTCCGTGTTTAACGTAAAGTCTAAATAAAAGGTTAAATTCTGATGTAGTAATGCATTTGCTACTGCTTGTTTAGACGATCGCTCTTACGCCAATGTGGATTCGTTGTTAACTGGTTTTGTTATCGAACAAATAGCAAAGAAACATTTCTTTAAGTTTTAAAACAAAAATACCACTATTCATAGATACTACTTTCTGAGAAAAGTGATGAAAGGGTCCTCACAGTTGCGTTTTCAATAAACACTATTGCAAAGACCCAGAACCACGAAACGTTACAGTAGGCCATGCTGTGAAATCATGATATTTTTCATATTTACGATTAAGCAATGTCAAGTGGTCCATATAAATTCTAATATATAGATTTAGGCAGGCCTAAAAGCGGAGCTCCCATTTCTTAATTTTATTACTAAATAAGTAGCCACTCTATATTTCTAAGCTTATACAGTGGCCCATATGGGTACAAAATAAATTTTAATCGCTCATGGTTAAAAACCTCTCATGGTTTTGTTGACGAAAGCGAGGTCAATATATTTCGTGGTCCCGTCTGAATTTTCTTTCCTGTGACAGCCTGTTACTGACAGGTTCTAAAATTGAAATTGACGAGTGCATTTTATTGGGTTCCTCACGTACGCACGTCGGCGCAAAGCAAATCTTAGTTAAACTTTTTTATAACGTTTTCTGTACACTAATGCATCAGTCAATTCCAGCAGTGCCCATCCCCCCCCCCGGGCAACCCCGGGGCATTTCCTAATGTTGCCCGCCGCCCGGGGGTGGGGCATTTGCGTACCTCGGGTTGGCCCCCCGGGCATTTGACACGTGGTTTCGAAACCGTGGAGCGAGTCGCGTATTCGTGATGGAGGCGTTTATAGGCCAAGACGTGGACTACGTTGCAGATTAGCTAGTCCATGAAGGACTAGAGAAGCTCGTGGATGTTCATGGATGTTTTCAAAGGTATATTTTCTGAATTTTAGATATTTCTTCATTGTCAAGAAGCAACAACTTGTATTATACTCTTATATCACCTATCGAGAGATTGAAAACAATCAACCCGGGAGCGGGGCATTTGCCCGGTTCCCTCATCCCCACCCCGGGGAATTTACCAAAGAAATGCTAATGCCCGGGGGTCAGCCCGGGGGGGGGGGGATGGGCACTGCTGGAATTGACTGATGCATAATTAATACACCTCCAGGACCTCTTATGAGTTTTTCTATGTAAAAAGAACCTTGACCTTGTTGTGATTTACTACAAAACTGTCAGGGCAAGAAAATCAACTCAAGGCAAAAATACAGTGAACTCGCTACTAAACACAGTAAACAAAATCAACTCACGCCACGGCAAACTGAGAAAATCGAGGCGGCAAAACAAACTCTGAAAATTGATGATGCCGGTTATGTAAGTCATTTTAAGGCAGTTTTTGTAAGAATAGTGTCAGTTTGTGATTTGGAAAGTAGTGCACGCTGTTAAACTTTATTGAATATCTTCTTTTCGTTGCGGTTTAGTGGAATGCTTAACTAATTCCGTTTTATCGTACGCGTTGCTACGTACCTAGGAGAATTTTATGTAGAGAACTGAATGAATTGTCTTCATTTCTGGTAAGTATACAGGGGCACCCAACAGACCGTTTCGGTGAATATCTGTTCGGAAGACCTATAATCGCCTACGATTTTCGGATTTAAGAGTGATGAAAAACAGGAGATTTCTCTAGCCCAAACTTTCGTGACATGGGGAAAGCAATGCCTGTTGTTTTCGGAGAGAGAAAAATGTCGTTTTGGGTACGAAAAAAGGCCAGCTACGATTTTCGAGAAGGCAACAGCAGCTCGTAAATTAGGTTAAAATATTTCGTTCCCTAAAATTTTCTGAAGTTTGAAAGTCCAGCTAGCGTATCCGAAAAGATAAACTTTTCATAGCGTTTAAAAAAAGGCTTATAATCGTACAAAAAAAGACACTAATAACGTTAAAACAGTGTTCCGACACCTATAGTAAAATTTTCTCGTTGGGTGCCCGTGAGTATAAATATGCGGTAGGTGAAGTCTGAACTCACTCAGTCAAGCACAGGTAACTCGCAACGAAACCGGCCGGCGTAATATTCGTTTACGCATCGAAGATATTTCAACACACACAAGAGAAACAAAACAAATGCAAGCGAGCCGAAATTGTGATTTTGATCCGTGAAGCTAAATAATTTGTTTTCAAAATCCAAGAGTGAACATAACTGGTAGCTCCACTAATTAAAACAGAAAATAGTTAGTCTAAACGAAATATTTAATAAACAATGTCTGTATAAAATGTACAAACACGAACAGGTTTGATAAATATTTACCGGAAGATCTGAAAAGCGACACAACTTCAAATTTGTTCATAAATGAAGTAAATTCTCTCAATATAAAATCAGGCTTATGCTTAGTGCATACATTCACGTTTGTTACCTCATTACTGAAGGAGGCTTGTATATTCTGCGGGGCAAAGCTTTCAAACGAGCCCAATATAAATATCGGAGACGAACACAGCGATTTCGTTGTAAGCTTTCTCCAACACAACCGACATATACATTATATGAATTATCACTGAACGAGGATCAATTTCTCTCTTTCCATATATCGGTGTAGCCTTTAACAGTCTTTTATCCTTCACTTCAGTGAACTTGATCGGCTTTGAGTTCACTTTTAGCTACTTTTATTTGAGCTCAATTCAGTGATTTTCAGCCTTGCTCAGCCGCAGGTCGAACCCTGGACATCGCTCTTTTGACTTGTAGTCCGATATATCATGTTCAAGTCCGCAATTACTTCGGATCTTCCCGTTACAAGGTTGTCCTAAATGATTTGGAATAAGTTTCCATGATGAAGATGGGTAAATAGAGCGAGAAATATCCACGAAAGAACTATGTTCTTCAGCAGATTTCTTCGCGTGTTTCATTCAGCTTTTAACGTGAACAGCGTGCCAAAGATTTTGGCGCCTTTTCATGCAATGGCTTCGTTTAAGTTGATGTGAAATGTCCAGATCATTTTTTTGATGTGAGAAAAAAATCTCTGAAGTGATGGGGTGAAAAACAATAACGAAGAAATATTTTCTGCTGCTCACTTTCTTCACAAGTTGTCATTGCCGCTGTTGAGCAACTGCCAAATATTTTGTCGCCTTTTCACGCAATCGATTCGTGTACTAGGCGAAATGAAATATCCCTAGTCGATTTTCAACATGATTAAAAAAAATTGCAGTGTCCTGCAAACTTCTACGATAGGTAACTTTAATAGAAGGTGGATGGTCAATATCAAACACGTAAGATGCCCAAGTCAAGCTTTTTCTGGAGTATGGCCGCCATTTTGGGCGACGTCGTCGCTAGGCGCACGCGCCCGCGAGCCATGCCGCTAGCCAAGATGACCATGAAAACTCAAACGCATGGTTTTCTTAATTTCTATCCTTGCACGATAGTTATGGGGCTCCGCTCTGCGGCCCTTCGGGCCGCTGGAGAGCTCCGCTATAAACCTATTTCAATACCCAGAAAAAAAAAATTATGCCTATTCGCCAGAAGCCGATTACTTGCTATAACTGTAACACATTACAGCCAAGATATTTTTAGCCACAATAAGATATGAGGTTTTGGGGCACTTGAGCCGACGAGCAATTCAGCACTTGTGGTAACTACTTACAATTTAATATCTTGGCTTTGACAGAGAATAACGTCAGATTATTTTATTCTTAGTAAGAAGGAAACGACAGTATTCGACTAAAAATTACAAAGGCGGAAAAGGAAGTTGTATAGACTAGCCGGAAAACCCTTATGTTTTCCAAATATTTCATTTGCACTATCTACGGTGAGGGTCGGGCCATTAAGGGGGGAGACTCTTAACTACCAATTTGTTTCTAAGGCAGGTTTCTAATTGCCATATTTTGGAAATCAGACCTCATATGGATAAGCTTTTTGCATGAGTTTGTTCTATTGAAGATTCCTCCAAGAGTTTGAAGTCACGGCCATATTTAACGGATCACGTGGCCAGAATAGAAAAAACCCTAAAACTCAAACGGCGGATAGATTTTAAAATTTCAATGAGCGTCAATAGATAAAGAATGTCCACATGCGTAATGTGACGTATCGTTTTCGTGAAATTCGCATTATTATAAGAGTTATGGTGTAATAAACACTCATATTTACAGACTTTCATTGGTAGTGTTTCCTCTTTTCGTGTAAATGGTAAAAGCATACGTCAGATTATAAAAACGGCGACGTTATCGCTGATTCGTAAAAGAAATCGGAACTTTACCTTGTTTCCTTGGAGTTTTAGGCATTTTAAATTTTAACACGCGGTTTGGGACTGGCACTAGTTTCGCACGCGCAATGATATATTTTTCAAAGCAGGTGTACCCCCAAATAAAATTCACCATTTGGCGTTACAAAAAGCTTCAAAATTGCTTGCTTCAAAATACAGTCTTCAGCAATTCCTTAGCAACTGCTCTGGATCTGTAGTTAAGAGTCTCCCCCCTTAAAGAATAACCGGAGCGGGGGGGGGGGGTAAAAATTTTCGGTTCAGGGACCTTTTTTAAGTCCTAGTCGTCGGAAGGATTTATTTCTCCGTAACATTTTTTCAGGCACAACCGCTTGCAGGATTTTTTTAGACAAGTTTTCCTTTCAAAACCATTGTTGGAGAGCTTGCTTTCTACGGATTTTACAAGGCGAACTCATTACGGATGTTAAACATTTGGCATATTTCGGCAGGAATTGTTATCACTTTCGCAAGGGTCATAATACTGTGCACCGATGTAAGCCTATGGCCTCGTCTGGTAAGTATCAAGTATTTGTCTTTCAGCATTCAGGTTTTTTTTTCTGACGAGCCATAAGGCTGCCTGTTGTCGACTGATATAGCTCGGTTTGAACTTCAATGACAAATACATTCCTAGCTGCGTGGCGGTGCAAGGCTAACAGTTCAGTATTTTGCTCACTCTGAGAAATATATCACTTAAAATAGGCCAAGCTCGATCAGCGTCCTTACTATGTTTTTAATCGAGTTGCACAACAGTCAAAATTTAGAGATTTGTATTGGAGAAACAATTGAATTCTTAAACCTGAAAATACGATCGAGTTTTGAATAAGAAATAACTCACTAAGTTTCGCTTCGGTTGTTTGTTTCACTGTGAATAAATAAGATACTCAAGTTACAACTTATTGTTTATATTAGTTCATGTTTTAGCTGAAATTTCTCTTGCCTGACGGCTTGAGACTGCTTAACACGTGACACGTTTTAGCAAAATAAATATCTTTTTGCTGATAAGTCTTTAGAAATGAAAGATAATGGCTCTCCGGGAGTTTGTCATGTTTACACTTTGTTTTTATACATTTTACTTTACCTTAAATTCCGAGTTTGGATAACCCTCCCTATTTTCCAAGCAAGTCAGTTAAGAAAAGTAAGCTTGTCTCACCTTTACAACTTTACTCCTTTGGACGTCTAGCGTTGATTACCTTATAACACAGTCTCTGGAGTTTTAACGGCATCAATGGCTTTATATAAGAGAAGAATTTCAAGTGTGACAAGAGGTGCTAGCCATCTATTTTTGCGGAACCTGGAACTAAATAAAGCTATAGCAATATATACAAACTGCTTTCAGTGCACTGCCAGAAATCAAAAGCTTTGAAATAGAGCGAGCCTTTTCTGCGGTTAAAAATGTGTGCCAAATATTGTAAATTAGCTAATACAATATTAAATGGTTTATGCGTCAGAGGAAAGTTTAACATAGTGTAAGTACGTGAACTGTGGTTAATAAAGCAGGATAAATTCAGTGAAGCTTCCAATATTTCAATACTTCAGTGTGCCGTACATATGATTTATATGACATATTGTGACTTATGCTTGGTTTTGGATCTCGCGTTATGTTTAAAGGCTAGATTTAAAAATTACATTAATTCTTGTCTCCTCTGCTAACCTAAAGCTCTAAGGGCTGTTAGGACTTCTTTTAAGCAAATATTCCTCAAACACTTTTACAAGTGAGCTCTTCAGCAGTAAAAGCCATTCCAATTAACGTCTTCGGATGAAAGTGTTACAAGTCTGCGTGATAAGACTGAATGGTGGTCTGGGTATTCATTGGAGGTTTGCATATTGGCCCAGCGGAAATCTACAAGTTTGTATTTTTGCACGTCATTGAAAACTCAGTGTGGCTAAAAATACCTTGTTTCCACATGTCTGAATAAGGGAAAGCGCAGTCATTTGCTATGTCGAGTGCAGAAGTCCCTTACCGCTGCCCATATTACCTTTCGGTCTTGTCGCGTAAGCTTGAAACTTTGATCCGACAACAATAACTGAAATAGCTGTAGACGTTCGCAGCATGAGCTGAATTTAACTCGCGCTTCCAAAATATGTGGTAATGTCAAAGGCTGGAAAATTACAAATTAAGAAACTTATATCAAATGTAAGACATTTACCCTCATTCCGGCATAGTTTCTACCGTATAAGGGGTCTGCCTGATATAGTATTATTTTTTCTATTATTATTTCAAATAATGAGCTCTCCGATATTGTGCTGATCTGAGGTTTGGCTTCTAGTTCCTGAAATTCTGCCTCGAGCAGTGTCCCGAACGGAAATTTATCCTTGCATAAGGCGGTTCATCAGCGAATTAAGAACGTTTGACTCTTTGTCTGCTACTGGAATCCCTGTTATATCTTTACTACCCCTGTTAAACAAGACAGCAATTCGACAGCCAGGAATAGTCAAAATGACGACAATTACTTGACTTTATACAAAAATATGAGCACAAATTACCTAATCTCCTTCTCTCTCTTGAGCTAGTAAAAGAAAAAACGTCAATTCAAAGATTAATCGCACATGCAAAAGGACAAAAGAAATTTTTTTTCAATTTATGGAGGCCTTTACTGACAATTAATAATTTAGTTGCAATAGTTACGTAAAACGTGTGTCGCATTGTTACCTCTGTATTTTTTTTTTTTCATTTATCTATCGTCTTCTTTTTCGTGTATTGTCAAGTGTATTGTTTTGAAATTTTTGATGTTAAATAGTAAAAATAAACAAATTTAAAAAAAAATCTTTCACTTGAACAAGGGCGCTTCCTTGTTGTCGTGGTGGTGATATTGACTGGTTAGGGCTGGTAACTTTATTTATACGCGGTGATTCGATTTCTAGTTTTTGAGTAAGAAAAAAAATCTTATTTATATTTATCACCTTCTTAAACGGTTTGCCCCTGAGTTACTTAGTCTTAATAACGTCTTCGGATTCTACACAAGTGGTGACCATATACACAACTCCTACAATGCCGATGACTCAATCAGCCAAAGTCAGTGCGGTTTCCACCGTGTCCAGCACAACACCTCGTGCTTCATCCACAAACAAACTGACGACAGTTTCTTGAAGAGGAGTTAGCACCTCAAATAAAGTACGAGACACACATGTAACAGGGTATCTCACATCATCTTCGGTAAGCATAGGAAAACGTCTACAGCCCAATCAACAACTGAAGTACCAGAGAAAGGTACGGTATGTTTACTGATTCCCTTGTTGATATACACCAACCTACTTTTTATTATATTTTTTATCGTCGTATTTAACTGTTTTTTATACCCACCCCAGCCCTTGCGTCTTAGGACAACGATTTATTCTAAGTAAGTGCTGACATATATACGCTTATCACTGAAGAGCGTTTCATAGAACTGCGTATCCAAAGGGCATGGGATAATGACTTGGAGGATGAAAAGAGTCAGGCTTACCAATAGATATCTCTTTTAGTTGAACAACAGGTAACGCCTAACTACCATCTTCTCAGTATACTTCTATTCGTCAGCTCGAGTCACTTTAATCGTCGAAGAGTTAAGAGTCGAAGGCGTTCGAAGGTGTATTTTTTCGTGGCACAATTCGAGTAATTGATATGAATGTATAGTTAACGTGAAGGTTAAATTTCTATACACTAGGAAGGTCTCTCCATATTCTTCATTTAGATGAGCTAACATATTCTTTATCTATAGAGGATAGCACTAAATAGTGAACAGCTCTAACAAACTTGTGACTTTCTATCTAAACTACATATCTGAAACAATTAAAAAAAAAGAAAGAAAATTTCCCCACAGATACTTAAACTTTCAGTAACTTCAGAAAATGTCAGTGCCACGCATCAACCGTGTATCCAGGATTTTTGGCATTGCCATGGGAGCCGTAATTTAGCACGTTAGTTTAGCCAAACTTCAGAAACAAAAACTTCGTCATCTCGATAGAACATGCTCAGGGCTATCTTATAAGGGTAAAATACGTCTGATGTGTCCCATTTGAACGAAAACCTAAGAGGCGGAGTCAATCAAATACCACCTCCACCATACCATACCACGTCGGTGGGGGGCGGGGATGAATTTGCTTATGCGCGCCGTAACTCCAGTTACCATGCCATACCATACCAGTCACCATAATGCGAGGAGAATGAAAGTGGATGGAGTTTCATTGAGTTTAGTGGTATTTAAGGTACTTTCTAACCCGAATGTTGTGAATGTATATTTGCTGATAAATGCAAATAATTTCTTTTTCTTTATACTAAGTAAATAGTTATAATCCAAAACAATTTGTCATAAATCAATTCTTTGAAATCTGAACTATGCAGTTACTTTTGATTAATTTCAACCTCACAAGAAGACTCTTGACCTAGTTTTTGCTATTCTATATCTCATCTTGATAATATTTCCTACAGAAGGTGAAAGCTATTTCAACCGTGCCACTCGCTTGTTAACTACCTCGAGCTACGATACTGATGTCAAGCGCCCAATACGACAACTCGGATGAAAACATTTGTGTACATAGACTCAAATTCAGTATATAAATCTTTGAATGGTTTGGTTCGATTCCTGAATAACCATCGTCTAAATTTATTTAACGTGATAGGACGCGGTATTCTTTAAGTGATTTGGTAAACAAACTAGTTGCACTCTTCCACGAACTAACTATTTAAAAAATAGCTTTAGCTGCAGTAGTACAGCCTACCCTACAGTCGTAGCAAGACAACATCGTTTAATCAGTTTAAGAAGTTGATAAATCGTAACTTTATAAATTACAAGTAGAGGCAGAGTATTTATGGCAAACAGGGTTAGGTTAGGGTTAGATAGGGTAAGGGTAATGTAAGATTTGTTTTTAGATAAATATTTGTTTAGCAATTAGTCTACGAGCGCGAGTTTTCTATGATCAAATAGTCAATGAGTAGGAAGACCAATCAGATTCAAGGATTTCCAATACAACACGACTGAGTTTCAATGATAGTTAGATTAGTACTTAATATTAGTAACTTATTTACCCGATGAATCTTTAACCGTATATAAAATAAATGTATAAATAAAATTAATTAATTAATTAATTAATTAATTAATTAATGAACTAACAAACGAACGAACGAACGAACGAACGAACGAACGAACGAACGAACGGACGAACGGACGGACGGACGGACGGACGGACGGACGGACGGACGGACGGACGGACGGACGGACGGACGGACGGACGGACGGACGGACGGACGGACGGACGGACGGACGGACGAACGAACGAACGAACGAACGAACGAACGAACGAACGAACGGACGGACGGACGGACGGACGGACGGACGGACGGACGGACGGACGGACGGACGGACGGACGGACGGACGGACGGACGGACGGACGGACGGACGGACGGACGGACGGACGGACGGACGGACGGACGAACGAACGACAAATGAATAAATGAATAACCTCCTATTGAATTCCATTCTGTAAGAACGCGATTGCATGCATGATTCACTAGTGTCCAAGCCATGAGCGAGGAAATTTAGAAACCGAAAATGGCTAGCTTTTTTAACTCGGCAAATGATAAAGCCATGTCCGACGTTTGGTGAGGGGAGGCCAGTTTAACCCCTTCCGTCTTCACTCAATTCAAAGCTGCTAGAATTTATTATAAATATTCAACTCCATACCTCCATTTTAAGCTAAGAATAAAATTGTCCCTATCCCAACCCCGCCGGTCTTCTCGAGGAGAATGATGATTTGTTTGCATATTAAAAGCAAAAAACGTTTAAGAAGTAGGCGGTTCACGGTTGACTGGGAAACAGCTTCCTCTAAGTTATTCATTTTTCCTTTCTTTTCATTGGCCAAGTGCCTACAAAACAAAGCGATTTGTAAATAACTGCATTACCCTCTGACAGTTTTGCTCCAAATAATATTCTGTTCACGTCTGTGACACATGGCAACTCGTTCTCACGGATACTGTTTCTCAGTGGTTTCTTTTCCCACTTGGTCTCGCTTTGTTTCCAGAGGTGGCTAAACGATCAACCATTTGCTCGTTAAGCAAAATGTTGGAGGAAAATGTTTGATCTAGATCAAACATGAGAAGCCATTTAGGGTGCCTTTCTTTGGGATGATCCGGATCAAATCAATAATTCAAGATCATTCGGAACCGATGAATCCACTCTGGGCAAGGATTCACTGATCATTGATCTTTATCTGGATCATCCCAAAGAAACGCACCCTAAATGCAATGTTGAAAAAAGCGGCGGGGCTTTACAGTGCCTCTCTCCAACCCAGGGTTAGCCGTTGTGGAAGCATAGGATTTGGCATAATTTAAGTAAACGAGCATAGTTTTTCGAAAAACGTTCGAGTGCGTCTCAATTTGATTCTTTCAAAATATTCTATAAAACGCTTCAGTCATCAGCCTTTTTTGCAAAATGAGACAACACAAGGAATTAAAGCTCGGGTGCGAAATTTGCTTTTCATTTATTTTTTAATTGCATTAAATGTGATAGCACACTAACGGCACGCTACCACGGTACGCTAAGCGTGTCCTGGAGTCACGAATATGTGCATATTTAATTCGTAGCACAAAGGGAGACACACTTACTATTGTTTTAGGAGAGTTGACACGCTAAACCTTTCGATTTCCTTAGCCTGTTGGATCCCACGCTTAGCGTGCGTTGAGCACATTTTGCTTGGAATCGTTAGCACACTAAGTGTGCGTTGAACACACGTTAGCTTGTGTAATCATTTTATTTTCTGAAAGCAAGTTGGCGAATAGTAATACGGCTGACTCGTTCGGCGACCAGAAGCTTGTCAGTCTTAAGTTTGATTCACCTTCGTTTTAGAGCATTAACAAAATGTGTGCATGAAAATAAAATTGAAATGCAGGGGCAAAAGAAGAACTGTTGTCAAAGGTTAAAACAGCAACAGCACTTATTCTATGCGTCAATAACATTTAAATAATTCTCGTGTTAATAATCATTTGTGACATGGCTTAAAATCTAACCAATCAAGTCAAGCCTTTTAAAATCCCTTTGACATAAGAGAGTTTAAAACGACTGATGTAATTGGCTAGAGTTCAATCTCCCTTTGTTAAAATCTACCCAATCAAATCGTGTTTTCCTTGAGCCATCTGCCTCTAGTGCAAAGGCCCCGAAGACTTAAAGAGACAGGCGGCTCTTGCAAGAGAATGAATAGGGAGTTGTGGCCCACCTTACCAAGCTAGACTAGTGATTCATTTAGTGACACTGGCCTGTTGTCTGGGAACTTTATTTCCAACCCTTTTACCCCACACGTTATTTTTCGTTACTGTTTCTCAGCAGTTGAATTTGAAGGTGCATCAAGACGGATGCCCTAGTTGTTAATATAAGTTTTGTGGCATATCCATTTCGAAGACAGTTTTTGGGAACTCATCTCATTTGTTTATCCAATTATTCTATAGAACTAAACAATTTGGTCCTCAGGTTTCTATAGCAAAATGAGAAAGTAAACAGGGAATACAAGTGCCTCTGTGAACTTTGTTTTTTTATTTATTTTTTATTTGTTTAACAGCACCAATGCTTCACTAATATATTTAAATAATTCGCTGATGTGGCATCCTCTTTTGTGGTATTTCAACGTGATTTGCAACAGGCGTTCACTGATCTTGCAGTTCTCTCTCGCAGTCCAGCTCACGGGCAGCCAAGCAAATGCTCCTTCTGAACTCCTGGTCACGCTAAATAGTAAGAAAAAACTTTAAATAAATAACACATTGTAGTTATATATGTTATTTAAAATTAACGTCATTTAGATGACTTAAATGCATTGAGCAAAGCTTTTCAAATAGCTCAAATCTAAATTAATGCCGCTCAAAAATAGATTTTATTGTCGATATTTTTTTTTTGATTCAGCCAACATTCTGGGATCGAGTGATCATTTCTCTCAAATTTTATACCAACATCCCATGTATTGCGTAGCATTATATTGTAAAACAACCTATAGCAAAAAATAAATAGTTCAATTTAAGCGTTTGTAAAGAGTCTAAATAGGTGTTAAAGCGATTTTATTATTCCAAGTCTTAGCACTTTTTAAAGATTGAAATATTTGTTGTATTCAATAAGAGCAAGAGGGGAAAAAGCGTATTGTTAACTTGTTGGAAAAAAATCTACGATGTGACTGAGATGCGTCGAGATTCCCAGCCGAGTGTTATTCGTATACAGTACCTGCAGCATATTCTTGCCCTTGTTGGTCCGGACAAATCTTGAAACGTCTTCAAAGTTTCCATCCAGACTAAGTCGCTGCAAAATAAGGTTGTATAACCGTGAAATAAGCAGTGTGGTTTTCGACTGCAGTCCTGTGGACAATCTCCTGAAGTAACTACACTTTTCAATCGCGATAGTCAACTCGACTCTGTGTCACTGACTATTCGCTAATAGAAAACACCACATGTGATCTAACTGTTAAATATTACAAAAACCTTTAGCAGGCTGAGGTGGTCTAATGGACTACAGCTTGGCTAGCAAAATATTGTTCACTGATCACCTTATGGCTCCTCGGTTTCTTTAAGTGAACCATGCCGTCTACAAGCAACAGCGAACAAACCAGCAGAAGAAGAAGAAAGGACGACTTTACCGCGGTTTTCTTCATCTTGATGCTTCTAAGATGATGTGATGCGGAGATATCTCCTCGCTTATAAAGGTGCATTAAGATTTTCAAGCCGTGATCAGCTGTTAATTAACTAATTTCTTCCGTGACAATTACCGTGAAAGCTATAGCTATAGCTATAATTGGCCCCCATCTCTGATACGTGACCTGCATGGAGGTTGTTAAATTTGTTAATAAATTAAACGGCACTAAAATATTACTTAAAGTCTAATTTCTTTCTTTTGAAACAAGTCTACCGTTTTGAAGTTCAGCAGTTTTATTAGCATGAAATAATTTGCGAGTTATTTAATTTCTTTATTTCATAGGGTGGTCTGTCAATTTTATCTTTGTTAAAGATTGCTTATCTTTGAATTATAGCTTGCAAAGAGATAAATTGTATTATCTTTGTTAATGAAATTCTGTTCTTACCGGTTTTTAATTACCAACCGCCTTTTCCCGCATTTTAAACTGGCTATACCGTTATCAAACCAGGCCCCAGTTGTTCAAAGGGTGGATAACGCTATCCACCGGATAAATCACTATCCAGTGGATACTGTAGTTTGTTTTGCCAACACTTATCCGCTGGATAGCGATTTTTCCGGTGGATAGCGTTATCCACCCTTTGAACAACTGGGGCCAGCTGTATAATAACACTTAACGCACTAGCGTCTCAATCGCTCGGCTTTTTCTCAGAGGAGCGTTTTATTCTGAAATAAACTTCTGAGTACCAAGCTAACTCCTCGATCTTCTTTAATTTTAGGACTCGAAAGAGGACACGATATTGTAATAGTTACAAGTTTAAACCGCCCTCTGCGTGAAGGCGGCGAGCTCGGTACGATTTGATCAGAATGGCGACAGCAACCATGATTGACATGTTTGGGATTAAATTTGCTACCAATATGGTCTTTAATTAAAAGTAAAACAATAAAAACTCATCCGTTCACTTAATATTAAGCCGTTAGATGTTTACTTCAAGACAAGAATAGAAAATAACTTTTGTTTTTATGTCTTGTCATACAATATTGTCTTTAAAGAAGAAAATGCTTGAAAAAAAGCCGGAATTCGAAATTCGAAATTTGTCCATGAATATATAAACGTTTTTGTTCGATATCAAGTCAGTTGCAGCAATTTCGAGAAAGGTTGTCGGAAAAAGCACATAAGTGCACGCGACAAGACCGAAAGGTAGTATGTAAAGTATAGAGTATGTATGTATAGTATGTATAGAGCTACAGCACGTGCTGAAAATGAGATATAACGACAAGACAAACGCGAATTTGCACGTTTTCTTTCTTTTCACACATGTGGAAACAAGGTGTATTTAGCCACGCTGAATTTTAGAAGAATTTTTCTAAATCAAAGATATGCGACAGTAAAAGTAAAGCTACAGTTAAAGGCCTCCTGAGAGGAAAACCAAATTCTTCACGTGCAAAAATACAAACTTGTTCATTTTCTTTAGGCCAATATGCAAAATTCTAGTGAATACCCAGACCTCCTTTCGGTCTTGTCGCGTGCACTTTGGTGCTCGAAATAGCTGTATTTATAAGCCAATTAATGTCGCTTTGCTGTCTCGGTTCATTCCGTTTTAGACTAGACTAGGAACTATCTTTTTTTTACAAATAGTTATCATTGTCATCTGTTCGTTTTTTTCTCTTTTCTTTCATTGGCCAAAAGCCCAACTGGTGGCCTGCAAACTATTGCTTAAAATATTGATCTGTTCATTCGCATTAACCACTGATAGTTTTGCTCCAAATAATTTTTCTGTACATTCATTGTTGTGTCCACTTCTTTGACAAATGGCTGCTCGTTTTACAGAGTTGTCGAAGAGCAAGAGTCCTCAGCCTAACGTAAACCGCCGACTTCTTGGTTTGCGACCCCTTGTAGCAGTGCGAGATTGTGACCCCCTACGAAAGAACCTCTTTCAGCGGATTGTTTTCCCTTGGGAGGGGTAGGGATTTCTTTTACCATGGTATTGCGGCCTGCAGCCCTGAAGAGGATTATGAACAACTCTTTTGGGGCTATCAACTGCACCCGTGAACAGGGTATGGGGCATTCTCGTTCTCGTCCCCAGGGCCAGCCGTTTCTCTTAATCGGCAGGGTCGTTGCACGAGAAATACGTTGCTCTGGAGACACATCATTTGTTTGCCTAGATTTAACAGAGACGAGTTTAAAAACTAGCCAATTAACTCAAGCATTTTAAATCCCTTTGTCATGAGGGAGTAACTGGCTAGAGTTCAAACTTCCATTGTTGAAGTCTACCCAATCAATTCGTGTGTCCCTAGAGCCACCTCTCTCTAGTACAAAGAGCGGGACAGGCGGTTCTTTGAGAGAATGAATGGGGAGTTGCGACCCACCTTACTAAGTTAGACTAGTGATTCATTTAGTAACAATGGCCTGTTCTCGGGATGCTTCATTTCCAACCTGTTACCCCACGTCATTTTTTTTCTGTTGCTGTTTCTCGTGAGTTGAATTTGATGGTGCATCAAGACGGATGCCCTAGTTGTAAATTTAGCTGTCATCATATCCATTTCAAAGAAAGTTTGTTGAACTCTCCTCGTCTGGTTTATTCAAAAGAATTCCATCGAACTAAACGATCCAGTCTTCAGGTTTCTGTGGTAAAATTATCAAACAAACAGGGAATACAAATTCCTGTGTGACATTTCCTTTTTATTTATTTTTTATTTGTATTTTGTTTAACAGCACTAATGCCTCAGTAATATTTAAGTAAGTTCCTGATGTGATATCCTCTTTTGTGGTATTTGAACATGATTTGCAACAGGCGTTCACCGATCTTGCAGTTCCCTCTCGCAGTCCAGCTCACGGGCAGACAAGCAAATGTTCCTTCTGAACTCCTGGTCACGTTTAATAGTAAAAGAACAAAACAGTTATATATGCTATTCCAAAAATAAAAAAAAACATCATTTGGGTGGTTCGAATGGCTTTTATTAATTGCTCAGCTCAACATTAATGCTGTTCAAACAACATTCAATTTAAGCGTTTGTAAAAAGTCGAAACAAAGTATCAAATTAACTCATTCCAAAAGTCTTAACACCAATTAAATGATTAAAGCTCAAAAAAGGAAAGAAACAAAAAAGGCGTTATGTTATTTCGTTAGAATGCTACAACGTGACAGAAAGAATGGGATGCGTCGAGATTCACAGCAGAGTGCTTTTCTCATACAGTACCTGCAAAGTGTCCTTTCCGTTGTTGGTCCGGATAATTCCTGAAACGTCTTCAAACTTTCTGTCCCGATAACGTCTCTGCAAAATAAGGTTGTATAACCGTTAGCTGGGCGTCGTTGACAATTCGCTCATAGTAAACTCGGCTCGTTCTGTTATTGCTCAGTGTTACAGAAAACGTTAGTAGGCTGAAGTAGTCTACTAGGTCAGAACTTAGGTACCAGCATTGTTCCACAAATTACCTTATACCCAACATTCCACGTGGGAACCATACCGTCTATAATCAACAGCGAAGAGATGATTAGCAAAAGAACACAAGAAGTTACTGCAGCTTTCTTCATGTTGGTGCCTCTAAGATGATGAGATGAGATATTTCCTCGCTTATAAACGTGCTGTAAACAGTTCAAGCCGTGATCAGCTGTTCTTGAAAATTCGTTTCGTGACAATTAGTTTTCATTTATTCAATATTACTTGTCTAAATTGAACGTAAAATAAGTGTTAATTTCCTTCTTTTCGATGCTTCCAACGAATCTATTTGATCTTTCCAATTTGCGGTTTCTTTGATATGCTCTATCAATTTATCTGAAAAAAATGTTTCATCAGCTGCCTTCATACTTGAAGAGCAAACGCGAATAGTCTGCCGTACCACAAAAAAGACTGATCTAACATACGACAAATGATAAGCAGTGTTCAAATTATTTAATAACTAACAAAGAAAGCCAGCGATACGCTAGTTTGCTAGTCGAGCATTTAAAAATTAGCAGTGGAAACAGAAGCTCTTCAGCCCAAAGTTTGCATATGCGACGCGACAGGAAGCACCAAAGAATTTTGTTTGAGCAGTTGTTCATTTTGTTAGCATTTCCCATCTCCAGAACACTTTTAGAATTCACGTCTTGAAAAGTATAATTGTTACTTTCATATTCTGCTGCAAATTTTTCGTCCGTTTTCTTCTTTCCTTGAGTAATGCACCGATCTGGAGCAGTGGAGGCATGCCCGCATGTGTGCGTTACGACTACGTTTAAAAATTAATTTTGGGAGGTCTTTTAATTTCATTGTTAGATATTTTCCTTGCACTGCGAACTATCTACTGATCTGCTGGGTAAATCCTAACTAGCTTTCAGCATAGCGACAGCTTATTTTAAATTCGTTTTTTTAGTGTACTATCACTAATCATTAAAAGGTACTATTAACCGAAAAGCGGCTAGCAATTAAAAAAATATTGTATTAGTTTACTGGTTCTTAAATACCAGCTGCTGCCTTCTTTCAGAGCGTTAACCATTTATTGGACTTGTTATTTCAGGGACGGCGGAGCCGGGGGGGGAGGCTGGGGGGGGCTTGGGGGCTTTAGCCCCCCCACGTTTTCAGTACGACCATGACATTATATTTTTGTTTTACTCTAAGGATCCTATGAACAAATAATAAAAAAAAGAAAACGTACTTGAATAGTACATGCTTCATTTAGTGACGAGAATTTACAAGGCTACAACCTTGTTCAAAACCTGTCAGAAACTTTTTGTGTTTACGTATATGTTCTTTCGTACGTATGTACTTCCCACACACAGGGAACTTGTGTAAAAACCCAGGTCAGTGTACTTAAGCTGAAAAATATGTATCAAGCTCAAAAAACTTCAAACATATTACTGTAAGCACAAATAGTGCCTGCCATTTTACACTTGTTTTTTTCAGTAAGAAATATTTCATGGAGAATGCTGAAAATACCGTTTCTGAGCCTCTAGATTTCACACTTTTTTTTGGGGGGGGGGGGGAGATGCCCCACACCCCCTACAGGTTCGCACCTTCGGCGCTCGTTTTCAAGCCCCCCACTACAAAATACGCTCCGCCATCCCAGTATTTATACCGTCATAATAAAAGTCTGGGCGTCAAGCCAAATGGTATATCTTCTTGTATATGGATCCGAATTCCAGATAAGTTGTTAGGAAACGTTTAGGAATGCCATGTTTTCAAGAATGGGACGCGCGTTGTTGAATTCAAACAGGATAATCAAGCAGAAACTCGGCAGGGACAAATTCGAAAACGGCATGGCCGAAATTCAACTGAACTCAGCAAATATTTTATGTTGATTCTGTTTTATCTTGAATTTTTTTATTTCCAAAGGAGAAGGCCTTTGTAATTTCAAAAGACTTAGAATTTTAGGAAAAGCACACCTAAGAAATGTTTGGGCTGCACAGCTATAGGACTTAAAATCTTTTGTATCAGGTTGCAGTAAAAACTTTATTTTTGGAAAGATATAGTTTAATTTGTCCAGAGAGTTTAATTTTGTTAGGAAAAGATTAATTGGAACCTAGAATATTAGAATATTAATGAGAGGTTTAATAAATTAAGAAGATAAATCCCTAGAACGAAGGATTTATGCAAATAAATGCCTGAAAACAGGGATTTATACAGATAAATCATTAATAGTCATAAATTCAATTAATCTACATTAAGCTACATTATCAAGCCCTCCCCGGACTTTCAGTTAGTTATTAACAACAGGGTTGTAAATAAGTGCGAGTTTTTCATCAGGGGCTCCAAACACCGAGGAAAAGATGAAAGCACGACGCCGAAGGCGGAGTGCTTTTATTGTTTCGAGGTGTTTGGAACCCCTAATGAAAAACGAAGCACGAGTTGTTGAGCTGGCTTCTCAAATGCAACAATGGGAAGTTATACAGTGACATATTTTGTCAAATGAAACAATAAGAAATTACACATTGTCAAATTTTGCCCTTTTCTGTAAGAACGTGATTGCATGCATGATTCATTAGCGTCCCAGCCATGAGCGAGGAAGGAGTGGCGTGGTTTAGGAGCCGAAAACGGTTTACGAGGAAGAAAATTAAGTCAAGAAAGCCGTATTCTCCGTCAAAGAGGTATAAAAAACAAACACGCGTTAACGTTTTTAAGCAATGGCGAAGAATTCGGGTGGAGAAAATTTCCATTCTTTCAGGAGGCTCGCTTGGAGATTACAATTTGCATACGATTTCGAAGCGTTCGACTCTCTGAATTGTTCAAATAAAGGTTGTTGAATAGCAAAAGAAAAAGTGTCGATCATGAAATAACAATATTTAAACAATCTACTGATGAGGAAAAGTCTTTTTGTGCTATTTCAACATCATTTGTGACATAGCCTGCGTAGCAAGCGTTCCCGTGCGAACGAAGAGCTATGTGTCGCGCGAGTAAAGATTCTGGTCGCGCGAAAATTGAGGCGAGAGCAAAACAGGAAAAGGAGCAGGGAGGGGGTGGGGCAGCGAGGGAACGCTTGCAAGCAAACCCCACGATTCTGAAAAACGCCCACCGATTTCTTCACGGGTGAGTTCATTCATAGATTGACAACTTGTCAATGGCGCTATTTTTCAGCGAGTCACACAACAGCATCATTTAGCTTCAAAATGCTTTTTAAAAGCCAAAATACTTCAGATTTTCGGGGAATAAAAGAAGCGTTTTCCATCTAGCGAAAGTGATGGTGTCAACACTTTAACTATAAGCTTAATTTAAATTCGAAACAGAACAATTTTTCGCGTGTTGAACAAGACCGCTCACATTTCAATCGGCCGGAAACTCACAAAGGGAAATCACAAAAGCTCTACAGTTTGTCTGGAGCTTTTAAATAATTAGTAGAATGTTCGGCTTAAAGAGCAGGTTTTCGTGAGGTTGAACTTCTACAGTCTAGCAGTTTAACGGTATCATATTGTCCTACGGGGAAAAAAATATTTAAAACCGTTTAGCGTCCGCACTGGAAGCGGTTGTTTTGAAAACTGTCAGCGTGAGCAAATTGGCTGGCTTTAAATTTTGCAAAACAAAGGATGAGTCGCCGCCGACTTCTTTCACGTCAGAATAAGTAAAACGACTCGGAATCTAAGTTGAAGTTGCCAAATAATGCTGGCAAAACCTGTTCCTCCTTGCCGTTTTCCTTCGCACCCGCACAACTGAGCTGAAGAAAAAAAAACGCTTTTGCCAAATCCATCAGACAGGCACAATCAATAGACAAATTGATGGCATATAATACCCTACGTTGATCCATCTTCAGAGAACAAGCGAATTCCGCTGAGCTCAGATCTAGTTTATCGAAGCTAGAACGATTTGTCGCCCGAGTCACACTCGAATATCATTTCGCGCCTGGTTCAAATCAATCAGGTGAATTCGATACACTTATCAATCAGCATGACCGCGCCGCACCAATCAGAAGCCGAACGGGTTTTTCAGAATCGTGGGGTTTGCTTGCAAGCGTTCCCTCGCTGCCCCACCCCCTCCCCGCTCCTTTCCCTTTTTTGCTCTCGCCCCAATTTTCGCGCGACTAGAATCTTCGCTCGCACGCGACACATAGCACTTCGCTCGTACGGGAACGCTTGCTACGCAGGCTATTTGTGACAGGTCTTCATTGATCTAAAAGATCCCCCGCGCAGTCCAACGCACGGGCGGACAAGCAAATGTGTTTTTGAACTCCTGGTCACGCGGTACCTAGATAAGAAACAGAACATCAAACATTAATCAACTTACTTCATAAATAATTTACTTATTACAATGAAACTGGCCCCACTTGATCGATTGCGCTCGTGTACTTAGTGCCTTTAGATAAATTATGTGGAAGCAATGAAAGCAATGAAATGTCTTAATGTACAGGTCCTTATCGGAGTGCAGGTCCTTATCGGACCACGACACGCGCTTAATTTCAAACGGTGCATTAATTATGGGTTAGAGACTGTTGTGAGTGTCTTGTTTACAAATACACGCAACCGCTGGCCGCACAATGAACGAGAAATTTTCAATACTGCAAGAGGCGTAGCCGAGTGCAGTATTGAAATTTTCGAGTTCCTTGTGCTGCCAGCAAGTGCGTGTATTTGTAAACAAAACACGAACTAGCAGCCTCTAACCCTTTTAATATACAACCTGAGTACACTGCACGCAATACACAATTTCGCGAACTTTGAACAAGAATTTTTAATAAATAGACTAAGAATTGTTGTATCTAAGTAGCACAAAATTATACTAGCGTAGTTTAAGAATATAGAAATCGCAAAAAGCCATAGGTTAATTAAATATAAGTGAGGCTTAAAATCATTCACAAAATCGTTCATAAGTTCATATTTGTCCTTCCACTATTTCTGCAAATCTGTCAGCTGAAGCCATTGTCAATAATGCAAGATTTTTATGCGTTATTATCAATAACGCACTGTCGGAGTTTGCTGACGACAGGTAAAGTAAAATCACGTGCTCGATTTTAACCAATTGCGCGCGTGGATTTTGCACAGTGAACGAAGATTGTATATTAATTGCTGTTTATTCACTCTTTTAAAACTTGTTTTAGGTAACTAACAACCGTTCGGCGAAATAGTCTAAATAGGACCTCGAAGCGACTCCCTGTTAATAGTTAAATGATTCAATTTATTTTGTTATTTTTTTGTAAAAAAAAAATGAAAAAAATTTGTTACTGCTGATTGATGTGTTCCTTTGGGAACTCATGAAATGGGTTGAAAGAAAAAATGGACATTAGGCACAACCACAGGGTCCTTTACACTTACCTGCATAATTCGTTTGTCGCTGTCATTCGCTGGAGCACACTCCACTTACAAATCTCCCATCTTGGTAAAGACGAAAGAAAAATGAAAGTCGTAGACAGTTAGACGTAAATCTAGATCAACCCTCTTCAGTTACCCCTGACCGGCAGAAGCTCGACAGGGAGCCCCACTAGCGGAGTGACAGTTTTTTGTTCGAGATATGTATTGCAGTCAACGCAAAACGCTCAAATTCGCCATTTTGAGACGCAGTGACGGCCAAATAAAACAAATGAGGTAATTTTATATTTATTTTGAGCTTAAATGTAGACATTACTCGCAATTCTTGTACAATAATCAAACTCCCTCAATCAAATCGTGTACCCCCTAGAGCTACCTGTCTCTTGTCAAAAGGCCCCGCCGGCTAAGAGAGACAGTGAATAGGGAGTTATTCCCACCTAACCAAGCTAGTTCTCGCGGATTCCTCGCTTACTCGTGCCGCCCGCTACCCAGGTTCACCAAGCTAGACTAGTGATTCATCTAGTGACGCCAGCCTGTTGTCGGGGCGCTTCATTTCCAACCCTGTTACATGGTATTTTTTCTGTTGCTGTTTCTCATGAGTTGAATTTGATGGTGCATCAAGACGGATGCCCTAGTTGTAATTTTATTTGTCTTCATATACATTTTAAGACAGCTTTTTCGAACTAAACGATTTAGTCTTCAGGTTTCTGTGGCAAAATCATCAAATAAACAGGGAATACAAATTCCTGTGTGAAATTTGCTTTTTATTTATTTCTTATTGTATTTTGTTTAACAGCACTGATGCCTCAGTAATATTTAAATAAGCTCCTGATGTTATATCCTCTCTTGTGGTATTTGAACATGATATGTAACAGGCGTTCACTGATCTTGCAGCTCTCTCTCGCAGTCCAGCTCACGGGCAGACAAGCAAATGTTCCTTCTGAAGTCCTCGTCACGCTAAATAGTAAAAGAAGAACAACAAACTTTAAAGAACTGACACATTGAAGTTATATGTGTTATTCGAACATTAAAAAATAACTCCAGTTGGTTAAATAGCTTTTATTAATTATTTCCTGCTTACGGTTTGAGATCTTAAGTGTAAGTGATCTCTTCTCTCGATTTTTTTAGCAGCATCCAATGTTGTACATAGCATATATTTTAAAACATCCTAACATAATAGACGTTAAATTTAATATTGGTGTTTGTAAAAAGTAGAAAGAGTAGACTTTAACATGCCAAGCATCAGCAATTAAATAATTAAAGGTTCTATTCAATAAAAGTAAGAAACAGAAAAGGCGTGTTGTTATTTCGTTAGAAAAAATGCTACAACGTGACAGAAAGACGGTGATGCATCGGGATTCCCAGCCGGGTGCTTTTCTCATACAGTACCTGCAGCATATTCTTGCCGTCGTTGGTCCGGATTACTCCTGAAACGTCTTCAAACTTTCTGTCTCGATAAAGTCTCTGCAAAATAAGGTTGCATAAACGTTAGTTGCACGTCGTTGACTATTCGCTCATGGTAAACTCGGCTCGTTGTGATATTGCTCAATATTGCATAAGACTTTAGTAGGCTGAAGTGGTCTACTAGGTCAGAACTTAGGTACCAAATATTGTTCCACAGATTACCTTATACCTTTTCCATGGATACGTGGTAACCATACCGTCTACTATCAACAGCGAAGAGATGATTAGCAGAAGAACGCAAGAAGTTACTGCAGTTTTCTTCATCTTGACGCTTCTGAGATAATGGAACGAGATATTTCCCTACATATAATAAACGTGCTGAAAACACTTCAAGCCGTGATCAGCTGTTCGTGAATTTTGTTTCGTGACAATTAGTTTTCATTTATTGAATATTTGTTGTCTAATTTAAAAGTCACCAGTAATTTTTTTATGCAAATAAGTTAATTTTCTTCTATCCGATGTTGTCCAACGAAAGAATGAATTATCTATCTGATCTTTCCCATTTGCGGTTTCTTTGATATGTTTTATCAATTTATCTGAAAAAAAAGTGTTTTCCCAGCTGTCTTCATGCTTGAGGAGCAAACGCGAACACTTTGTCGTACCACGAAAAACGATATAACATACGACAAATGATAAGCAGTGTCCAGATTATTTAAAAATTATATAATAAAGAAAGCCAGCGATAACCTAGTTTGCTAGTCGAGCATTTAACAATTAGCAGTGGAAAAAGAAGCTCTTCATCGCAAGGTTTGCTTATGGGACGTGACAAGAAGCACCAAAACAAAATGTGTGAGCAGTTGTTCCCGTTCTTATCATTTCCCATCTTCAGAACACTTTTAGAAGTCACTTCTCAAAGTTGAAATTATTTTTTTATTTTTTTTTCCGAAAGTGTTGCTTCTTTCATATTGTGTTGCCAATTTTTGGTCTGTTTTCTTCTTTCCTTGTGGAGGCATGCCCGCATGTGTGCGTTATGACCACGTTTAAAAATTAATTTTGGGAGGTCTTTTATTTCCATTGTTAGGTATTTTCCTTGCACGGCGAACTATCTACTGATCTGCTGGGTAAATCCTAACTAGCTTTTAGCATAGCGACAGCTTATTTTAAAATTGGTTTTTAGTATACCGAAAAGCGACTAGCAATAAAGAAAATATTGTATATTAGTTTACTGTTTGTTAATAAAATTTCGTCAGTAGATACTGGTTTTCAAATACCAGTTGCTGCCTTTTCCATCCTGTTTAAGCATTAACCACTTATTGGATTTGTTATTTATGCCGTTATGAAGTCAGATCGCTGATTAACGCTTACCGCACTCATCTCAATTTTGCTCTTCTGCCGTTTTTTCTCGGAGGAACTTTTAAGTCTAAAATAAAAGTCTTGGCACCAAGCCAAATGTTATATCTTCTTGTAACTGCATTTCATACATTTATTTTCATGTTTACTCCGATAAGTTTGGTAAAACATAAGACAATATGCCATTTGATCTCATTCAGTTTTATGCGCCAATAAACCAGTCTTCAACCTTTCTCGGGAAAATGGAAAAACGAAAAATCGGACTAACGCTTCTCGTGTGAATCGATTATATTCATTATCTTTATTTGCATTTTATTTTAACAGCGCTCTGTTAACAATATTTAAACAATCTACTGATGAGGTATCATCTTTCTTTTCTTATGTGAACATCATTTGTGAAAGGTCTTCACTGATCTTGAAGTTCTCTCTCGCAGTCCAATGCACGGGCAGACAAGCAAATGTTTCTTTTGAACCCCTGGTCACGCGGTCCCTAGATAAGAAACAGTCACGGCAAACATTAAACAACTTACTTCATACATTTACTCATTACACGCAATGAAACTGGCCCTGACTTTATTGGTTGCGCTCGTGTGCAGCACTGATGCCTTTCGATAAATTAATCTGGAAGAATAAGAAAGTTTCCCGGTCTTCAAACGCCGAGTTTTACGTATCACAGACCTGCGTCGGATTTACTTGCCTCGGAACATGTCTAAATACGGGTAAATACGGGCACTGGCACGCAGTGGGCACTTCCAGCGGTTTTAGCCGCACTTTTGAAGAGAACAGGTCCTTATCGCAAACGGTGCGCTAATTGCTGTCTATTCACTCGTTTAGAACTTGTTATGGGTAAAAAAAAATCTTAATGGCATCTTGAAGCGACTTTCTGGCTTGACTGTAATTCGCAGTCAAAACAAATCATTAGATGATTCAAACTATTTTTTTTATTTCTTTTTTTTTTTAAAGAAAACATTTTGTTACTGCAGATTGATGTGTTTCGTTTCAGTTAACTACTAGAACGTGTTGAAAGAAAAAAATGCACATCAGGCAAAACCGAGCCATCCTTTAAACTTACCTGCATAATTCGTTTGCCGCTGTCATTCGCTGAATCATACTCTGGAAGTCCTACAAATCTTCCATCTTGATACAGCCTCTATGAATGAAACACGTAGACTGTGACATTTTTTTTTTTTACTGTTTGTTTGTTTGTTTGCTTTTTTTTTTTTTTTCGAAATATAAAGAAATGCACGAGAATATCGAAAGAGTCTAATTATCATAAAATATTTCTTACTACAAGTTATAAGAGGAGAAGGTATAGTAACAGTCAACGCAAACCACTTTGTCATTTTGAACCGCAGAAATGACGAAATAAAACAATTGAAGTAAATTTAAATTTAGTTTTAGCTTACATGCATGTAGACATTGCTAGCATTTTTTGCGATAGTTACGCCCTTTAGATGTTCCCCTACATTTCTTTACATTTCGAACATACAAAGAGTCACACCGCTTCGGTTGGCCGCCTTGTGGAGGGGCCAGTAACATATTAAGAACCTAATCCCCTTTGATATAAGGGTGTTTAGCTGGGTTGTAGTATTATGTCACAAAAATGTAAACCCTTTTGTGCTGTCACAAGCCAAAATGGTCTACAGAACAAGATTAGCACAAAATTGGACCACATTTTACCTTTGACGTACCACGCGAACAGTTTGATCTACGACGAGAACAACGATTTGCGACAGAGAGGGTTTCTACCTGCAGCAGCGAAGAAATAAACAGCAAAAGAACAAAGGAGGTTACTAAAGTTTTCTTCATTTTGACGCTGTTAAGATGATGGGATGAGATATTTTCTCGCCTATAAAGTGTTTGGAAATCGCCCAAGCCGTAAGCAGCTGCCGTTAATGTCCTTATATTAACTTGTTTTATGCATGGCAATTGGCTTTCATCAGTCCTTTTCTGAATCTTATTTGACCGTTGTCAGTCAGATAAGCCGGTATTGTTTTTGCGCAGATATTATAATATCTAATTTAAGTTTCCTTTAAATTAGTCTTACGGAACAAATGTGAAGATAGGGAGGTAGATGGGGAGATGTGACTTGACGGCTATCTGTAGAAAAGTTGCGTATGTTCTGTACATTAAACGTATTTAATAACAGCGGGCAAAAAGTGGTCGCCTCTAAGCATTTAGTTTTTTCTTAACTATCTATCTATCTATCTATCTATTTATCTGTCTATCTATTGATTTAAAATTTTATAAATGCTTGTGATAGGGAATTGGAAAGAACATGAAAGTCCATGATTAATAGGAACAACGGATGACAGGAACGTTGGTGTGTTATAATTTACAGTTTCGGGAAATAAAAAAAATTCCCCGTTGATCATGAGTTCGCAATAACATCAACTTTAAACTTATTAAACCCAAACGAAAACTCCCTATTTCCGGCTTTAACCCTTGAATCTTTTTATAGTCAATTTCAATGTCTTTACAGTATTCAGACCCTCTGTCATTTCGAACCTTAAAGACTTTGCAGTGGTCTCTTTTGCCGAGTAAAACCCCCTTGCAAGTCTACTATTGGAGCTAAGATAACGCTTTGGTAAAGCAAACAGTAGAGGTACATCTGTAACAATTAAAGCCGTGTAAATCCAACAAACGAGCTTGGCAAAACGATTTCGAAACAGACAAATTTTCGGGTTATAATATTTTGCATTACTACATTACGAGTTGGAAATTTTTTAATATTTTTCATAAAAGTTATTACATTTTGCGTCAGAAATCCATTTTGTAACAATTGTTATTACATTTTGTCACTATAATGTTGCGGCGACTATCAAAGTTTGCGGCGTAACAAGTCTTAATAGCTTTTACAAAAACCCGAGCAGCTGAATCCGAAAAAGAGTCTGTTTCTTTATGGAGCTAGCGACGATACCAAATCGTAAGCAGAATGTTGCTCAGGTTTCTATGCCTCGATCATAACACCCTGCGGTTGAAACACGTTTGAGGACTTAGTTGCAGTGGATGGAAAACTCCCGGGAAAACTACACAAGAAAAAATATTAACAGTCTACAGTTAGAGAATAAGGGTCTCTTGCAGATGGTAGCCTGCGAGCAGTCATCCTTAAATAATTAATAATTGATACCCCCAACCATGCCATTTTGTCTTGTTAGACTTTAAGTTTTGTTCCGCAAAACATTTTCCTCTGAATGGAGAAGCAAGGTAACGCGGAAGTAACCAGTAAAAGTGAAAAGCAGGAAAACCACATCAAACATTGCCAGCTCTGTTATGAAATGGCTAACTTCCTTACATGGACAGGAAGATGTTACTGATTTAAACTTAATCCCTCTCAGGCCGTCAAAGAGCGTTTCGTGCAACATGATAAACAACACGTTTAGATAATTATTTCGTTCTGTCTATTGAAAAGTGTTGCAATGCTTCATTGAATTGTTCACCAACCAAAGTTTATCAGCAAAGGAATTCCGTTATTTATTTAATTGCGGGCAGGTTATAAACACTTGCAAGAGATCCACAGAATCTTTATCATTGAACAAGGTAACAAGGAAGTATTGAAGCATATGATAGCATTAGCGAATACTGTGTGTTACATGCGTGATCAAGATCTTGCGCCACCAGGAATTTTAAAGGATTAAAATGCTTGTAACTCAAACGAGCTCAACGACCTGAGCATTTTTATCTCGAAAATGATCAACATGTCCATTTACAACATCTTGTAAAGAAAAGAAAATTCTGCCGAAGGGGTTTAGAGCAACTAAATATTTTTTTGATACCATCATTAAAAAGAAAAAGTTTTTAAAATTAAAAGAACTCGAAAGTGATGGAAACAGTTAGTTACCGACCGCCTAAACTTGCTCAGATCTCCCTTGGTTAAACACGCTGACAGGTGCTTTTTGTAAAGTAGTAAGGTCGATCCACACGAGCCATAATGTGGTTTAGTCCCGAACTCGTATGTTTTTAGATGTTTCTGTTCACGAGTTACTTTTAAACAAACGAGTCTCAGTCGGCTGAATATCATTTCACCTTAAACTCGGGTCAAATGGTTCTGAATTGTATTATATAGCTTAAGATTAATGCTGAAATTGTTGTCAGAGCAGAAGCCAAGCTCTGAGAAGCTTCAAAACAAACAATCAATAATTAGCGAGATCGTCATGTTCGAAGTTTAAAAGGAAACTGCCTCGTGAGCGAGATGTGAATTAGGTAAAATAAGCGGATTGTTTTCAGGTAAACCCGCATGGTTTACATCCTTTCTTCAAACTAATCTTAGTTGGTAATCACTGCGAGCCTTTTCGTGAGCTTTCGGTGACCTTGCTGACAAAGCGAAACATGAATAAGGAATCGTTATATTGCATGATCAGATCACATGAAATAGATTTAAGTATTGATAAGGATACAGGCGAAACCGCGAAAGAAAGTCAACAACTGTGGATGTTTGTTTAACTTGAGTCAGGTTTGGACGTTCGCACATACTTCTCATCGTTCGAGGGTGCGTGCTGACTTCACCTCGCATTCTAGAGCAAGCTGTGGGTAAAATTAAGTTCAAATTGACATGTTAGATTAAATAACAAATTCACAGCAAGGCACTGAGGCTTTGTGGCTTTTAATAGCAAGCGGTATTTATAAATCCAAAAAAAAAATAAGTTCAACTTTGGACTACAAATTAACTGCTTGGCCGATAAAATTTTATTTTTCAATAGCGTCCCAGTTAAGAGGAAGTTCCCTGATGCGCCAGAAAGTCTTATTCCCGATATAAACTCCCTGTCCCTCAATAAGCCTGCCCACTAAAGCATTGCAGTGAGCCAAACACACAAAAGTCTGTTATTTCACCCAATAGCAGATAGACAACAAATGTGCTAGTTGCGGCATATATTTCGATATATTAAAGAATTTTTTACTTTAAATCGCGCTGTCGGCTCTAGCTTGTTACCTGCATGAATATTCTACATTTTGGTATTTTGTTTACACCCTGAGTCACATTGTTGCCCAAGCCTGGCTTTGGTCTACTTCTCCGAAGATTTGCGTTTATCAACCTGATGAGAAAAGAAAAAATAGTTGCGTTTAAATTAAACGTGTTCTAACTCATTATTTCTAGCACCTATTATCTTGCACCTGTACGTTTTCTTTTCCAAAGCTGGCATTCAAACGTGTAAGCTGTAATAGCTGGTTATAGTGCAGCCCGATATAGGTGCCAAACTGAAAAGCTAAAAATACATTTTTTTCTAGAAATACAAGGTACATTTTCACTAACCAGTCACTAAAACATCTAGTATTAGTATTTCGAGCATTTGTTAAGATCACAATTTCAAGTATATTACTGACTGGATATCAAACAAACAATATAAGAGCTTCTAAATTTCTAAAGTTACTTTTAAATCACAGGAATTGCTTTATTAAGAAATGTTTAAAACTAATTATAAAGATATAAGACGGCGCGTATGACTGCAATGCTTTACAGCCTAAAATAGCGATGCTCTGTTTACTTCATTTGTGTTCTTCGGCTTTCTTTAATTAGGAATGTTTTGAGGCGTAATATCTCAGGTATAACTCTAGCCAGCTAACACTGACTTGTTGCTACAGTTACCAGATTGTATTGTAGTTGATATAGCATAGTGTAAAGCTCCACCTTCCGCATACTACTGCTCTGAAACGAAATATCTTGTTATTCTTATAAGAAAGATCTATGCCATCCAAACCGCAGACTGTGTGTCGGTGCCAGCACTCGAGGTTAGCGGAATTCAAATGAAAAGGTTTTGAAGTGTTTGTTAAAGGAATGTGGTAAACGATCACAGCGAAAAGAGGAAAAAAATTCACGATGTTATGAAAACGTATGAAAGGTAAACATTAATTAAGGTGGCGGTAAAGGTGAATTTGAGTGAAATTTAAAGAGGTTTAAAGAAGGGATAGAAGAAAGAAAATTATTTTTGAAACACCAACGGACAGTTGACCCCCACGCAAGAGCACCCCAGGTTGTCAGGGGACTGTTTGGGTGTCCATCTACTAATTTTTAACTTCAAATTCTAATTTTAAAATTACATTAAATCTTTTATATTTCTTATTTCTCCAAATTTTACTAATCCTTTGAGAAAAACTATCTCTTTCCAAACAACCCCAAAAATCACCAAAAAATTTACAAAACACCGCTTAACATAGCTTTGCGGGATGAACAGAGGGTTTTGAGAGTGTTTGAAACGGGAGCGAGATGTTCGCATTAAACCCAAGTTACGCGGTGGGAAAACGGGCTTCAGGTGAACCCCCGCCTTAAGACAGTTGCCCGCTGTTAGTATACGATCATGAGACACTGCTAAGGTCAATTCTAAATAGCGAAATTACTA
The DNA here is from genome assembly GCA_963693305.1 of Meandrina meandrites. Taxonomy (NCBI): domain Eukaryota; kingdom Metazoa; phylum Cnidaria; class Anthozoa; order Scleractinia; family Meandrinidae; genus Meandrina; species Meandrina meandrites. The sequence goes on from OY855908.1 coordinate 15,224,617, forward strand.
TTCCCACTGTTGCATTGCGCATCCCTACTGCGTATAACTTAACGCATGATTAGCGCGCGCATAAGAACAAATGGCGGCTTTTTCTTTCCGGTTACACCTCGCCAGGGAGGTAAATCGTTATATTTTTTGGAAACGAGTACGATGATCTATCATTTTTGTTCCTGTTGTTTTGAACTGAGTAATAATTTTCTCAGTGTAGAATAAGAAGCAATCGCCCGAAACGTGAATTTAGCCAGCAATCGTGACTATAATCATGGTGATATTATAAGGATTTATTGGGTTTAATCAAGGTGCTGTTGCTCCTAAACGAGCACGTAAATATCCTCTGGAGGAGTGCAAAATTTAAAAGACAAATCGAAAATTCTTAAACTTGGCCAGGATGTAGGTCTAGTGGAACTGTTTCAAATAATGTATTTTAAGTTCAATCAGATTTTTTTTCTTTTGCGCGAACGGCGACGATGATGACTATTTGACAGCTCTCGTGAACAAGGAGTGCACACAACACGACTTGAAAATTCACCAAGAATGAAAAAAAAAAAAACGGCGAAGGCAAATAATTAATACATCATTGAAAAGAAGACATATTGTTTTCAAATTAAATGGTTACCTGAACAATTTGACTGCAAACATAATATTTTCAACTTTTCGGCTTATTTTGTCGATTTCAGCAAGGCAAAATTGAGAGCGAAAAAACTCAACTTGGTGCGTGACGCGGTGCTAATAAAACCCAATTTTTAGAATTTTCGATTTTTATTTTCATTTTGCACTCCTTCAGGTGATATTTCCTGGCACTCGCCCATAAGGGATTCCTCGTTCCCTCCCTGGCTCATTCGTGTGGCTTATTCTTAGACCCATGACTGAGCATCACGAGTTTCAGCACGCGACAATTTGGAGAGATTGAGCGTTGGCAAATTTCCCACATTAGACCAGAATTCGCTCTCTTCAGACTAATCCCTGTTGGCTTTCCAGAATACATCCGGTTTTGGCGATCTGCCACAAACCGCATGATCAACAAGTTAGTTTTATATTTTCTATTTAAACTGCTGTCTTTGAGAGAAACAGCAATTCTTAGTAACATTGCAACGGAAAACTTAAATCGAACCAAAGATTGTTCGGTTTTCCGTTCACTACATAGTAAGTATTGAAAATACATCATCAGAAGAAACATCTGATAGCATTTTACCTTTTTCAAGAGTAAGTGACCTCAGTTCTAATTCGTATATTCTCAAGACTTGTCCCGCGATTTCGTTTTATGTTATATTTACTGAAACACGAATAATTGTCCAAGGTTTGCACTGGGACCGTACCCATAGAAGACATATTAAAGAAAGAAAAGAGTGAAAACAAGGAAGCCATAAGTACACTCCACATAGTGAAAAATACTTGTGCATAATGCTTGTGTAAGCAGATTTCGGTTTGCATTGTCCGGCTTGGCTATTTTTTGTTCACCATACAAATATGCGATTCCTCATGAATTTATGTATAAGTAATTGAATTGAATTAAACTGGATTGAATTGAATTGAATTCAGGTTCAACTAAACGTTGATTTCAAAGTGTTTAACAAATATATGGCAGCTTAAAGCTTCAGCTAGAATCTCATATTCAGCGGTGATATCGTGGGCCAACGCTCCAGTATCGCAACTAAAATGGGGTCGCCGATGGCATGTATTCATTGCTTAAATAAATATCGATAAAATAATTGATAAGCGATCCATAAGCTAAACGGAATCGCTTCCTGTAACGATTTCATATTCTTTTTTCCAAGTCTCCCTGAAAAGGCTCGACGAGATTCGCATTTACAGTATCACAATGAAAATGATGCGTGACTTCAGTCAGTAATGATCCAGAAAGGCATTCCTTGTGGTTCAGAGACCACAAGAAACATTCCACATATGTTGTTTGGCACGAGCAATCCAGGTGTATTGATCTAATATCAAATATAATGTTCATATGGACTTCAATCGTCAATAAAGAAAATAATAGCATTTATTTGGTGTAAACGCACTATCAATTCTAATAGAATTATACACAAAGTATTTTCTCAGTGTCGAGATTTTCAGTGACCTCAGTGGATTGAAAGGTAAAAAATACGTCATTTTACTCATTTCATCAGTTATATCTCCTCTGATACTTTGCCCAGTTCTTGTGCTTCCTTCATCAACCAAAGAGAAAAATAACAGTTTCATTGGGAGAAATAACAGTCGAAGCTCGATGGGTATGCAAATCATTTCACTTCAAAAAGATACTTTGATGGTAAACATAGTATCTTTTAAATATTGTTGTAATACTTAAATCATCAGTTATGGCTTGCAGCTAACGTGCGAGTCTTGTGATTAAGTTCGAGATCCTGTTTTGGTTTCCAGTTCCGTAAACTTAAGTGTCCTTTAGTTGTTTCAAGAGCTTTATTGTTCACTTTTGAATGAATGTCTCGTGAAGGTATTTTGGTTTGTACGTCAAGAATAGCGTCTAATCCATTATGATCACACTGAGTGTAGAAAACCGAAACATGTTTACAGTGATGGGCTATTTGATAGCGTGCTTCTCTGAGGCTAGACTAGAAGCAGGAAAAAGCAAGTAGACAACTAGAATTCGGAGTAATAAAGGCGTCCAAAAGAGTACAAGCCGGACTCCTTGGGTCCTCTTGCAGGTAAATGTATCATTACATTTATCAGATCTTATCATTACTCTAGTATAGTAGCGGATGAACCGATTTCCTAAAGGACATACACACTACTCTCTGGCTGAAACACTACTTCCGCCTTACCTCCGTACTTGCTTCCATACAAAACAAAATCATTCATTTAACGACCGGTGATTGAAAGATCAAATATTTACTTCCACCAGTGCTGAAACGGAACTTGTCACGAGACATCAATTCTTGGCCTGTCCGTTTAACGACGACCTTAATTTAATAATGTTATAAAGAAGTCACTAATATATTTTGCACAGTCCTTGTATTCTGCACGAGTTCAAAATCCTTCGTAGATACCCTAGAGAGGACAAATTTGCGAACCTCACTATATAGCTTGGAGTTCTTGGCGTTATGTAAACGAATATGAGATATTGATCGAACGTTTACTGCTTTATCGGCAAAATACAGCTCTGCTGTAGAAATTATAAGTAATCTTGTTCGACACACACAACTCGAAACTGCAGTTTTGTTTACTCGCGAGGAGAAAAAGTTCCTCCGTTTTTGCATATTCTGGGACCGTTTCTGCAAAATTGTTTGCAAAGAGATAAATATATTGTGTGGCTTGCTATGTGATATGGCCAAGTTGCCGATAACAAGTGAAGAAAGTAATAGACTCGAGCCTCAAGGAACAGTACATTACATTCATCATTTTTTGTTGTCAGGTGCATTGCATCCTGCAGGCAAAAGAAATAATCTAATTTTGGCGAACTTGCTGTAAAGCTCAAGACGCTTATCAACGCGTTTGTTATTAATTAATATCACTTAAACTGCTATGTTTGAAGTTAAACTCAGGTCTGATAAAAAAACAGCTTCAAAGCAACAGCCTGCTGAAATATCGGAAACATCTCAACATCTTTGAAAATTTTCTATAAATAAAGCGACCTTTTGATTTGCACGCTATATGTGGTATTCAAACCTTGTCCTAATCTTTCATCAACATGACAAATAACTTATTTTACAAGTTAAGACCGGAAAAGCAATAACAGTATTTTAACTAGCAAGGACATCAGACTTCATGAAGGTAAATGAACCGCCTTTTCGCTTCGCCCGCGATAGCTCACGCAAGGAGAAATGTCCAAGTCTCTACGGGACCGCAGTGAAATTGCTAAGTGAGTTTATCAGGTGTCGAATGCCGTGAACTTGTATTAAGCTAGAGAAATTCAAGCCTGTAAATTTGTTGAATAAATTTTACTTTCGATCTTTATTCCCAAAGCTGCACTGCATGTGGATGTTCAGCGGTTCAGCATAAAGTTAAAAACATTTTTTTTGCAGATTAATGCAAAGGTATCTCGCGGTCGATGAGACACCAAATAGAAACAAAAGGTAGTTGTTAAGGAATCCGTTGTCTAAGTTCAGAGACCACAAGTTACATTATGGATGATTATTTTTTGTGTGTGTTGTTTTCTTTAGTTTATAAAATATAACTTGCAACACCGAACATGCCATACTATTTTCTCCGAAATAATGTCCACACATGCATAGCTGAATGTCAATGTCACTTCGGATCCGGGATTGTAATGATTGAAATGATTGAAATGTAATAAAATGTAGATTTCTCAGTTATTTTATTAGCTATTTTGGAGCCTGTATTCCTGTAACTACAACAATAACGACATTTATTTGTACTGCAATATTACAAGACATGGTTACAAATATAAATTAAAAGTACAAACTGTAGCTGCTCATCCAAAATAACTCCAAAGCTAAAATAACTAGTCGGGTGACCTCCATTTATTAATTTAAAATATACACAGGTCAGACAAAGGTATTAATTATTTTACTAATTCAACTAAATACATACATCATAATTGTATGAGTTATAATGTTGCTGTTGCTTTATGTTGCGTCTTACAACCCTCTCCTCGCCCCTTCCCCCCGTATCTTGTCAGTTCCACTTACTTCCACAACCCAAAGTCAACGTCACATTACAAAGACATAGTCGATGCTCAACAGACCTGTTAAACTTTTGATTAATAAAAGATCCAATTCACGTCCTGTGCTGAGACGGAACTTACTTCAAAACAATACTGGCTGCTTTCCTTATCTTCTTGTTATAGGAAGGCGTTACTCACGGCTTGTGTAAATAAAGACGCCATCAATTGCCCAACCACCGTCCTTGATTTTAGGCACATAGCACTGAACGATAACCAATTTTTTTTCAACCGGAGTATTGCCGTGATTCTTACTTTACACCAAGAAAACACCCCCTCCTCCGTCCCCAAGGAAACAACACTTTTATATCAGTCATCTGAACAGGTAGTATTTTATTTTGCTTAGAAGTCAAAGATGTTTTGAATTCTGAGCTAAATTCTACATTCCTGTCGTTACCCCACCGATCAAAAAAAAATAGTTACATTTCATATGTACTATTTAAACCTACTCCCTAATTTAGACGCGTAGAAAAGATTTGTTTGTAGAAGACAATGTTCCAAACAATGTTCCAAACATACATTTCGGCTGTCACTGATGCAGCAGCTAGCAGCGCGTTTCAGTTCATCTTCCGCATACCACGCTGAAACAAAAATAGCTTGATCACACCATCACGTGACCAGTTTGTTCATGTACTGTATATAAAACAGAAAGCAATTAAAGCTTAGATAGCGTATTTGTCAGTACTCGAGCAGTTTAACCCGCCTTCAGGAGTGAAGTTTCAGAGCTTTCGTCGAAAAAGGTATGAGCTTATCGTAAATAAGTAAGCGTTAGTCATTGGTTAGATTGTCCTTAATACAAAAGCAAAAGTAAATTTACGTTTAATCTATCAAAACCTTTGAAATCAAGCTCTAGTTCAAGCTATACGTTCGATTTCTCCGACACCCAACCAAAAATGCTTCATCAGCGACATATGAGAACGTTAAGCGCTTCGAAAAGTGAAATAAGTTTATGCTTCCCGTGTCTTCAATCCTAGCGTTTTCGGTTTTGGAAGTTAACTTAAAAAGCAAATCAATTACCAGTTCCTTCTTTTGGAAGGTACACCATTAATAGATGTAAGGTTTTTAAAATTGAGATTGTTAAAACTCCATTTTTGTAGGGAAGTTGACGAGCAAACATGAAACATTGGTTTGCTGAAATTCCCATTCGCTCTACACTAACAAACCTAACACTTTAAAAAAAAAAAAAAGACATAAAACTAAATGGTGCTATGTGCGAGCACTGCGAGAACTCACAAGAGGTCACAGACAATTTTACTTTGTAAAATAGTCCAATAAACCATCAAGACATCGTCGATAGCTTAAAAGTCTTGCCCGGAGATTTTTTATGGAAGAGTAGATGAGCGGCGACCAGTTTCGGCAGTCAAACAAGCAGTGAAAAATTGGCTAGATAATTTATCTTGCACGAAAAAAAAAACGGAAGGAAAGTAAGGCAAGTGTTTTTGATGTCGGAAGTAATTTAAGAAACAGTAGCTGAGATGAACGACTAGACCGGAAGAAACATTGTGATCATTTTTTGTTACCTGATGGCTGCACCAGCTGAGAAGTGAACCGTCATATTCTCTTAATTTCAACCGACAGTGATTCTTAAAAGTTCTCTTTACAAGCGGACATGTAACAAGACTGAAGATGCTAAATTCTCAATAGTATTATCAAGCAATGCATAGAAAGTAGGAAGGAGAATACATGTTTTGAGCTTGATAGTAAAAGTTTTTGAAAGTTGCAAAACAAGGCCCTTAAAAATGAATATGAATCATGTCAGTTGAATGACTTATGACAGAACTGGGAGTAACACAACTAAGCGAAAGAGGTTATCGGCTTTCTTGCAGTTGGTTTTACATTCTTTTTTTTAAGAAATTTAGTTTAAATAGTTGGCAAAGGCCACCAGCTGTCAATATTGTATAAACGTACCGAAAAACGACGAATTGGGAGGTTCGTGTTTAGCACAGATTTACGCATTTCGCAAGCGGCTTTCTTTTCCATGGGTAATTTTGACCCGCGACAGATATGTATTAAGCAAGACTGATTTATTCCATAAGGCCCATCGTGGAACAAAGGGCGTCGTATGCAAACATCTCAAATATTTGCCTCTTCCCCAAAGTAGTCAAGAAAAGTTGAGCGACGCGATCATTGTATTGTCATCGGGGAAGTTGAAGGAGTTGAGGCAGAGGAAGAGTGCAGGTAGAATTATTACTTTAGAGGGGCCACTGACTTAATTAATTTTACCGTTTTTCTGGGAGGCCCTTCAAGATTGCAGTTGAAAATGTGCGTCAGGATTACAGGGTTTAAAAGGTCAAATACATTTTCTTAAATTATCTTCCTGGAGTGCTGAAACGGAAATTACACTGTGAATGAAACGTCTGTTAAGCAGTCATTCTCTAATCGGCGGTCAATCTAAAGGGTAAGGTTACATCTTTTGTGGTCATCTCTATTTCAAGCGAAAAACGGCTTATTATTATATTATATCTATACTGCTTCTCGAAGAGAAGAAGAGTATATCTGGTAAGATTATTTTGCTACACTTAAGAGTCACCTTGAAATTGAAAAACACAAATCCAAGTTGCAAATAAGTCTTTGAGTAATTTTCGGCTGTAGAAATGTGAATTACGATTTGAAGGTTATGAAAATTCTTTCTTTTTCATGATTCTCATCCCATGGGTCCTTTCATGATTCTTATCCCATGGGTCCTTTAAATTAACATAAAACCCTCTGAAAAGCATTAATTCATCCTTGGCAAACGTAAGGCGAACTTGTGACATTAGAGTTATTCCTGCGTTACTCATGACCGTTCGTTCTCACTCAGCAAACAAGCACTTGTCAAAAATTCTGTAAATTTTTTTCTCTGCGTAATTAAGCTAATTAGGCTACAAAGAGCTTGAAATTTACTATATTTCGAATGAGATGTAAAAGAAAAACGCCGCATTTCATGAATGTCATGATTCACGTAGTGAACAGATTCCCTGAGTATAACAATTGCAAATCATGAAACCTTGATGAGTAATTTCTTACATATTGATTTTGTTATAAAACTTAACGACGTGGAAACTATTTCACCAAGAGTGTGAACGCCTCAAAGTGACCTTTTCCCGTCTGTGCTATCCAGAAGAACTCGTGCAGTCTACCATCCGTCAATTTATTGAGTCAAAAGTGTCCGAGGATGCACTTCCCCAACAACAAGAGCTTAAGAAACAAGACCTAATCAGAATCGTGCTGCCTTTTAAACACCAGAAGTCTGCAAACTCAGTGCGCAAACAACTAGGAGACCTCAGCCGGAAGATCAATGTAGACATCAGCCCCGTGTACATGAGTTGGAAAATCAAGGATGAAATCAAAGTGAAGGAAAACAAGCCACCCCTTGTGAATCAACCATGCGTTGTGTACAATTTTCAGTGTAACCTGTGTGATGCAGGGTATGTCGGCTATACGTGCCGACATCTTCACCAACGGATTGAAGAACACAAGGGATCGGCCATTGGAAGTCACCTCAAGGAACAACACGATATAGCCCCAGATGACATTGCGTAGTTTTTTAAAATTTTAAAAAAGTCCCAGAGCAACTTTGATTGTCTTATTTTTGAAATGTTTTTTATCAAAGAACTGAAACCATCTCTAAACAAGCAATGCGATTGTCATGAGAGAATCTTCCGTATTTTAGTAACTGCCGTATTCAGCATTTTAAAATCATTTCAAAAGCCAACAGCAACCTTCTGATGTCAATAAGCTTTTGTCCTATTTAAATTAGTCATAATGTACTTTGTACCTTTCGTTTAGACATAATGGACTTTGTACTTGTAATTTCGCTTAGGGCCAATTCGCACTAGCGGACAAATTTTGTAACAATCGGTAGATTTCATCATTTATGTGTCACTTGTCACAGAAAACAAGTGCGAATACGTTTTTTGAGACCCAGAACTTGTCAAATAATTCAGGAAAACAAAGAAGCAGTTGTCTTATGATTGGTCCGCGTTGCACGCGCGATACATTTTGTCAAACAATCGCAAAAACAAGTGCGAACGACTTGTTGGACAAGTGCAAATTTTGTCAAAACGGAAAAATCTTCAAAGGCGCCGATGTCCTGCCTCAAGGCAGGACAAGTCATGACAAGTCGCATTCCAACGCCCCTCGTAATGCCAGATAACAATACTTTGTTGATTGGCTATTGTGTTTGGTCTGGATTGTACTAAAAGGTCCTAAAAAAACAACACGCGAAATTTTTCCGCAATAGACGGCAAAACATGTTTGTGTGCCGAATGCGGAGGGAACCAGTTTGTGCCGATAAATGGCGGGGAAAAGAAATAGTTTAATTGCCACATTTTCCCCACAGGTCAGCACAAAAACATCACTTCATGTGCACTTCAAATGTAAATCGTTTTAAAATTTTTCACCACGTGGACCTGCCTGATTATTTGATATTTGCACAAGACGACCGTGCCGAGAAATATACCAGGATGCCAGAAGCACGTGCAGAGCTATTGTAATAATAATTACACCTTTTGTTTTCTTAAAAATGTCTCTGACTTGTCGCGACAATTTTGTTTTTGTCAAAAATTTTATAACATTTAAAACTTGTCCGCTAGTGCGAATCGGCCCTTAGTCATGATGAACTTTGTACTTGTACATCTGCGCACTTAAGATAATTTCTTTGTTGGATATTCATATTGCATCAGCTTCTTTCATAAGTGAGGTGGTATTGCATCATCTCCTTTCAAGGGAAGGTTCTCGCTGCTTATCAATCAATTTAGATAATTGACAGTTGAAAAGAATGATTTAAGTTCTTTTGTTGTATACGTGGACTTATTTACTCAAGATTGTACTTTGTACCTGGAAAATCATATATAAGCAAGCAATATTGTAAAAGTTCTTTGATTACATCGGAGATACATTGTGGATTACATCAAGACTACGAGTGTGTTAGCAATAAACTACTGTTGGACCCAAGTTCTGTCTGATCCTTGACGGCCGTAGCAAGATCCTTGAAGTAGATTGCCGAGTACCAGGAATTTGTGACGAAATTCCGTTCCCGCAAAGCAAGGGTTGTTCTACCGAGCTAAGTTTCCCCCGTATTTCAGTGAATTTCAGAGCGTTCCCCGCTATAGTTCAGAAGTTGTCCATTTAGTCCGAAAACCTAGTGGCGACCGGAAAAACCTATCGTCACACAATTCCATCCGCGCAAAATCATTTGTTTAGGTCGGTTTTAATTATTTTAATCGTTTTCAATTGTTTCCGTAGTATTTTAGTCTTTTTAAACTTTTAACTTCATTAATATTTTGTCACTTATTTTTACATATTTACATATTTTATCGCATTTCAGCGTTCGTAACATTTTTGGCTGATTTTACTATTTCAATATATTTATGCTAATTTTTATATTTTTACTCGCACTTGACAATGACCTCGGAGAGGTCGAAACGTCGTGACTTTTTATCGTTAAGTTTTATAACAAAATCATGAAACAGTGGGAAAATTATATCCAAACTCAGGGCCATTTGTATGAAACCCCTGATGTTGTCTACGTCGTTATTGTATTTATTTACATTTGGCTCCAAAAATGAAGGTTTTACGTTTAAAGCCCCTTATTTATACACATGCGCGTAGGAACAGGCCATCACCTAAATGAACCATGGTAATTGTGTCGATTTCGAGTAAATTCAATCTCGTTCCCAGAGCCCGCTTTTCTTTGGCCTCCCAGAGCCCGCTTTTCTTTTGGCCTCCCAGAGCCCAATTTCCTTTTGGCCAGCACAAAGAACACCGAGTCTATCCAAGTCTGATTTGAAAGTTTGCAAGAAAAAATCGACACTCAAAACATCAGACTTAGCCAGAGTCTGCGTTCTTGGTGCTGACCAAAAGAAACGCGGACTCTAGAGAAGAGTTAGAAAGCGAAGAGAGGGCACGTAAGTACTATATATATTGAAAATATATTTATGTTGCTATGTCAAATTGAAAGTGTTTAGCTGAGTTACATGCGAGAATATTATTAATTTCGATGTACGAACCGAAAAACTTTCTTCGGTTTGCAATCTTCCTTCCCATTTTCGCCGTGCTTTTTCCCAGACTCGTGTTATTAATAAAACTAGATCACGTATCAAACAATTCCGAATTTAAGAGCGCAGTGTGACTTAACAAAATTTGTCTTGCACTGATACTGAAGGCGCGATATTGAAGATCAATACCGTTGAACTCTTCATCCGAAAACGGTCAATACTGAAAATTCTATTTGCTTCGGTTATTTTGACTGAAAACAATTTACACATAAGTACTTTTTAAACACTTAGCCAGTTTTCAGCCGCCTTTGGTGGCAGGCGGTTTAGCGGGCAGAACACGAGCTGAACCCCTCTGACCAATTGAGGTACACCGGTAACGCACCTTCAGAACGTTTCAAGGATTAAACTGAACTAATTAGAAAACCGAGGTAAGACCTGTTTTCTAAATGTTTATTTTTAACTACCTTTTTGCTCGGAACCGAATATCACAGAGAAATATCAAAAGCTCACCATTTTATGTACAGTGTTCAAATACTGCTGTGTAGCGGTGTGAACATTTATCCTAACCATGCCCTTACACTCGTCTGTTATGAACTTTCAGCTTTCGTCTTTGCATTGTACTGAATAAATTTCGAAAGATCATAGTTTTGTGGTGGAACACAGTTTAATATGCAATCTTTGAACTTTCAAGCACGCCATTTACTCTCACTCAGAAACATGCTACGCCTGAACGAGATGGAAATACGATTTGTCTAGCGTTATTCACAAATCCCCTGGGATGTCACAATGATTAACCTAAACAAATGTGCTTATGGATGCTGGGAGTGAAGATGGGCCTTTAAAGGGGTCCTGCTGCCATCACAACCCCCCCCCCCCCCCCCCAAAAAAAAAACCGCCCCTCCCATCACCACTGCGTTTCTCCACCTCCAAGGATTCAAAAGAGTAGCCGTACAAATCAGGTCAAACATGCATTACAAAGAATCTCAGATGCTTATCTTTTTATCTACATTCAATCTTTTCGAGAAAATTCAAGCTTATTCAGATAACGAGAGGGGTATGCATTGAAATTTAATGTGTTTTGTTTAATACGTATGGATGCCAATAAAGGAGCACGAATTGCTACACTAATCATTTACGCTTTTCCCAAAATTGTAAGAGATGTAACAGTTCCCAGTTTTGTTTTAGTTAAAAGCCGTCCTCAAAGAAATAAATCCCAGTTAGTCAGGAGGGTCCACAGTTATTCAAAACCTCTAGTTCTCGTAGTTAATTCCCACGCAGAGTTATTGTCTTCGATCATCAAGCTGAGGGAGTCACTGTCACGCACAGCATTCCGCAGCTTAGAAGTCTCTTGTCGATAAGCTATGCCACGTTTCAGCAATATGTATTTAATCCAAAAAAATAATAAATCAAAAGGAAGCAATAAAAGGAATGAGGTTACCACAACTGTGCACGAAGGTTTCCTTCGATTTTGTTGTGCAAGTCATTACAAGTTATCAGATTTTACGACCAAGCGGTTCTGTGACCTTTTGTCTCAAGTACGGACAAAATTGTTAAGTGTTGACAATTAAGAGCTACTCAAACAATATCTTAGTAGGGGGTACTCTGTTAGTTTATCACAAATATTGTCTTCAATGTGTTAAATAAAACAGTCACTTTAAACGTAGCAGTAAAATAGGCAGTATTGTCTAGCTGTTTTTTTTGGTTTGTTTGTTTGTTTGCCTGTTTTTTGTTTTTGTTTTTTTTTTTTTGTTCGTTTTTTCAAAAAAGGAATCGTTTTGTTTCTTGATACTTTGTTAAATGTATAAGCGAGGTCAGAAGTGTGTGGACAGGACACGAAAAAATAATCAAGCGGCTTGATATTAAGAGCGTGCGGTTTACCAGAGCTAAATTAAAGTGGAAGTAGTTATGACTATTTTAAGTGTTACAACTATTTCGAGATTAGGGTATTAAAGAAATAAAAAACGCATCCGAGTGCATTGTTGAGTTATATAAGCACGCGGGAATTTTTAAGAACACGAGAGAAGTGCATAGAGAAGCACGAGGCGCAGCCTCTCGCACTTCTCGAGTGTTCTTAAAAATTCCCAAGTGCTTATATTACTCAACAATGCACGAGGATGAAGTTTTTTATTTCTTTTATAAAATGCTAAGGAAATAGCGCGCGCTCAAACTCGTTACGTAAGCAGCGTGCATTATAACTCGATAAAGCACGCGCGTGACGTAAGCAGCGTGCTTTATGGAGCTATAATGAACTCGAACTGGCCAATCACAGCGCGAGCAATTACTCGAACATTTTATAAAGTTAGCTCACGGTCAAGTGCCACTAACTATCAAACTGGTTATCAAAGAAACTGGATGTTACTGAAATAAACGAATATTTCTTTTTATAATGTACAATTTTTATTCCCAGACGTTCCTACTGTTGTTGGAGTTCTAGACAACAAAACTCAAATTGTCAGAAGGGAAATAAAAGATAGATTTGATTACCAAATGAAACAAATAAAGAATTTAGTAATAAATCAAAGATTTGGCGTATTTATTGCCTAGTTTTTACCAAGAAATTAAGAATAAATTATGCACAGAGAGAAAGAAGATACGTGATATTCCTCAAAATGTCTCTCAAGTTTAGATAAACATAAAAAGAATGCAAAACAAGGACCAATGTAAAATAAATAAATAAATAAATAAATAAACTCACAATTTCCAATGGAATTATCATGTATTTGTTAAAAAATTCAGTTCCAGTCATTTTATAATCACTTTTTCTCCTATCTCCCTTGTGCTCTTTCTTTTTCTTTTCCACAGGTTCTTTGGAATTAAATCAACCGTTATGATTTTTTTATATCGCTTCAGCTAGACATTTTGTGGTTAATAGTTAAGCCGTCACACAAAATGCAAGCATCTGACTGACGTCCTTGCAACATTCATGTCATTCAATTATCCGTGCGGCGTCTCTGATTGGTTGCTTGCGCGCGGAAATTGTTTCCAGGCGTACGACCAATGAGACAGTAAACGAAGCTCTCTGGTACATTTCCTCAGTATTGATAAGTTTCTTGGCTTCGTATCTTCTCTAATATGTCAATTGTCGTACCCTTAGATAAATTATGAAATAAATAACTGATACTGTTTTTCTATACAGATCTAGAGAGCATTTTATTTTGTGGCGGCAGCTAAGGTCTTCTCCTATCTAGCCATGTCAGTGGAAAGCGGTATGTTTGCACATCTACTATCCTCTAATCCACTTTCTGTTTTCAGTACAACGTTAAGTGTCCAGACTTGTCACTCAGGCGTAAAAACACATTTCTCCCGAGGTTCTTTCATTCTTTCAGCAATCATCTGATAACTGATACAGAGCCTACACATAGGAGCTGCTATGAACAATCAGTCTAGTCTATCCAGTAACCATTGAAACTTTTTCTCTTCCACAGGATATATTGATCTCTCAGACATGTCAGGAAGTGAAGGGTATGTAAAGCTCTCCTTTGTTAATTATTTCAATTTGCCTTGCCCGGCTTGTTTGTTGAGGTGACGCAAACTGGATTTCGGCCAAGTTCTTTTTCCTCATGCGATCATCCTGCCCGCTCGCGAAACTAGCCATATAACATAACTGTAGCTCTTCGATAATCTCGCCTAACCAACATCTGGAAGTAAGTGCCTATTAACGATTTCCAGAGGGCCCTTGAAGGAAAAAAATCCGTTTTCTGTTTTTTTTTTTCAACAAAATTTATACGTAATAGATCATGATCAACCGCAGTGCTTTGCTTAAAGATTAGGACCAAGCGTTCTTAGTTTCTATCGATTGTGACATGTGACTTGGCTGAAATTCACGCCCCAACCAGCTATCATTCGATAGCTAGAAACTAAGAGCGACCAGTCTAATTGCTTTTAAATAAAAATTCTATTAACCTGGCATTGCAGAAGACGGTCACCAGACGAAACATCATCTATGAGTTCAGTGTTTCTTCCATTTGATGAGCTGATGAATAAAGTCAGGACATTTGTTCGAGAAAGGGGAATTATGGTAAGATTAAAGTTAGACTTCATTTAGTAACCTAATTATAGTCAAGAAAGGGTTCGGTGATAGCAGAAAAGTAAATTGGTACTGAAACTCAGAGCATTCACCAGCCTAGGAGATCTTGTTTGTGTGGCCTCTTGTTTTAAATCGATTGCAACTGACTTTGTATTCAATGAGAAATCATTAAATAAGTGAAGTTAATTTAAGCAGAAGAAATTATGAACGAGAAAAGGTTTTCTGAAAACCTCTTTTGCATGTTTTTGAGCGTTCATTATTACTTCTTCTCCCCCTTGTCTAATCGTCGGCAACGTAGCACAAGCTTTATTGTCTGTTCAGCTCCGCGACCAAGAGCTTTGTATCAAATTATTTATCTTTGTCTCCAATTTAAGCTAGAGGATTGCTTTCATGATTATGATCCACTGAGGAAAGGATTTGTCAGTGCTAATGACTTCAAAAAAGCTTTCAAGGAGATATTTGAAGATCTTTTTACGGATGAACAAGTAGAAGAAATGCTAAAGCAATACTGCGTGCAGGACAGCCCCGACTGCTACAACTGGCCCAAGTTTCTACATGATGCGGAAACCGGTAAGAATGCATCCCCGCTTTCTCTTAATGGCTTACAACTTGAACCAAAAGTTTCACATTTTGTATGAATTGCGAGTAGTGAGTTTCGTTTCCTTTTATTTAATGGCGCCAGAAGGAAGCCAAGTGGTGGAAACAAAATCTAGATTCAAAGCGCAATCCGCGAGAATCAGTCCCTTATCGGTTGTAAATGGTGATTAAGGATGCGAGAAAAAGGCTCCTTAGTGGAGTAGAGGGAGAAAAAAGTTGACAAAAAAGAAGTTGTTTGTCAGAAAATTCTGACAAACAACTCCCAAAGCTGGACTTCTTTCCCCAGATAGTGTCAGTGTTGGTTTTTCCATCTACTTACATATAAGCAGACTTGTTACACTTACGATCGATATTTTGAAGTAACAACTGCCGCCTTTCCTGGGGGAGTTACAACACATGCAGTCATTTTACACTAGGATTTCCTAGTTTAAAATGACTGCATGTGTTTGCGTTTCAAGCTAAGCTTTTATCTTAAACGATTACTTTTGTTTTGTCAGCCGAAACCTCCTTGTCTGAGAACGGCAATTTACAGCCACAAACGAAGACGGCACTAAAGAGAGTTGCACGGCTGTTGAAGGACAAAATAGATATCTGGAATCTACTGGCCGAAGGCTCCAGCCAGGATTTAAATAGGTACTTGATAAATACGTACATTCTTTGAATGCACTTTTAACGAATCATTACTTTAAAAAGTAATGATTTGTTAAAACACCTCTGGCGTTGATACCCTTTGTTAGTTGTTTAAATTTTGCGACCACAGGGATGGACCAAGGGGATGCACCATTATCTTTTTTAGAGTGGGGAGGGGATTTCAATAACCGCAACAAAGACAACGTAACGCAAAGCGAGCATTCCACCCCCAAAATATATCTTGAACAAGTCCAAGAAGTCATACTAAAGCTAAAGTTACAAAAAAATTCTTCCGTAGAAAAATCGCTCAAAAACCCACCCCACAGCCCCCAACAATTCATTTCCCTAAGCCGGGACAGTCGCTGATTATTTGTTATCATTTTCCGAAGTAGCCCGGAAGAACTTGCTGTCATCTGCCGTTATAGATTACAATAAAATTTGGAATGGGCCCCTGTGAGTGCTGATATTGAATCAAAAAAGATAAATGATGCAGAAGTTATAATCATCGGAACAGGGAGGATTTTAAAATAAAATAGGGGCAATTAAACAAATTAACTAACAAACGATACAAATAGAAGAAGGGTGCTCAATAATTGTATCGTTACCTTTGTCTTTCATAACGGTCATGATACCAATTCGCATAACCACGTAAACGTTGTTAGAGAATGTTATTTCAGAGATAAAGTCCCATGCTTGTTTTTCAAGTGAATGGCGAAAAACCAATCTTTGCCGTGCCCGCTTATAGTAGTGTAGCCTCGTGTTTGACGTGAATAAGTAAATTATTTGCTATTTTTCTGATGGAATTATTCAAGAATTAAACAAGAGTAAAAAGAATCAGCACCATTCTGGCGTTCGCCGTTAGAACGTGGCGCTTACTCACTGTAGTCCTATCTGCACGTTAATAACGGTACGTTTTCGCATTGCCAGCAGAGTCAACAAGTAATATATTTCCCCTTCTTTTCTATTTACAGGCCCGGAACCAGTAGCCGTACATTTGACAAGCAGGCCGAGGACTTCTTTCAGCTTCTTACTGAGCTTGCAGAAAAAGAGGATTTAAAAGTGAGCAATTTAATCAAGATTTGCTCTTACCAAAACTCTCTATTATTTTAAATGATTTGATGCTTTCAAACTAAGAGAAGTGCAAATTCTTGCAAATGATTATCTTTTTTTGGCTTATAAGCAACCAAAGTTCAGATAAGTGTATTACACCTCATTCACACAAAAAGGCTCGGTTTCAAATTGTTTCCTTCATAGTTGCTAATTGATGTTTGTGGGCTTCAAATTTAGCACACAGTGAAAGCACACGTTAGCGCTTACTGGAACCCTAGGCAAAATTAGTTTTTCATTTTTCTGTTGCTGATTTGTTAAACCTGGTTTAATTTAACTTGTTTTGTTAGTGTGAGTGGGGCACTGGATCCCGGGAGGGGGACTCCTATATGAAAGGGACGGGGATGCTCGTCGTCTCGCTTAGGGGTGTAAATTTCGGATTTGGTCTCGCTTAGGGTGTTCTGGATCTGGGCAAAATGCCATTATTTTTAGCCGTCAAGGTCTCGTTTAGGGTTGCACACGAAAAAATAACAAGAAAGAAAGAATTCTGATTCCTTATATTTACTCGATTCAAATAAAACAAAGTCTCTTTTAGGGTCTGCATGAGCTTCGGCCACGTCCAGATTGGTCGCTTTTAGGGGGTAAATTAAAAATTTCCGACGAGCATCCCCGTCCCTTCCATATGGGAGTGCCCCCCCCCCCCCCTCCCGGGCACTGGATACTCTCTTTTTAACGATCATTCTTATTTATTCTTCAAAAGGAGTTCTCACTCAGTTCTCATCAAAAGTTATATAAGCAGTTGTAATTGACCGAATTGAAAAAATGCTCAGACGTATTTTCATGTTGTGGAAATATAATACAGCTGAGTCAATTCTAGAGGTACCATCCCTCCCCTCCCAGGGTACTAGCATTTGTAAAGGGTCATATAGCTATTCAAATGCCTCACGGTACAACCAAGAAGTCTCATCCAAAGGCAAATGAGGTTATACCAAGGCACACACAAATACCACACTTGCAAGCACCTTCCTAGAAATTTATTTACCAACTGTTGTCTTTGCTAACGAATTTATCAGTAGAAACGAATTCAGGATTATTTGAGGTCAAAAACAAGAGGTTCTTCAAATTCTACGAGTTATCTAATGCACGAGCGTCACCATTATGAACGTGAGGGCATGCTCCGCTTATGCCTGGGGAGCTAAGGAGAGGGGTTTGGTATTACTAAAATTGACATGATTGTATAACTGATGCACAAAGCTGTTACAAAGTCGTAGATGATTTTTTTTTTGAGGAATGACTCCCCCTACAGATCAGACACAGTCGAATCTCTTTAATACAGACACCAAAGGGACAGGGAAGACTGTTCATATTATGGAGGTGTCCGTATTTCGGAGGTGGAATGTGCACAAATCCGAATTCTTTTGCAATTAACCCGAGAAGTCATCAATGGAAACTGGACGTTCCAAACATGTCAGACTGAACTTAATAGAAAGCCAAATGATTCACTATATATCGATGTATTTTAACAGCAGATATATTATCCTTAAAGGTTGTCATGGATATCTACACAGACGAAACGGGTTTTAAATACCACGAGTTTATAGACGATTTGAAGGTGGGTATATTTCTCTTTCTTTTACTTTTCACATTTTTGTTCATAGCTCGTTTATACCAGTGTAATCCCCCAGACTAAAATGAGGTAGAATTGTAATATAGCAGTCGAACCTAAACTCACTTTTGAATAACTGTGGTTGGCAGAATGTAAACAGCGACTGTATAAATTCTCCCTGTCTCGGATTGGGCTAAGCCTTCAAGTAAAACATCGTTTAGTGTTGCAGTCGTCGTCGGCTCTGCATAGTTATGTAATGAGGTCGATTCATTTGCGTCTCTATTTGTTACCATATGTCACAGTAACTTCGAATGTATTTTCTAATTTAAAGTTACAATATCTTGCTTATGTAATATTTTCAATTATAACTGACAAACATTATATTGCGTAACTCGTGTATAATGTTATGGATTCAAATGATTAACAGTATCACAGTTTTTCCTGTGGAAAACTATTTATTTCTACGTTATCTTTGTAATAAGGATATACAGGAAGGGTAACTAAAGACTTAAGGGGGGTATTATTTAACAACTTTGTATTTTCTATATAACAGAAAGTGGAATTTTGCCATAAAAGGCCAAGGCCGTCTACTAGGAGAAACAAAGTGTCACCGAAGTCATTAGGAGTTTTCCTTGAAATTCCTGAAGATCAAGTACGTTCGTCCCAAACCCAGAGTGTCTCCATCCGTCGTAGTCGTAAGCCATTCAGTATTTCATACGAAGCCTTGGTTTGGATCGTATTTTGGGTCACGACAATACTCTGCGTGGTCGATCGATTTGTTCTTAAAGGTGACGTGGTACTTGGAAGAGCCGCAAAATTCCCAAAACGTCTATGGGGAACTAACATTGGTGAGACGGTCACCAATGTCGTGTGGGCTGTCACGGCGAGAATGATTATTACCTCTCAGAACTTGATGTTCTACACGATGCTATGGTGCTTTCCAAACTTCATCAGTGAAGTCGCCCCAAACTGGATCACGTTGGACGGAATCCGTAAAGTTCATTCGCGAATTCACACGTTTGCTGGAATCTTCTTGATGGCTATACCGTCTCTGGCCCATGTCCTAGTAATCTTCGTTCCACCCCTTATTGACGGCACAGACCTGAAGTATTATCCACCGAGTACGTTCAACTTCAGCAAGTCTCCAGATCACTTGAACTGGTCAAAGTTCTGGGATCCTGCAGCTGTTCAAGGGTGGACCTTTAACGACCACACGGGAGTTCATCTTACAGCGGACGAGATTTACCGATTTATGCTCATAATCGTCGTCTTCTGCATCTTCGTTCCTGTGAGCAGATCACATTACGCTAACCAGAGAAGCTACTCATTGGCAATGGCCTTGCATGTATTTGCCGGAATCTGGTACGCTATTGACAACATTCGAAAGATCTCTCATGGCCTGTCACAAGTCGCCAACCTTCCCATTCTCGGTCTCTGGTGTATCGACAGAGTGCTTTCCATCTGGGTCTACCGACATCGTCATGGCCGTATTGTACGTAAAGACGTCATTGGAAACAACGAGTACGTCATCATGTATATCAAACTCGACAAAGACGTGAAGCACGCTGTTGGCGATGTTTACTATCTGCTTCATCAAGAGAAAGGAAGCACAGGAATACTTCCTCAACGATCTCATCCCTTTACCACATTTGCCAATTTGTCGCAAGATTCAACATGGGACATTGGCTTTGTAATATCGATAATGGAAGACGAAGAGCAAATGTGCCTACCTTGGACAAGGTGGCTCGCTAATAGTGAGGAGACTTTCACTTTCCATGCCTGGGGACCCTATCGTTCATCCGTTTGGAAGTTGTACAAGCAGCTGGTAGACGTGTCAGACCCCCAGTCGCCTTCGCACTATGTACTGTTTGCTACAGGATCTGGTTGCGGCTATATCTTGGATGTCCTGAGCTGTCTGGCCCACAAATCCGAACCATTAAAGCAAGGAAGCCAATCAAGCCAAAAAACTAAAATTGACATTTTCTACTCAGTCCGATGTAAAGCGTTTTACGATTTTTTGCAGAAACCTATCGACGAACTCCTGAAGAAGATCAAAGAGAAGAATGCAGTTACTATAAATTTCCGCTTTTATGTGACGGGCGCGGTGGAACAAGACGAAGAGGAAACAACAGCAGCAGAAACCCAGATTCGGTTCATCAATGGTCGAATAGATTTCGAGAAGGCGCTCAAGTCCATCAGTAAGAAGTCTTGCTGCTACTTTGTGGGAAGGCCAGCAATTGCAGAAGATGTTGAGAAAATTTGCCAAAGAAAAGGCGTCCGACTAGTCAAGGACTACACAAATGGACGAGGAAACCAAGAAGATCGTCGTCTTTTAATAAAGTACCTTAAAATAAGCTTTTGGGTGGTATTTTTCATAACAGCCGTTTGTGTTGCGATAAGTCTTCTGATCGATGTTAAAAATATCAAGAAATCTCTACATTCGCTTGCATCAAATACGACGAAGTAATCGAAACAGCTTTTAAAGTACTTGGCTGTATTGGATAGCCGTGTATTTCGTTAGTGTGGTGTTTCGAGCTTGCTAGAGGATTTAACGTGCAGCATATTGCTTCTTTCTTCGTTTCCTAAATAGAATGGTTATGAAGTTCCTTTTTTTCACCTTGTAGCAAGCCACTCAATGCCGCTTGAGAAAAAAAAACAGGTCAGATAATGGCAATACCTCTAGCCCGTAAAAAACATTTAGAGCTGCAGTAAGGTCCAGTAGTTGTTTCTATATATGTATACTGTTGCTGCTCGTATTTTCTTACATTTCAGACCAAAACGTACATAGTAATCTGGCTTGCAGCAAGAATTGAGTACGTTATGTCCTCTCGATAGCACAGGCTCAACTGCACTTTGTAGCGTGATACAATTATATTTAGCAGGAAGTTGTTAGTTTAGATATTATTGGTTTTCTTGCAAATTTCTGCAATATATTTACTTAGGACAGGCTTCAAGTGAATAATAGTTAGCGCCATGGTTGTTTTAAATTTACGATGATACATCAACGCTGAATCATCATCGAGTTTTTTGTTACTGTCCCACTGTTTTTAAAATTATTGTAGGAAATTAGATATTACTAATTACACCATTATACTAAAGGATATACGTGAAACTAATAACAATCGTATAACGTCAACACAGTAGCGGATATTTTAGAACTTTTTAATTTAGACTTTATGAAGATCAAAACTAAATTTTTATTTTTATGCTACTTTATATTACATGAAGGAAACTTTTATATCGCTACTTTTTCGAAATATAACCAGAAACTATTTTTATGAACAATTTTTAATGTTACTCTTGAAATCTATATTATAACTGTAGCTTATTAAATTCAGCGTCGGAAAAAGGGCCACGGGAGGGTAGTTAGGAACCCAGAATTTTGTATCCTTTTTTAATAACATTTAATGCCTTTTTACCACAGATTTTCAGTCAATTTACATAATGTAGCCTGCAAATACAGCCATATTTCCTCAACGTGCAGCCCGTGGGAGGGGGTACGATGGAACGGTTTTCGGCCTCCAATTAAGATCAGTGTTACCAATTGATTCATGCTTAAGCATGCACTATGGAGTAATGGTGCACGCAGGAAGTTTGGAGAAAAAAATTCACAGGTTCTAACGAAGCGATTTGCTCACACTATCAGCATTTGCTACAAAATGATTGGATTCTGTGCAAGCTTACTTATGTTTAATTTGATTGCTCGGCTTTGCTAGCTATGTTATAAATTCCTTTAGCAAAACAGTAGAAGTCTCAGGTTAACTACATTTACAGTGGGACCCCGTTAATACGGACACCAAGGGGGCAGGCCAAATTGTCCTTATTAACGGGGTGTCCGTATTAAGCGGGGTCTCAGAAAAAAAAGTCACGGATACATGCTTTCTCTACGCAAAGACGAAGGTAAACGTTTTTAAGGCAACAAAACGTTGTTTACTTGTTCTGCAACGGTAACAGATAAAAACTGTGAACTCTCTGACTAAAATTAATAGCTTTTACGAAAACCTTACGATCTAGTCATACACTCGAACTAAACTTTAATAAACTCAACAGTGGAATTATTTTACAATGTCGCAGCTTTACTATATACAAGAAATAAAACGCATTTCAACAGCAACAGGACGTTTTCTATGAAGTTTCCTTTGTAACTGAAACTCGTAACCGTTCTTAAACTCAACCCGACCCATTTGAAAAAGTCGGTAACTTTACTTTGCACGGAAGGTTTAGCTTGCGACACAAGCGATAGCTACAGCAAAAGGCAAAGAAAGTGAAAGGGTCAAACACCGGAAGTCGCGCTATTAAGCTTCTCTTTGTAATAAAATGGTTTTAACTCTTCGAATTCTGTCATTATTTGACCAGGGTCCAATGTCTTCAAGTTAGCAAATAATCGTGACAATGAAAATTTACAGTGCACAGAAAAATAGTGTCCGTAAAGCGGGGTTGACAATGTATAAGAGTTTGTCACTCGGGACACGGAAAAGTGTCCGTTGTCCGTATTAACGGGTGTCCGTATAAGCGGGTTAATTTAAGAGAAAATGTATGAGGTTTTCGTCGGGACCAACGAAACTGTCCGTAATACCGGGGTGTCCGTATTAAGCGGGTGTCCGTAAAGCGGGGTTCCACTCTACTCTACTATTTTCGAGACGATTAGAAATTACCGGAGGGGGAGGGGGTGACTTTTCCCCGAAAAAAATCCTGTAAGGGAAACTTGTCTAAAAAAAAGTACTGCTAGCGGTTGTACCTCAAAAACATATTCGTGCAACGCTGAAAACTATCCTGCAGACGAGTAAGAATAGTCCGTCCCTTAGTGGAAAGGCAGGACGGGACGTGACGTACGTGACGTGACGTGACGCGACGCGACCGGAAAACACAAGCATTGTCAGGCAAACTTCTCGTTTATTTATGCGTGACCTGCTAGAAACTAGGGACGCTTTTCCGAGAATTGACTGCCGGCAGGTTCCTAACTGCTATAAGTAAAAGATCGCTTTAAATATAAACTTGCGGAGAAATGTAAACGTAAAAGTAAAGGTTTGGGTTGTCGGCTTCTCTTTTAAGAACAGGAGAATGAGTTCACACAATATCAAAGACATTTTCCCTAAAAAGCCATTACGTTCTCTTACTATGAAAATGACCACCAACAATTATTTTGAAGAAAACCCGGTGATTATATCCTTCCTGATGATATTATAGTAATATTGTGTGTAAAGAGCAAACCTGAAAGATAAACTTTGTTTTCACATTGTTTTGTATTTCATACTTGCCAACGAGAAATCTATAGGTGCTGAAAAGAGGGCTCGGATGAAGGCTTAAGATGGGCTCCTTTTTGATCGAAAAACGGGAAGGGGTCTCGAGTTGAAGGCCTCTTCTTGGGCCAATAACGGGGCCGGGGAATACGAGAAAAGAGGGCAGTAAGGGGGGAGGCTGGGCCCAGCAGGCGTGTCCTCTTGATGTAGCACTGTTTGCTATCAATAAACTCATATCAAAATTTAATAAACCTTGCATTATTGGAAATAGTATAAACACAAGCACAGTTGTTTAAAAGAATACTCTCATTGTAACGTCAATATAGATAATATCACTGTAGATATTGACTTGTCATACAATAAGTAAAAAGTACAGTAGTGTTAAAATTAACCCGCTAGCAGGCTCTCGGCTTCGCCCTGTCCCCGAAGCCAAGTGCCTTGCTAGCAGGCTATCCTTAGCAGTACTGATATTACACACATTCATTTATACTCATCCTCCGATATTACGGACAAAATGTCCATCATCTTTACACGTGAACGGCAAAAGTTTCTGGACATTAGCTAGACAATACTCAATTAACAGCAATCTTGTTACAACTGTATCATTGCACAAGGTTTCATTTAATTTATTCTACAATTTTTAAAAGGCATTATTCGAGGTGACTTAAGAAATTTAAGATGGTCCGAGCTTATGATGTCTTGGACTACATTCATGTTATTCCATTCTCCGATCATTATATAAAGCTTCAACTCTGTGTTTTAATTTCACTCGAGAATGATGACATGGAGTCATCGAAACGTCGTTCTATTTTCTTATTGCTAATTTTCCTTCTCCAATGTTACACAAGACATTTTGTTATTCGAATTATGCAAAGGAAATGTTTTCAATGAGCAGTATGTTTCTTTTTCATCTGATCTGCAAGGTGCGTGATCTAACTGCCATCTTTTTAACAAATAGATTCCATTTTGCCGTGCGTCTTGTGGTAAGAACAAAAAAGTGGCCCACGAGCCGCTAGGCGAGTGAGTCGCTGATGTCCTTACCGCATTTTGACGTCTTCTGTGATAAAACTGAACAGAGGCACTGCAAAATAGAATCTATTTGTTTTATACAATAACAAGACTTCTGTACACTTCAAAATCGCTAGCGCCGCTACTGGTGAGCCCAGGTTGTTTTCCGTAATCACGAAGCACTGTTAAACCGATTTTAAAAGACGCAATATGAAGAAAAAAATATAATGTGAACGAAAGAAACTGACCTTTATTCCATTTGTACTTTGTGAGCTTTAACGACTTTTAACTAAGGTAAGCGTTCAACGGCGTTCAACTGCCATTCATGGATTTCCCGTAGCGCCTTCTAACTACTCGAGTATCGGAGAGCTTTCGATAATTTTTCAAATCAGTCACTGTCTACTTTAAGCTTGTTTAGCCCAGCTCAATGTCTCGAAAGAAATAGAGTATTTGGTAAATTGTTCTTCTATGTAGATTTATAATTAAGCTGAACATTCTCTTGTTGCTTTCGCTGCAAGTTTTGAAAAACTTTGCCGAGAAGACTGACTTGGACTATGAACTCTGATCACGCGCGTTATTCACACCACGCAGTGACGTCATCTGTGCATCTGCACTTTAATAGATGACAGGCATCAGCCAATCACAACGCGCGCAGTAACTCGGTTATTGTATATAAACTGTTATGATTAAAGTTATTGTAATAATTTAACATCCTCAAAAGATTGGCTATTTTCACTATTATAGTGAAGTTGGTTAAGAGAGGACAGGTCTTGGTCGGCTTGTTCAGCATTAGCTACCCTGCTGTGTACTTAGACAAACGGAATAAGTAGTCACCAAGACATATTTTATATAATCACTAAAGCATAGCATAATTATAAGATGACCATAGACAAAAAATCAATTTCTGGTCCTGAACTTTTCACCAAAAATGGCCCAAACGGTGCTTATATTGACCTCTGTCAACAATGTTATTTGCACGAAGTAACTTCTGTTCAATCTGATTGTTGCTATTCGTTCTGCAAAATGGAAGACAAGTCGAGGGACCAGAACTGATCAGTTTATTCTTATAAGATAAAAAAATAGATATCAGGTCATGCTTGCTGTAGTTTAAGAAATACAACCATTTTTATTACTCTATAAATGTAAAAGTCTCCCGTTGGTCCAATAACAGCGCCAGTATGTATGCCAATAACACTCGACTATCCTTCTTCTTCCTATAATGCTTGAGAAATACAGCGCTTTATAAAAAAAAAACAGACGTTCAGATGTGGCACCATAACATCATATTTTTTTACATAACGAGTACTCTGTAACTGTCATCGATAATTTTGAAAACTGCCGCAATAGTTCCCTCAGTTGTCACTGTCAACCCTTGTAGGTCATCAATCCCTTCTTGATGGATTTGAGTGCTGCGTACAAACTCACCATCTTTGGTGTAGATTTCCACATGCAGTAGGTTTTTCTCGTTTTCTATACTGGAAACGACGACATGCTCACTTGGCCGGTAAAATGCAGTTTTTGGAAAGGAATAAGCGCCTTGGAGTGTGAACTTGTTAAGATGGTCGCCGCGTTCACTGAAAATGTGAACAGAGGAATCCCCTCTGTCCACTACCATAACACGGCCATCATTAGCAGCAGTGATATCCCGCGCATCCTTCAACTTTCTTTCTCCAAAACTGCAGACAAACTGTCCACCAGTCTCGTAGACATCAACCACATCACTCTCCTCAGGTCTGCTAGGCTGGGGATTAGGTGCTTTAGCGGGGCGCAACACACGAGGCCGAAGCGCCGCGCGTGAGTTAGCACCTTTTTTCTCGCTCGGTATCGGGTCTGTTGGTCTCCCCAGGACAAGCACTTTACCACTGTCGGTGACTGTCAGTCTGTACCAGTGCCCTCCTCTCACAGGAAACTTGAGATTCAGATTAGCATTTTCGCTGAATTTGTAAACAACGTGCTCGCATTGAAGGTTATTCAACTTCACCAGAACATAGATGTCGTCGTTCATATCTGAGGCTACATCAAGGACGTATAACGTCTTCGTTGCGTCGTCCGCACAGGGACTAATATAATTTGAAAAAATGCCACTTTTGTCGAACAGCTTAACGTTATTATGCTGATTGTCTGCTACTATGAATTGTCCCCTGGAGTTTGTAGCAATACCCTGTGGAATCTTCAGCTTGTGATCCTCTTCACCATCCTGACCAAATGACCATGGTGTAACACAACAGTACTCCATGCTCTCTTTACGCAGAGCCTTTTTTACTCTTTTGTCACGCAATGGATCAACTGCGTATTCTCCGTTGCCAACACAAGGCCAGTTTGAGAGCTCCTTGTTGCCGAAACAGACCATAAGCGTGATACCGTAGATAACAAAATTCACGTGACAGACATTGGAAATGATTTTTCTCCGTTCTTCTTTACCGAACCGAGCTCTGAAGCCCTTCGTTACTTCGACGTTAAAACTCTCTTGAACTGCTGACAGACAGTGTAGCTCTTCAATGCACACTCTACATGGTCCTACTGCGTCCACGGGATTGTCCACTGTCTCTAGTATTGTTGCCATAACTCGATATTGCATAGCAAGAATGCGATCTGAAGTTTCTAAAGTTTCGTTATTGAAGGCTTCTGTTGCTTTTCTGCGAGCATCTCTGAATCTTTCTTTTGCGTTTGAAAGCGCCCTCGTAGCTGATTCTGCCAGGCCAGTTAGATCTAAATTTCGCACCCCATCAACGAGGGAAAATGATTCAACAAAAGCACCTTGTGAATTTACTGCGCGACTTGTGGGCTTTGCCTTATTAAACACTTCATACAGCAGTTCAATTCCTTCCTTGAAGAAGCTGATGCTTGCCTTCAAGTCTTTTCGCGATAACCCATCTAACTTTGTCTTGATTTCATCGATTTCGCGTACGATCAATCCGCGAAATTTTTGATCTGTTACATCGCCATCTTTCAGCTTCTCCGCTGCCTTATCTCTGCTTTTTTTCACAAGCAAGCCAACTGTGGCTTTAAACACGGCTGTTACAATTGAAGACATAGTTAAAGAAGACTACAAAAGTAATTTCTTCCTGTTTAGCACAGATTTTGTTGTGACGTGTCCAGTTCTAGCAGGGACCGGAACACTCTGAATTCTCGGAAACCCCGGTCGCGTTCAATTTTTCGGCTCCAATAATCGTCGAGATTTGTGCACAAAAGCATCATTATACATGCGTGCAAACAGCATCGCTTGTGCCAATAAAGCTGAATAAAGAGGTGACTTCGCGGTAACAGAAAGGTGAATATGTAATACTTAGGGACTTTCCCGAGGACATGAGTCATCAAATCGCTATTGTTTTTTGGTCACACGATTGTCATGTTATTGGAACTACGTCACGCGAAAATACACTAAAAGAGATTCAGCTATTGTATCGGGTGAATTGATAGAATTAATAAAAGCGGCAGACCCGAAACTTATATCAAACTTTCTTATTAAGGCATCAACAACCACACGAGGAATTTTCCACATTTTTATTTTGCCACTCTCGATCTCAAACGACACAGGCCCCATTTCCGCCGAGGTCCTGGTGGAGTTAAAAAGATACACGGTGTCCATCACGTCTAACAAAGACCGATCTGTGGTGACGTGATAATTGAAGGAAGGGCAATGTATCACTGTTTGCGAATTGCTTATTGCGTCAATGAACAGGAAGTATGACGATATGCAAATAGACAAGCAAGTTCGTGCTCTCCATTCAGTTCTAAAGATAGCAGAAATTGACATCCAGTGATATCAATTGCATTTCTGCAGCACCCCATGCAGGCATGCAACAATATAAGTCATAACTGATATTCATTCACAGTGGGTAGTTTTGTTTATGAACGAGCTCAAAGTTTAATATTTCGAAAGAGACTTATTGTTCCCCAAAGGAATCAACGGGTCCCTTATTTCACCATTAAACGACTTCATTTCTTGCGTTCCTTAACGAATTTACACAAAAATAAAACGTTTCATTCACAGCTTAACCGAGGTCAGAGTGGAGCAAAAGAGCTTAAGAGCTTTTACAAATTGTTTTTGGCAGAAACGATCGATCATGTGATTTATATTTGTCGATCCCATATAGCTCCAAGGGCAAAGTCAATCAGTTGCCTGACCAAACGAAATATTGTTGTTGTTAGAAGGTAAATGATGCTGAGACACATTCTAGGCGCCCCAGACTGAACCCATAAAAGCAAATCTATTCATGTACAGCAGTATTTCAGTTGTAGCTGTTGGTGGCCTTTATCCTTGAAATCAAAACCAGAAATTCACGTTTAACGTTTTATTGGTCGTTTACTATTGATCACTTCATGAGGGCAGCAGAGTAAAGTTTTTTCGCAGGCACAACCCCTCTATGTAGTAGACAAGATGTATAAGCGTGTGTTCAAGACACTGGGTGTGGAAATTGTGAAATGGGAAACAAGAGAAAGAAAAGTAAAGAAATTAACATTTACACGAAGATAATGCGGACCTCACTTGAGTGTCGTGTTTGCTTTGGTTTTGCATTACTATGCTTATAAAACCCAATCGTGACTCACTCATCACGTTCTCCCGCGCTTCGTGAAGGCTACTTGCATTTGCTGTGAGTTTTGAGTGGATCACTGGACTGTTTGTGTCTTTTCTGATTTACCAAAGCGATAACTTTGGTTCTGGTTTTACAACACTAAAACGAATTATACGAAGGAAATGTATCTATGAGCCAAATATTTCTTTTGTATGTAATCTGCAAGGTGCGTGATCTAACCGTCATCTCAAGTGTCACGATTAAAATTAATATTGTAATATTTTAACTGGCTATATTTATTCTTACAGTGAATTTTGATAAGAGCGGATTGCTCTTGGCCGACTTGATTCGCATTGATGATGATGAGATCAGATGAGATCAGATGAGAACTTTATTAAAGTGTCAAAAACCTCATAGCTCAGGAAATAATACCTCATACTAATTAGGGAACACTGGAAACTAGACTAATACTAATATTATATAATACAAAAAAATATATGTAAGTGATATAAAAAATGGTATTAAAATCTATGATATAAAATTATGACTAAAAGAACTATATAACTACGCTACTCGAATTGCATCCTTACAACACTTAAATCCCGGTTTCTCCAGAATAAATATAAGGAAATTTTGCCCCGCTGTTAATGGTGTTACTATTGGAATGACCGTCCTTTATCTATACGTAACTTAGCAACTAGAAAACGTCTTAAAAAAGCACTCTACCAGTATTATTTTGCTCAGTATTAATTAATTCATACCTCGTCCTCTCCTGTGTTAAGTTAACTTTTTTATCCTAATTATTATTGTCTTTTAAAACAAGGACATCCAAGTACGTAGCTAGCTATATTGTTGCCCTTTTCCATTTCTCTTCTTCTACTTGTTTACTTTATATTTATCTTTGTAATTTTGGAATGGAAATGAGATGAAATGAGATCAGATGACAACTTTATTTAAGTGTCAAACACCTTATAGCCTGGGAAATAATACCCCATATTAATTAGGAGACATGGGAACTACACTTTTTATACAAGAAAAATATATCTAAGTTATATCAAAAATGGTATTAAAATCTATGATGTAAAATTATGACTAAAAAACTATATAATTTAAAGGGCATTATGTGCAGCATATATATAGGGTGCTGCCCTTGGTGCTGGTGTCCATTAAGCTTGTTATGTCCCTTTTGCGAATACAATTTGTAAAAGCCTGTAGTGTCTTGGCTGATCTGTCAGCCGTAGACAGTTTGCCCTATAGTTTGGGTCCTACATAACATAGAGAATGCTTCCCATAAGTATAGCAGTGTTGTATCTAGGAGTTGTATCACTGAAAATAACTCCCGCTATTACGGACTTCCTCTATTACGGACACAAAAGTGTGGTCCCAAAGGTGTTCGTTATAGTGGGAGTTGACTTTAATGCATATTTATATGATGACTATAGACAAAAAATCATTTTCTGGTCCTCAACTGTTGTATCAGTATCTTATACCATTAAGTTTCTCTACCCTGCTGTGTATCAAGACAAACGGAATTAAGTCATCACCAAGGCACGTAGTTTACATAATCAGTACAGTCAACTCCCGCCTTGCGGACACCTCGCTATTACGGACACTCCGTTCTTATTACGGACAGGAGTCCAAGTCCCGTCGTATAAGAATCACTAAAAATAATTCCCGCTACATGTATTACGGACTTCCTCTATTACGGACACAAAATTGTAGTGCCAAAGGTGTCCGTTATAGTGGGAGTTGACAATAATACATATTAATAACATGACTACACACAAAAACATCATTTTCTGGTCCTGAACTTGTCACCAAAAATGGCCAAAACGGTGCTTATATTACCGCCTATGTCAACAATGTTATTTGCACCAAGTAAGTTCTGTTCAATTTGACTGCTACTAGTTATAATTGTTCTGCAAAACGGATGACAAGTCGGGCCTCCAATACCGATACGTTTATTCTTATAAAAAAAGACAAAATAGAAACATCACGTCAGACTCGCTGCAGTTTACGACTCTTTCAAAAAATCATTAATAATTCATAAAGAAAATACAAAAGAAATTAATGTTTAATGAGTGTCTTTATATCTAATAAAGACACGGCTAAAGTTTACGTCCAATTTTCTATGCCAAAATAACCCCAAATCTAAATATTAGTACAGGAATGAGTTGATCTACATTAGAAGATTTTGAAGCCGTTCAATAAATTCACAGTTTGTGTAACATAACATAAATGTAAAACGTCTCCCGTTGGGCTAATAATAGCGATAGTTTGTCCCTTCAAAGTCACTCGATTATCTTTCTGTAAAGTTAGCTAAACTTCAATCAAGGGAAATACAGGGTTCCACACAAAAACAGATGTTCAGATGTGGAACCATAACATCATATGCATATCTTTTTACACAACAAGTACCTTGTAGCTGTTATTGATAACTCTGAAAACTACCGCAATGGCTCCCTCGGTTGTCACTGTCATTCCTTGTACGTCATCAATCCCTTCTTGATGGATTTGAGTGCTGCGTACAAACTCACCATCTTTGGTGTAGATTTCCACATGCAGTAGGGTTTTCTCGTTTTCTATACTGGCAACGACGACATGCTCACTTGGTCGGTGAAATGCCGTTTTTGGAAAGGAATAAGCGCCTTGGAGTGTGAACTTGTTAAGATGGTCGCCACGTTCACTGAAAATGTGAACACAGGAATCACCGCTGTCCACTACCATAACTTGGCCATCATTAGCAGCAGTGACATCCCGCGCATCCTTCAATTTTCCTTCTCCAAAGCTGCAGACGAACCGTCCATTTGTCTTGTAGACATCAACCACATCACTCTCCTCAGGTCTGCTAGGCTGCAGATCAGGTGCTTTACCGTGGCGCAACACACGAGGGCGAAGCACTGCTCGCGAGTAAGCAGCTATTTTCTGTCTCCTCCCTTTCTCCGCTCCGTCTGTTGGTCTCCCCAGAACAAGCACGTTACCACGCTCGGTGACTGTAAGACTGTACCAGTGCCCTTCTCTCAAAGGAAACTTGAGATTCAGATTAGCATTTTCGCTGAATTTGTAAACAACGTGCTCGCATTGAAGGTTATCCAACTTGACCAGAACATAGATGTCGTCATTCATGTCTGAGGCTACATCAAGGACGGTTAACGTCGTCACTGCGTCGTCCGCACAGGGACTAAAATCATCTGAGAAAATGCCGCTTCTGTCGAAGACCTTCACGTTGTTATGCTGATTGTCTGCTACTATGAATTGTCCCCTGGAGTTTGTAGCGATACCCTGTGGAATCTTCAGCTTATGCCTCTCTTCACCCTTCTGACCAAGTGACCATGGTGTAAGGCAACAGTACTCCATGCACTCTTTACGCAGAGCTTTAGTTATTCTTTTGTCACGCAATGGATCAACTGCGTATTTTCCGTTGCCAACACAAGGCCAGTTTGAGAGCTCCTTGTTGCCGAAACAGGCCATAAGCGTGATACCATAGATGACAAAATTTACGTGACAGACACTAGAAATGATTTTTCTCCGTTCATCTTTAGCAAAACGAGCCCGTAAGCCCTTCGTTACTTCGACGTTAAAACTCTCTTGAACTGCTGAGAGACAGTGAAGCTCTTCAATACACACTCTGCATGGTGCTACTGCGTCCACGGGATTGTCCACTGTCTCTAGTATTGTTGCCATAACTCGATATTGCATAGCAAGAATGCGATCTGAAGTTTCTAAAGTTTCGTTATTGAAGGCTTCTACTGCTTTTGTGCGAGCATCTCTGAATCTTTCTTTTGCGTGTGAAAGCGCCCTCGTAGCTGATTCTGCCAGGCTAGTTAGATCTGAGTGTCGCACTCCATCAACGAGGGAAAATGAATCAACAAAAGCTGTTTGTGAAGTTACCGAGCTGCTTGAAGTTACCGAGCTGCTTCTGGGCCTTGCCTTATTAAACACTTCATACAACAGCTCAATTCCTTCCTTGAAGAAGCTGATACTTGCCTTCAAGTCTTTTCGTGATAACCCATCTAACTTTGACTTGATATCGTCGATTTCACGCACGATCAATCTGCGAAATTTTTGATCTGTTACATCGCCATCTTTCAGCTTCTCCGCTGCCTTATCTCTGCCTTTGCTCACAAGCAAACCAATAGTGGCTTTAAACACGGCTGTTGCAACCGAAGACATAGTAAACAAGACGTCAACAGTAATAGCGGTATAGAATACTAAATCCAAGACTCGCCGAGACGCCGAGGCACTTGTTTGAAAATCCGAGACCGAGGCTAATTACTATTATGAAAAATCCAATCCCGAGATCCACAAGGAAAAGGAACGGGATGGACTGGGATAGGTGAATCTAAATGGCAGCAAGTTCGAAATACACGCTCTCTTCGTTTGAAAGAAAAGCAAACCTCTGATACTGTGTGAAAACACTTGAAAATATTTAGCATTAAAATTCCTTTCACTAGTCGTTTGAGATGACATCAAACTTAGGCACCCAGTTTAGCTGCCAATTAGTTTGATCACTGGATTGAAAAATACCTCAGGCAATTCGTATTTCCTAATTGACTGGTGCCTTTGAAGGATTGCGATGTATGACAATACTTTAAAGCTGTGCACCACTCTGAAACATGCAAATGAAGTAGTTTCAAGGTACACTGTACCGAAATTCTGGAAATTTGGGTTTGTTTTTAGTTTTGCAATTTCAAATTACTTGAGTATTTACTGATAACTATCGAATGTTGAGGACGTCGAAGATAACAAATTAATTTTCATCACTTGTTGATGTCTAAATTAATAGCTGGTCTCCGCGACTTGATGAGATATTGGCGCCATTGAGTGACCTTGAGTGCAAAATATTGTAAGGCCAAGGCGACTGATGGAATATATTTAACATGTATATGACAATTTTCGAAACTAGCTCCCGCTTACCATAAACAAATAATTTTCTGAAAAAGAGTAAAAGAATTGCTATTCATTAATGAAAATTGGATAGATCGAATAGCTATTATATCATGTATATCAGCCTCACTTTATACCTTCATCTTGATAGCAAGTTCGATTCGAAACATACATTCTTTTCTTTTGAAAGACAAACAAACCTCTCATACTGTGTGAAAACACTTGAAAATATTTAGCAATTGAAATTGCCTTTACTATATATATATATAATCGTTCGAGATAACATCAAATTTAAGCACCCAGTTTAGCTGCCTATTGGATTGATCACTGGATTGAAAAACACCTTGGGCAATTCGTCTTTCGTAATTGACTGGTTCCTTTGAAGGATTGTGATGTATGACAATACTTTCGAAGCTGTGCATCGTCCGGAAAACACGCAAATCGAATTATTTAGTTTTAAGGTATCATTAATGAAAATTGGATAGATCGAATAGCTATTATATCAGCATCACTTTGTACCTGAATCTTGATAGCAAGTTCGATTCGAAATACACGTTCTTTTCTTTTGAAAGACAGACAAACCTCTCATACTGTGTGAAACCACTTGAAAATATTTAGCAATTGAAATTGCCTTTACTATATATATATATATATATATAATCGCTCGAGATAACATCAAATTTAAGCACCCAGTTTAGCTGCCAATTAGTTTGATCACTGGATTGAAAAACACCTCGGGCAATTCGTCTTTCGTAATTGACTGGTTCCTTTGAAGGATTGCGATGTGTGACAATACTTTCGAAGCTGTGCATCGTCCGGAAAACACGCAAATCGAATTATTTAGTTTTAAGGTATCATTAATGAAAATTGGATAGATCGAATAGCTATTATATCAGCCTCACTTTGTACCTGAATCTTGATAGCAAGTTCGATTCGAAATACACGTTCTTTTCTTTTGAAAGACAGACAAACCTCTCATACTGTGTGAAACCACTTGAAAATATTTAGCAATTGAAATTGCCTTTACTATATATATATATATATATAATCGCTCGAGATAACATCAAATTTAAGCACCCAGTTTAGCTGCCAATTAGTTTGATCACTGGATTGAAAAACACCTCGGGCAATTCGTCTTTCGTAATTGACTGGTTCCTTTGAAGGATTGCGATGTGTGACAATACTTTCGAAGCTGTGCATCGTCCGGAAAACACGCAAATCGAATTATTTAGTTTTAAGGTATCATTAATGAAAATTGGATAGATCGAATAGCTATTATATCAGCCTCACTTTGTACCTGAATCTTGATAGCAAGTTCGATTCGAAATACACGTTCTTTTCTTTTGAAAGACAGACAAACCTCTCATACTGTGTGAAACCACTTGAAAATATTTAGCAATTGAAATTGCCTTTACTATATATATATATATATATAATCGCTCGAGATAACATCAAATTTAAGCACCCAGTTTAGCTGCCAATTAGTTTGATCACTGGATTGAAAAACACCTCGGGCAATTCGTCTTTCGTAATTGACTGGTTCCTTTGAAGGATTGCGATGTGTGACAATACTTTCGAAGCTGTGCATCGTCCGGAAAACACGCAAATCGAATTATTTAGTTTTAAGGTATCATTAATGAAAATTGGATAGATCGAATAGCTATTATATCAGCCTCACTTTGTACCTGAATCTTGATAGCAAGTTCGATTCGAAATACACGTTCTTTTCTTTTGAAAGACAGACAAACCTCTCATACTGTGTGAAACCACTTGAAAATATTTAGCAATTGAAATTGCCTTTACTATATATATATATATATATAATCGCTCGAGATAACATCAAATTTAAGCACCCAGTTTAGCTGCCAATTAGTTTGATCACTGGATTGAAAAACACCTCGGGCAATTCGTCTTTCGTAATTGACTGGTTCCTTTGAAGGATTGCGATGTGTGACAATACTTTCGAAGCTGTGCATCGTCCGGAAAACACGCAAATGGAATTATGTAGTTTCAAGGTACCGAATTTGGAGTTTGCTTAAGTTTTGCAATTTCAAATTACTCGAGCATTTCTCAGTTTGTATCAAATGTTCGCAGCTAAGTCACTTATCCAAACTCGCTTTAAGGGAACGCTGAAGCATAAAATTTATTCATGAAATATATACTTATTAAAATACTTGGCTTCCTGTTAGTTTAGTTAGTGAAGTGTGAAGTGAAGTGAATTGAATACTTTATTTACCCTCGGACTGTAGAGTAGCTTTAACAGCTAATGTCTCCGAGCATTTCAACAGCACAATGGGCAAAGACCAGTCCACAACACCGGGAACTTCGTGCCCTACTCTTAACTCAAGGGGTGGGAATATTTGAAGTGATTCACGCAGTCCCCGCTTTAACGAATAGCGTATCATCTTTGGCTGTGTCGCTCGAAAATAGATCTCTTTTGTGGAAAATTGGAACGCATTTCCTTCCTAAACCCGTTTTTCGTTTATTATTCGAACCGCGAACCTCGGCCAAAAAAAAACGGTGACTCATTCCAAAGGATTCCGAGATTTCGAGATCGGATCAACAGTTTCAGAGACCCGCCATTTTCTAGGTACCGGCCATTCGCCATCCCGGTGAACCCCCATGTCCCTGGAACCTCCTCTAACAGCGCACGGATTCCCCGCTCTTAGTACGTTTATTTTTGCCTAAGCTGATGAATCTCCAGCTCAACAAGGCGCTCTGACAAAACAGTTTCTTGTAAAAGAAATCAAAGAGAGACTTTAGACTTTAGTTTGAGAATCCGAGATTTCGAAAATTTTGCCGAGACTTATAAATTCTGTATGGACCATTCTACACCACTAGTAATTTCTTCCTGTTTCGTACAGATCTTGCTGTGACGTGTCGAGACGGAATCCCGGAATCCAGAAAATATTTAAAATGTTAATATAATTAGTAAGTAATCGCTAATTAATTTTGTTAATTATTAATCACTTTATGTTGATATAGGTAGGTAGGTAGGTAGGTAGGTAGGTAGGTAGGTAGGTAGGTAGGTAGGTAGGTAGGTAGGTAGGTAGGTAGGTAGGTAGGTAGGTAAGGTAGGTAGGTAGGTAGGTAGGTAGGTAGGTAGGTAGGTAGGTAGGTAGGTAGGTAGGTAGGTAGGTAGGTAGGTAGGTAGGTAGGTAGGTAGGTAGGTAGGTAAAGTGTGCATACATACAAGCCTAATGCCCATCAGGCCGGAGCTTATCCGGGTTTCCATAGCAAGAAGTGACCAGGAGTATTTCTACTTCCCCCTGAATGGGATGCTAGTCCATTGCAGGGTTAACCCCAGCAATGTAAATTCGCCGGACTCTGTAATGCATATTTATAACATGACAATACAAAAAAATTTCTGGTCATGAACTTGTATAAGCTGCAGTGTAAGCAGTATAAGCAGAAACGATTTAAGTTTTGGACAAGAATGCGTGACAGTTGAGACGAACATGTTCTTCATTTCTACATTGGTGGACGATGACATTTTATATTCAGGTTTTTCACCATTTTCAATCTGGCTCACCGCAACCAAAAACTATTTTGCAATTCGAGTGCT
The DNA here is from genome assembly GCA_963693305.1 of Meandrina meandrites. Taxonomy (NCBI): domain Eukaryota; kingdom Metazoa; phylum Cnidaria; class Anthozoa; order Scleractinia; family Meandrinidae; genus Meandrina; species Meandrina meandrites. The sequence goes on from OY855908.1 coordinate 15,262,343, forward strand.
TGAAATAGTTGATTTCATTCCGTTGTATTTGTAAACCCGTTGTGACCTGAATCTGCGAAAATCGGTTTAAATGCTCCCGTCAATTTAAGGTGATTAACTGTCATTCCATTACTATTTATTTCATGATTTGCCCGTTAGAAAAAACTTGAGATTTGTGAAAGTCAAGCATGAGATTTAATTTGATTTTGTGTGGCCGTGAGATGCGAGAGACTGAATACAGTACCGCAATCGAGCAAAGCGGCCGATTGAACGGGCTCAATCAGTCAGGTAACTTCGATTGCTTTTTTCTGTCAGAAAACATTGTCTGTGTCCTGATATATCTTTTTCTTTCTGATTTAAATTTTTTTTCTTGTGAAAGGAAATTCTTTAAAAGGAAAGTAAAAATTCGAGCGAATTAAAACAAATTAGAATTCAAGGTAATTTTTAGCCTTTTGAGAAAATAAACGTTTGGCGTCGTCTTGTGTAATTAATTAAACGTTTCGCGTGGGAATTACCATCAGAAAGTGTGTTTACGATTTTCAAAATTTTCCCAGGGGATTATTCCCCCGGACCCCCCAACGGAAATGAGCCTCCCGCCCATTTTAATATGGCAGAGGTAGTTTGTCGAACGTCGCCGACGCAGAATTTCGAACGCAGAACGCGAACCAAAATCACCGAGAAAAGGAAAAACCAACCAGGGTTCTATTCAGGCTAACCGGAGTGTACCTTGCGCTCAGATTAGTGTAAAAAGCACTCCGGTTAGCCTGAATATCGCTCACGTTAACCTAAAAAGGGCACAGGTTAGCCTGTTTCCGGTAAGCTCTCAATATTATAATGGTAATGGTTTTGCTTGCTTCGGTGACTTCGGGGACTGTTTCGCGTTCAGCATTCTGCGTTCGGCGTTCGCAAAATTACCCCTGACGATTTTAATATCGTCACAATCACTGCTAATGTTTGGGTCCCCTCACTTCAAAAATCATTCCTACTCGCCTGACAGGTATATAAATTACACAAATGTTCACTATTCTTGGTTTTCACCCACGTGACCTGTAAATTGATCACATGTTGCGGCGGCCATCTTGGTGCCCCTCAGATGTAAACACAGCTTATTCAAAGAGACGCTTGACTGGAGAAGTAACAATGGTTATGTGCATTATTGTCGGCTGTGGAAGCAAAAGTGATACAGCAAAAGGAATTGGCATGTTTCGTATACCTTCCGTTATTTATAATCAAGGAGAAGAAACGGAAGAACTTACGAGATTGAGGCGCGAGAAGTGGATTTCGGCGATAAGCAGAGACGATGGCAAATACAAGGACATCTTGAAAAGTGAAAGAGTTTGTGGCCGCCACTTCGTGTCTGGGAAACCTTCCCAGCCCTGGGACAAACACAATGTCGACTGGATTCCAAGTTTAAACCTTGGGAAAAAAAGATACAGGGAGGAGAGCTCCAAGGCGGCGACCGAACGGGCTGAAAGAGCAAAAGCTCGAAGAAAGAGTGCCTTAGAACAGCAGGAACTCGAGGCTGCGAAGAAGATGGCACTTGTCAATGAAAGCGGTCCACGTGTTGTGGATATTGATTTTTCCAGCGCTTCAGCAAGTACCTCGGGAGTTGATGAAGCGATGGAGCTCCCGCATGAAGATACACGAAGCGAAGCGGAACAACAAGAAGAAAGTATGGCAACTGGCGTACATGTAGAAACACAAACAGAAGCATTCGATTATTTATATCGTAACATTGGCGGATGTGAAGCGCCCGACAAGGACGCTGAAACCCAAACAGAGGCATTCGATTATTTATATCGAAAAACTGACTGTTTTGACGCGCCTAACAAGGACGCTGAAACCCAGACCGAAGAATTTGACTATCTTGTCCCGAAAAGTAGCGGCTATCAAGCACCAGACAGGGAATTTTTCAAAGCTGATGAGAAGGTGCGTTTTTACACAGGTCTGCCTTCATACGAAGTACTCAATGTGGTATTTGAACATGTTTCTCCTCATGTCACTCGCCGTACTCAATCATTAGACAGATTTCAAGAATTTGTGCTTGTTTTGATTAAACTTAGGCTAAATGTGCCATTTCAGGACTTGGCATACCGATTTAACATATCTTTGACCACTGTCTCTAGAATTTTTTCATCTTGGATGGTGGTGATGGATGCCAAGTTGTCTACTCTTGTTTTTTGGCCTGAAAGGGAACAGCTATGGAACACAATGCCAATTTGTTTTCAGTATGCTTTCGGAAAGAAAGTCACTGTAAACTGCTACTTACTTTTTATGTCATAAAATAAATGGAAAGTAACGTTAATAAGCTATGTATTAAATAAATCAAAGTACCGGTAGCACCGTTTTTAATCAATTCAATGGCAAATTGTGGATGAAGCAAATTTTATTTTAAAAAAATTCGCGCATAGAGCTGCAGTCCAAAACTAAATTCGTGCACAGGCAATGGGCCAAAAAAAAATTCTTGCAAGCCAAAAATCAACCCCCCACCCCATCAGTTTCCTAATGGTCCCTTATATTAAACGTGACGTCCCTTATATTACCACCTGTGTCAAAAATTTTATTTGTACCAAGTAAGTTCTGTTCATTTTGATTGCTGCTAGTTATAATTGTTCTGCAAAACGGATGACACGTCGAGGCATCAACACTGATACGTTTATTCTTATAAAAAAGACAAAATGGAAACATCACGTCAGACTCGCTGCAGTTTACGATTCTATAAATTTAAAAGTCTCCTGTTCAACAGTTTGTCTCTTCACAGTCACTCGAATATCTTTCTGTGAAGTTAGCTGAACTATAATCAAGGGAAATACAGTGGAACGCACCCCGATATTACGGACAGTTCCGTTTGTCCCGACGAAAAGCTCATATATTTTTTCTTAAATGGACCTGCTCAATACGGACAACGGACACTTTTCTGTGTCCCGAGTAACAAACTCTTATACATCGTCAACCCCGCTTTACGGATACTGTCACAGCAGGGGCGGATCCAGGAATTTTCGATTGGGGGGGATCCAAACAGGGTTTTGGTCCAAACTTTTGTTCAGAAAGGACTGCTAAACATTTTGGGGGCAAATTACTTTCCCCCCCCCCCCCCTACCCCACACCCCCTCCCACCAGTCGCGGTTGCACATTATAATTCCTTGGCCCCTAGCTTACCGTGTACTTGAATTCTATTCGTAAAGGATGCACCCTTGGAACATCCTCCTCTTGTGCTTCGTAAGCTTTGGTAAAAAAATTGTACAGATCTCCAATCTCAATCTGTGAATGCCGGTCACCGTTGGCGTGAGAAATACTACTTTGCGAGCAGAGGCGAACAGATCATAGGAGGGTATACCCAAAAACAATTATATTTTTGAATATCCCTGAAATTTAGTTTAGTGGCAAAATGCAACGCACGTTTCATTAAAAAATCAGTGTCGATGTAAGAATTTCAGCCTCAAACAAGGGTCAGGTGTGATAGGGGGGGGGGGGGGTCTGGACCCGCCGGACCGTCCTCCCCCCCTGGATCCGCCACTGCTGTCAAGAGAAAATGAGAGACTTCTGCTTATTTGTCATTGTCACGATTATGTACCCTGGTCATATAATGACAAATTTTGGTGGGTTATGACAATTCCAGTCGCAAACTAAAAGCGTCAGTGCAAAGTAAACTCACAGACTTTTTCGGATGTGTCTGTTACGGTCCAGTTTCAAGAACAGTAAAGTAATTATAGTCCGAGAGTAATGAGTAGACAAACGTACGGTTTCCATAGTTTGTTCCAGTTACAGTTACAGAAAAAACTAAACAACGTTTTAAGACTGTTGAAATGTCTGCTTTATTTCTTGTATAAAGTAAAGTCACAGATTTTTTCAAGTTACTGTAAAAGTAATTTTAGTCTGAGAGTATGGCAGACACTTTGCATAAATGGCGTCGGCAATTTGAATAACAAAACTTAAACCTAAGCCTCACATGCGCATAAAAAGTCCTTTGTCAATAAACATCTATACGAGGCTAAGGATGTACAAAGTATTGTTATTCAAATATGAGCGCCATTTATGCAAAGTGTCTATTAATGACCGTGAGTCTTTTATAGTTTTTTGACTAGTTACAGTTACAGTACAATTAAAACAGCGTTTTGTTTTCGTAAAAATGTCTCCCTTAGCCCTTAGTAATTGATAATTCGATAAAACGTGTTTGAGAGCCCACTTAATACGGACACCTCGATAATAGCGGAGCTCCTGCGCGCGAAGCGCGCCAGCGGAGCACCATGGGTAAAAATTTTTGGTAAACCAATGAGGCCAAGAAAATTTGGTGCGTACGCCCGTCCGTCCGCCCGCCCGCGCGTACAGACTCTCGGGGAGGGGGAGTGGAGTCCTAAGGCAGCCCGACCGGGGGTGGGGGGAGGAGAATAGGCTGAGAGAGATGGGGACCAGATGAATTGAATCTCTACTTAACCCTACTTACGTACGTCAACAGAGCTTACAACTTTGATCAATTGACAGGTATCAAATCAAGGTATCCGCTGACCAGTATCACGTGGCCATATCGCGGGCTCACATGTGGAGCTCATCGAGGTCACGTGTTCACGTGATGGTTTTCTAGTTGATCGCGGGCTCAAGCCCTAGTTTTTTACAAATTTTTTGATTAACGCGTTAATTCAGATTTAATTTATGGGCAAAGTTAATAACCGAGGAGCTCAGCTTTTAGGCATGGCTAGATCTATTGTAAAAAGTTTTTTTCTGTTAAAAAATGATCTGCAGACATTTCATTTCAACTTAAATGAAGCGATTGTATGAAAAGGCGGCAAACTGGTTTGCACGTTGTTCACTGTAGCCTGCGAATACAGCCGCCTCTCATTCGCTCCCGCTACTACGTGCGAAACGCGTTTTGCACGTAGTAGCGGGAGCAGGCTATGTTCACGGCTGAATTGAAAGACGGGAAGAAAGCGTGCTGGAGCCTGGAGGGCATAGATCTTCGTGAATATTTCTCGCTTTTTTTACTTATCTACAGCATAACCTCTTAACGGGAAGATCCGAAATAATTGTTGACCTTAACATGATATATCGGAGTACGAGTCAAAAACAGCGAGAGTTGAAGCACTGTCGTCGGTTCCTGCGGCTGACCAAGACTGGAAAATTAACTGAGGTCTGAGCTAATATAAAAGTGTGCTCAGAGCCGCTCAAGTTGACTGAAGTGACGGATAAAAGACTGTTAAAAGCTACACCGAAAGGAAGAAAGATATTGATCTTCGCTGATAATTCAGATTATGCATATGTTGGTGGTGTGAGTTTATTACGAACATTGGACGAAACTACCGTTTTCGTTGCTTCGTCTCCGATGTTATTTAACTGGTTTCGAAGCTGGTTTGAAAGCTTTGCCCTGCAGAATTTACAAGCCTTCTCAAAATATGAGGTAAGAAACGTAAATGTACACATTTTGCTATGAGAATCTGTTTATACTTCATTTATGAGCGAATTCAATGTTGTGTCGGTTTTCAGACATGTCAGATCTTCCCCTCAATTATAAGCTTAAACCGCTTAAATTTTCGTTAAAACGGCTGCTTTCAAACCAACTAGCTTTAATCACTTTTGTACACTTTTCCCCATTAAATGTTTCGTTTCAAATATTGTGTTTTTTTTAGTTAGTGGAGTTAACTGTGAGGTTCATCGTTGGAGTTTGAAAAGAATATTCAATTATTGAGCTACAAAACATGATTTCGCGCGCTGCATTTACAGAAAAATCCCGCAAAGAAATCAAAGTAAAAAACGAGTAAACCTTCGGCAACGATACTTCACACCAACGATTAATAGAGGATTATACATGGTTTCGCGGAGATATGAAATTTATCTTCGAGTGTTCAAATCGATAGCTCACGAGTGAGCGCAGCGAACGAGTGAGATATCGGATTTGAACACGAGAAGATAAATTTCATATCTCCAAGCAACCATGTATTATTCTATTTATTATATAAACCTACTAATTACGATGTTTTTGACGATTTTCCGAAGATTTCCGACCATTTCCGAAGATTTCCGAAAATTTTCAAAATGTTGTCCGAAGGTTGTACGAATGTTTCCGAACATTTTCCGAAAATTTCCGAAGTTTTCCGACGATTGCCGAAGATTGCCGAGGAAGATCCGAAGATGTTTCGACTTAATATCGATTTACTTTGGCTCATTGAGCATTGGAACATGGCAAACTTTTCAAGCTGATTGGTCAAAAATTATATCACACATGTGTGGATATCATTTTTATCCACACATGTGGGATACCATTTTTCTCGATTTGCTACCACTCGCTATATCAATGCAGTTTATATAATAAAACGATTTATCCATTTCACTCGCTTGCATTTCTGTCATTTTGGTGAGTGTGTTGAAATCTTGTACGCGTAATAAATTTTTAGATTCGTAAACGAGTATCTACGCCGGTTTTTATATTGCGAGTTGCCTGTGCTTGGGTGAGTGAGTTCAGACTTTTCCTAACGCACATTTGCCTGTTAGAAACGAAGGAAATTCATTTACTTCTCTGCATAAAATTCACTAGGGTATTTAGCAATGTGTACGATAAAACATGTAGCGTAGTAATCATGCAACCAAACCAAGATGGTTCAAAACTACATTGTAAGCTTATTAGACAGCGAGCACCACTTCCTAAATCACAAACTGTCACAATTCTTACACAAAAAACTGCTTAAAAATGACTTAAACCGGCTCCCAATGAATTTGCTGAGTTAGTTTTGCTGCTGTGATTTTCTTTGTTTTGGCGTGAGTTCATTTTGATTAGACGCGAGTTCACTTTGTTCAGTTCCTTGAGTTGATCTTTTTGCCTTGACTGTTTTGAAGTAAATCAAAACAAATTTCTTCGCCTTCATCAAGGTCCTTTTTACACTGAATTACCCTTAGAGTTATGAAAAGTCTTTACACTAAAATTTGATGTGTGCGCCTAGTGCGTACGCGCATGAGGAACCCAATAAAGTGCAGCGACATGTACCTATATGGGCAACCGTATACGCTTAAAAATAGTGTGGCTACTTATTAATTGGGAAACAGTGCAAACTCAAGTAAAAAATAATAAATAGGAGCTCCGCTTTTAGGTCTGCCTAAATCTATATATTACGGACGCTTTGGCATGTCTCCTTGGTGTCCGTAGTGACGGGATTCGACGGGTTTTCACAAGCAAGCCAACTGTGGCTTTAAATACGGCTGTTACAATGGAAGACATAGTTAAAGAAGAATACAAAAGTAATTTCTTCCTGTCTCGCACAGACGTTGCTGTGACGTGTCAAGACACCAAATCCTGGAATCCACAACCGGGACCGGAATACTCTGAATTCTGGGAAACCCCGGTCCCTTTAAATTTTTCGGCTCCAATAATCGTCGAGATTTGTGCACAAAAGCATCATTATACATGCGTGCAAACAGCATCGCTTGTGCCAATAAAGCTGACTTCGCGGTAACAGAAAGGTGAATATGTAATACTTAGGGACTTTCCCGAGGACATGAGTCATCAAATCGCTATTGTTTTTTGGTCACACGATTGTCATGTTATTGGAACTACATCACGCGAAAATACACTAAAAGAGATTCAGCTATTGTATCGGGTGAATTGATAGAATTAATAAAAGCAGCAGACCCGAAACTTATATCAAACTTTCTTATTAAAGCATCAACATCCACAAGAGGAATTTTTCATATATTTTTCGTCACTCTCAAACGACACTTCTAGGACCCATTTCCGTCGAGGTCCTGGTGGCGTTCAGTCATGTCAAGTCTTAAAAGATACACGGTGTCCATCACGTGTAACAAAGACCGATCTGTGGTGACGTGAAAATTGAAGGAAGGGCATTGTACCACTGTTTGCGAATTGCTTATTGCGTCAATGAACAGGAAGTATGACGATATGCAAATACTGACAAGCAAATTCCGCCAAGTTCGTGCTCCTCATTCAGTTCTAAAGATAGCAGAAATTGACAGTGATATCCGTTGCACTTTTGCAGCACTCCATAGAGGCATGCAACAATATAAATCATAACTGATATTCATTCACAGTGGGTTGTTTCCCAAGGAAGTCAAAGGAATCAACGGTAGGAATGAAAACGTTTATAGCGAAAGAAGGGATGCGTTCTTTCACTAAGTTACACAAAAATAAAACTTTTCATTCACAGCTTAACAGACGTCAGAGTGGAGCAAAAGAGCTAAACGGAGCTTTTACAAATTGTTGTAAGCAGAAACGATGTCATGTGATTTATATTTGTCGATCCCATATAGCTCCAAGGAGAAAGTCAATCAGTTGCCTGACCAAACGAGATGTTGTTGTTGTTAGAAGGTAAATGATACTGAGACACATTCTAGGCGCCCCAGACTGAACCCATAAAAGCCAATCTATTCATGTACAGCGGTATTTCAGTTGTAGCTGTTAGTGGCCTTTACCCTTGAAATTAAAACCGGAAATTCACGTTTAACATTTTATTGGTCGTTTATTATTGATCACTTCATGAGGGCAGCAGAGTAAAGTTTTTTTCGCAGGCACAATCCCTCTATGTAGTAGACAAGATGTATAAGCGCGTGTTCAAGACACTGGGTGTGGCATTGGGAAAAAGGAAACAAGAGAAAGAAAAGTAAAGAAATCATTAACATTTACACGAAGATAACGCGGACTTCACTTGAGTGTCGTGTTTGCTTTGGTTTTGCATTACTATGCTTAGGCTGGGGTCGCACTAACGCTTTTGGTGTTTACATTGGACATAAAATCTGTCATCGCGCGCTCACGACAAGTGCGACCCTTTTGTCGCGACCAGACATATTATACGTTTAAGTAAATCAAAAACCAATCATGAGTCACTCATCACGTTCTCCCGCGCTTCGTGAAGGCTACATGCATTTGCCTTCGAGTTTTGAGTGGATCACTGCATTTTTTGTGTCGTTTCTGATTAACGAAAGTGATAACTTTAGTTGTGGTTTTACGACACTAAATTGAAAATCGCTCTATAGGCACACGATACAAAACGAATTATGCAAAGGAAATGTATTCAAAGCCATATATTTCTTTTGCATTTGATCTTCAACGTGTGTGGCCTTGCCGTCGTCTATAAAAGTGTCACGATTAAAGTTAATAGTGGAATATTTTAATATCTTCAGAAGATTGGCTATTTTTAATATTACAGTGAAGTTGGTTAACAGCGGACGTCTTGGCCGGCTTGATCAGCATTACAACTCAGTGTCTTGTACCATTAGGCTTCTCTACCCTACTGGGCACCAGGACAAACGGAAGTCATCACCAGTCATGACATAATCACACCAGTCAACTCCCGCCTTGCGGACATCTCGCTATTATGGACACTTCGTTATAACGGACAGGAGTCGAAGTCCCGACGAATAAGAATCAATGAAAATAACTCCCGCTATAACGGACTTCCTCTATTACGGACACAGAATTGTGGTCCCAAAGGTGTGCGTTATATTGGGAGTTGACTGTAATGCATATTTATAACACGACTATAGACAAAAAATCATTTTCTGGTCTTGAACTTGTTACCAAATATGGCCAAAACAGTACTTATGTTACCACCTATGTCAGAAAATGCTTTTTGCAGCAAGTAAGTTCTGTTCAATTTGATTGTTGCTAGTTACAATCGTTCTGCAAGTCAAAACCTGATCAAAACTGATCAACTGGTCAGACTCGTTGCAGTTTACGACTCTATTAATGTAAAAGTCTCCCGTTAAACTTAACAGGTTGTCTCTTCACAGTCACTTGATTATCTTTCTGTAAAGTTAGCTGAACTACTATCAAGGGAAATACAGGGTTCCATACAAAAACAAAATGTTCAGATGTTGCACCATAACATCATATCTTTTTACACAACGAGTACCTTGTAACTGTCATCGATAACTCTAAAAACTGCCCCAATAGGTCCGTCAGTTGCAACTGTCATCCCTTGTAAGTCATCAATCCCTTCTTCGTGGATTTGAGTGCTACGTACAAACTCACCATCTTTGGTGTAGATTTCTACATGTAGCAGGTTTTTCTCGTTTTCTATACTGGCAACCACGACATGCTCACTTGGCCGGTGAAATGCCGTTTTTGGAAAGGAATAACATCCTTGGAGTTTAAACTTGTTAAGATGGTCGCCGTGTTCACTGAAAATGTGAACAGAGAAATCCCCTCTGTCCACTACCATAACACGGCCATCATTACCAGTAGTGATATCCCGCGCATCCTTCAACTTTCTTTCTCCAAAACTGCAGACAAACTGTCCACCAGTCTCGTAGACATCAACCACATCACTCTCCTCGGGTCTGCTAGGCTGCGGATTAGCTGCTTTAGCGGGGCGCAATACACGAGCGCGAAGCGCCGCGCGTGAGTTGGCACCTTTTTTCTCGCTCCTCTCTTTCTCCGCGCTCGGTATCGGGTCTGTTGGTCTCCCCAGGACAAGCACTTTACCACTGTCGGTGACTGTCAGTCTGTACCAGTGCCCTCCTCTCACAGGAAACTTGAGATGCAGATTAGCATTTTCGCTAAATTTGTAAACAACTTGCTCGCATTGAAGGTTATTCAACTTCACCAGAACATAGATGTCGTCGTTCATGTCTGAGGCTACATCAAGGACGGTTAAGGTAGTCGTTGCGTCGTCCGCAAAGGGAACAATATAATTTGAAAACATGCCGCTTTTGTCGAACACCTTAACGTTATTATTCTGACTGTCTGCTACTATGAACTGTCCCCTGGAGTTTGTAGCAATACCCTGTGGGATCTTCAGGTTGTGCTCCTCTTCACCCTTCTGACCAAATGACCATGGTGTAACGCAACAGTACTCCATGCACTCTTTACGCAGAGCTTTAGTTATTCTTTTGTCACGCAATGGATCAACTTTGTATTCTCCGTTGCCAACACAAGGCCAGTTTGAGAGCTCCTTGTTGCCGAAACACACCATAAGCGTGACACCGTAGATGACAAAATTCACGTGACAGACATTGGAAATGATTTTTCTCCGTTCATCTTTACCAAACCGAGACCGGAAGCCCTTCATTACCTCGACGTTAAAACTCTCTTGAACTGCTGACAGACAGTGTAGCTCTTCAATGCACACTCTACATGGTGCTACTGCGTCCAAGGGATTGTCCACTGTCTCTAGTATTGTTGCCATAACTCGATATTGCATAGCAAGAATGCGATCTGAAGTTTCTAAAGTTTCGTTATTGAAGGCTTCTGTTGCTTTTCTGCGAGCATCTCTGAATCTTTCTTTTGCGTTTGAAAGCGCCCTCGTAGCTGATTCTGCCAGGCCAGTTAGATCTAAACTTCGCACCCCATCAACGAGGGAAAATGATTCAACAATAGCTGCTTGTGAAGTTACCGCACCGCTTGTGGGCTTTGCCTTATTAAACACTTCATACAACAGCTCAATTCCTTCCTTGAAGAAGCTGATGCTTGCCTTCAAGTCTTTTCGTGATAACCCATCTAACTTTGACTTGATTTCGTCGATTTCACGTACGATCAATCCGCGAAATTTTTGATCTGTTACATCGCCATCTTTCAGCTTCTCCGCTGCCTTATCTCTGCTTTTTTTCACAAGCAAGCCAACTGTGGCTTTAAACACGGCTGTTACAATCGAAGACATAGTTGAAGAAGACGTTCCTGTCTCGCACAGATCTTGCTGTGACGTGTCGAGACACGGAACCCGGAATTTAGAGCTGGAACCGGAATATTTCTCGGAAACCCCAGAATACAGAGCCTGGTGATTTTGCCGATTTTACGGACGATCAAACCGTGAAATTTTTGATCGCCATCTTTCAGGTTCTCCGCTGCAATATCTCTGCCTTTTTTCGCAAGCAAACCAATAGTGGCTTTAAATATGGCTGTCACAATCGAAGACAGTACGGAAGACGTCAACAGTTATTTCTTCCTGTTTCTGTTTGACGTATAGATCAAGCTTGACGAAACGAACGACTCTCAAGAGTTCCGTTGCAAGATCGATTATGATTGGTTTTAAAAACAACAAGAATGACCGGAAGTGAAGCACCCAAGTGTATCGCAGCCTGCCGTCTCAGTTGTCGTTGGTCGCCTTATGTGTAATTTTACAAAGTGAACTTTATGAAGGCAGTGCAATAAAGTTTCCCCGCATGATATCTTGCGTTATTCATGCGTGACCTGCCCGTGACTCATCAAGTTGATTCCTAGAAATTGCGGATGCTTTACCGAGATTGCTTGCTATTGTCAAGGAGTTTTTTCTTCGAGATGATTAAAGATTAGATAGTGTAATGATATTGTAAGGTGTAACACTCATTTGATAACTACAAATTTTAGATTATGAGTTCGATATTTCTATGAGGTGAGAGTTGATGGGGCGGAAGACACCTCAAAGAAATCGAGAGCGAATGAACAATTGTTTTTGTAAACTCTATTCAGTTTCCATCAAATAATAATTCCTAATTATTTTTTCAACAATATCAGCGAGATGGCGTGCGGACTGAATTCTCATTTGAATCTTTCAGTTGTGTTCGCACCCTCATCAGTTCAGTCAGTAATTTTGACGTTTTAAACTCATGCAGCAGTGATTTAGTCTTCTTAGGAATTGAATTATCTAATAATAAAGAGATTTTTAAAAAGCTGACGTTATACGACAAACGGCAAACGCCAGCTTGCCTTTCATTTTGTTATCTTTTTATCGAATTCTAATAAAAATCCCTCAGAAAAATGGGGAAAAATCACACATTCACGCCAATCAAAACCTACTCATTTCGGCGTACAAACGCTAAATGGGCAGGCGGCAGAAGTAGTATTTTTGACGTTCACGGGAAAAATAAACGTCATGCTTAATCTCTTCAATATTTCTAAACTTCCTCCAAAACTTCGGAGAAACGAGAAAATGTCACCATTCTGTAGACAACCTTCACACTAATAGCTGACGCAACAGCTCAGCCAATCAGATAGCAGCATTTGCATTAGTATACTAGTAGAATTCTACTTATAAGAAATAGTACAAAACAAGCTTGCTACACACTGTAAATACTGGTATAACATTGGGCCAAGTGACTGGCAAAATAGTTTTGTTATATCGGTGCTCTTATCCACACGTTACTCTTACTGGGGTAGTCTTAACGCGTGACCTGGCCCCTGATTTAGGGACAATATTAAAGGTAAGCTCGAGTAGCATTGTGTAAATCTCACATTAACAAATATTCCGATTTAATGACAGGAAATGAATGATTTAAATAGTTGTTAATACAGCAAAGATGATAAATAGTTAAGGTTAGCTATTACTGTTGTTTCTGTGGTACTTTACTTGTTATCGAATTTCAAAACATTTTAACGTAATTGTGTCTATTTTCTAAACCGTGAGATAAATTAAAAACAAAACAAATCAATGACAATCAATAGCAATCAATGAAAATCGAAAATCACTCAACATTGCGGCTTTGATTTTTATTGATTTTCAATACCAATCAATTGATTACTATTAATTTTAATTGATAACTATTGATTATATTGATTATTGATTCTAATTGATTGGAATTGTCGGGAAGTTATTGCCAAGCCAGTCAATAAAGTGTTTTCTGATTGGATGATTTAATTTTAAGAATATTTCAACAAATTTAGAGCACTTGAAATCGAAAAAATACAACATAAACAAAAATGCAATAATCAACTTTGTCTATAAAACAAAAAATATGAAATAAGAAGTAACGATTCTTAAAAGAGTTCTTATCTTCTTAACATAAGGATATTAATTTGAATGCACAAGATTAATTGAACTACAAAACATTACAACACAGCGATCAAACTCAAAAATTGTTCCAAAGGGCATTATTATGCATATTTTAATTGTGTCATGGAAGTTGAATCAAATTAATACAATGCAATGCAATGCAATACAATGTTTAATGTGGACATTACTCTAAGCTATGGTTTCGGTGCGTCCTGCAGATATGACCAGCAAAGTCTCAAAGTTTGCAGGTAAGCCACAAAAAAGAAAAAAGCAACAATTAAAAAAATGAAAGACATTCAAATAGGTAAAGAAAAATTAACGCTAGAAAATGCATAGTACACCAACAGTAAAGTCAGTAAAAAAAAAACATCGATTCAAAAATCCTTGGAAAAATGGTTGAGAAATATATGTAACTGTATTTGCTCGATTATAGTTCCCATCCTTGAATAAGCGCCTTCTAACATAAAATTAAACATACAAGGTAACTCGATTCTGTCCTAAAATAATACAGTCAGAATGATGCATGAGATAAAAATTGTGGAATTACCCCAGATTTTTTTTGGCCATATATATTATCGTATACAAAATAAAGCTTGCTCAATCAGGGGATTATGACAGGGAAAAACCAGACAATTAAAATAAGCTTCCCGTTTGCCTATTTGAGAGAACACACTCTGACTGTCTAAATTATTTCAAATCACGATATTTTGCTCAACATTGTGCATTTGTCTTCCAAACCGAAATACCGGGCAAATATACTCTTCGGTATTAATTGATTTATGCCTTCCTCTACGTCCTGCTAGAAGGATCAGTTTCCCGATTTTATTTAATATTTCAACATTTGTACTGATCCAGGTCTTAACAGACCCCGCACTCCTCACTGCATGGTGTTAATATGGTACAGTAACTAGCCAATTAAGCAACGATTCTGGATGACGAGTTATCTTTTATCTTTTCACAAGACAAGTACCCACCCAGCTACGTCGTAGTTGCCATGGATACATCCGAGAAGTACGACAATGCGTCCCTCAGTAGTCACTGTCATCCCTGGCAGGTACTGAATCCGTTCGTCATTTATTTGAGTGCTGCGCACAAACTCGCCATCTTTGGTGTATATTTTTACCTGCAGGGGTGTCTCTCTTGTTGAGCCAGCGAAGACGACATGATCACTTGCTCGGTGAAAAGCAATTTGACAATTCTTAAATAGAAGGCGGGAATAACATTCTTGGAGTTTAAACTTGTTGAGGTATTTGCCGTGTTCAGTGAATATTTGAACACAGCAATCATCACTGTCCACAACCATAACACGGCCATCATTAGCAGCAGTGATATCTCTCGCATTCTTCAATATGTCTTTTCCAAACTCGCGAACAAACTGTCCATCAGCCTCGTACACAGAAACCACATCATAGCTCAGTACCAGTACTTTGCCGCTGTCAGTGACCGTCAGTCCGCTCCAGCCCTCTCCCCTCACAGGAAAGCTATAATGCTGGGAATCGGTGTCGTATAGATCGTTTTCACGTGACGTCATCAGGTACCAAAATCCAAAACTAAAGAGACACCAAAGTTTTTATCCACATCAGGCAAAAGAGGTACTAAAATTATATCTATTTGCGACTTTTCAGCTCAGTAGCGTCCTTCGTTTGAAAACCAGCGCAATTTGAATTTCAGAGTGATGGCGGTGCGTGACACGCAGTTACGATCGTGTTTGTCAAAAAATATACATTTATCTTCTGATTTTTAGCCATTTGAGAAGTTAAAGTAGCAGGAAATATGTTTATGCAAATGTTAGTATCTCAAATACGGATAATCAGTGGCCTAGATGATCAAAGTAAGTTCCAGATGTTTACAGTATTTTCCGGCCGCCATATTGGTGTACCACGGATGTACACCAATATGGCGAATCCATACTGGGCTCTGTAAATTTGTGCAAAACATTTCGACGAATATCTAAAGTCTGGGACAGCGCACAGACCTAAAATTTGGAGAAATTACTTCTTTACTTCTGTCCTATAATATCCTATTTTCTTGAAATCATTCACTCAATAGTTTTTCGATTTATATTTTTGTTGCGTGACAGTGAAAACGATCTATACAACGACCTCGGATCTCTTAGCTAAAAGCGTCTTGTATCCAAACAGTATAAAGATGTTGTCATTCATGTCAGTGGCTACCTTAATGGATGCGTCAGTTCTTCCTTGAGTAGGGAGACTTAACAGCTTCGTAAACTTGCCACTGCTGTCAAACACCTTAACGTTCCCATGGTCTGCTATGATGAAATCTCCACGGGCGTTTGTAGCGATACCCCACGGATTATTTAGCTTGTGTTCCTGTTCACCTTCCTGGCCAAATGACCATGGTTTTACACAACAGTGCTCCATGCCCTGTTTACGCAGAAAGTCAGTTACTCTTTCGTCACGCAATGGATCAACTTTGTCATCTCCGGTATCAACAGCAGGCCAGATCCAGAGATGTGCGTCTCTACCGACTGCTTGCGTGACATCGAAGATGACACGATTCAGGTGACAGACATTGGAAATGATTTTTCTTCGTTCTTCTTTACTAAACAAACACCTTACTCCCCGCGAACCTTTCTTGAGTTGAACATTAAAACTATTCTGAACCGCTGACAAAGAGTTTAGTTCTTTAATGCACACTCTACATGGTGCTACTGCGTCCGTGGGATTGTCTACTGTCTCTAGTATTGTCGCCACAACTCGATACTGCATGGCAAGAATGCGGTCAGACGTTTCTAGGGCTTCATTTCTAAAGGCTTCTGTTGCTTTTCTACGAGAGTCTTCGAACCTCTTCTTTGCACTGGAAAGCAACCTCGCAGCTGATTCGTCCAGGTCAGTGAGGTCCAAGTTTCGAGCGAGAGAAGATGCTTCAGCACAAGCTGCTTGTGTTGTTACTGCGCCGTTCTCGCTTCTGGACCTTGCCTTACCAAACACTTCATACAGCAACTCAATTCCTTCCTCAAAGAAGCTGATACTTGCCAGCAAATCTTTCCTTGATAATCCATCCAACTTGGACTTGATATCGTCGATTTCACGGATGATCAATTCGCGAACTTTTTGATCTGCTACATCGCCATCTTTCAGCTTCTCTGCTGCCTTATCTCTGCCTTTTTTCACAAGCAAACCAATAGTGGCTTTAAACACGGCTGTTACAATCGAAGACATAATCGTCAAATAAAAGAACAGAGAAACTGCCGCCTGTGTGGTACAAATGATCTTGCTGTGGCGTTGTGTCGCAATTATTGAGTAAAATGACTCCAAATGTTTTGAGGTCAACATGAGTGTCATGAAGTAAAATATACACTAGACTCGTAACCTGAGATCATGGTTACTGGACTCGACGCCTGCAGACTGGACTCTACAAATCAATTAGCTCAGCTGACTCAGCTACTTTGTTCTCACTAAAACTTACAGTCAATCATAGTGTCAAGCTAATAAACAGCACTGGCCGTCTAATAAATAAATACAATAAAACTAACGACAGAAGGCTCAAAATTGAAATCAACAATGCTGTGACATTGCAGTGGGGGGCGGGGGGGGGGGGGGGGTGAATAGGTTCTGTTACATGTCACGGAGACCGATTTGTGGACGTGATGATTGAAAAATGGACATTGTGTAAATATTACGACATATGAAATGATTGAAATAATCCTCGCACTGTGCCATTGCATTTTTTTAGCCTGGTTTATTTTTCAGGCTAAAACATGCAATTGCTTAAATTGCTTACACACTACAGGGATCATTTTATTCATTTCATCATTAATCCGCAGTTCATACATGTCTTTCATATACTCATTACATTCATTATATTTCGTATTCTTGGTTTTCATGTTACACTGTACGTCATAAAATTCTGAAATCAAAATTCAATAGGCCTGCTAAACTTTCGATGTCTCTAGGAGTAAGATGAACTAAAAATATATCTTTTTGCAAATTTCCAGCTTGGCTGTGCCCCTCGTTTTAAAAACAGAGCATTTTGAACATGTTTGAATATTCGAGTTCTCCGCCGTATGTGATATCAAGCTGAGTGCCGTGACAAAGCTGTTTTGATTCAAAAAAGGCCGTTCCTTTCCATTTTGACAGATTGAACATTCCCAACGTACTAAGTGCTGTTTATGTAAAAGTATAATGGATCATGAGCCAAAAGTAGTCGCTATTAATAGCAAAATTAAGTTCCAAATGGTTTCACCTCTGACATCATTGCGGCCATGTTTGTGGGTACAACCCATGTTTGTGTGCCTCGGAAGGACACAAATATGGCCTCTCCATAGTGAACCTTATAAATTTGCGTAGAACGTTTTGGCGAATAACTCGCAAACGGTGCACCGCACAGACCTGAGATTTGGACAAATTGTTTATCTATATATGTTCTATATTATCTGAAATTCATAGCTTCTGTCGTTGAATGGTTTCGATTTTATTTTTTTTATTACGTGACAGTGAAAACCACCAATACAGTTAACTCTCGTTACAGCGGACACGCTTGGGACTTCGTTTAGTGTCCGTATTAGCGACTGATATATAGCGGGAGTCATTTCCAGTCAAACCTCTATAGCTAGGGATATGAATTTTGTCCGTAATAGTGAGTGTCCGTAATAGCGGGGTGTCCGCAAGGCGAGAGTTGACTGTACATGTATACCGTAAAATTCCGGTTATAAGCCCTGGGCTTATACAACTCCGTAAGGAGTTTTGGCTTGTGGGAGCGGGGATGGCGCAGTGGTGAGAGCACTCGCCTCCCACCAATGTGGCCCGGGTTCGATTCCCGGACCCGGCGTCATATGTGGGTTGAGTTTGTTGTTGGTTCTCGTCCTCGCTCCGAGGATTTTTCTCCGGGTTCTCCGGTTTTCCTCCCTCCGCAAAGATCAACACTGCTAAATTCCAATTCGATCTGGAACAGTCCTACGTCTTATACATGAGCCTCTGGCTTGGACATTGAGGGTAACCTCGTCCCACATAT
Source organism: Meandrina meandrites (assembly GCA_963693305.1). Classification (NCBI taxonomy): domain Eukaryota; kingdom Metazoa; phylum Cnidaria; class Anthozoa; order Scleractinia; family Meandrinidae; genus Meandrina; species Meandrina meandrites. The sequence continues at coordinate 15,280,981 of OY855908.1, forward strand.
GGACATTAAAATTGTATTTACATTTACATTTTACATAAACGGAGGGGCTTATATCCGGGAGGGCTAATAAGCGGAATAAAAAAAGCGCTTCGAAACGAGCCACGACATTTATCATATGGATTTTTTTAAGTTAAAAAGTCATAATAAAGCAACAGTTAGCCCTGTTCAGTACTACCATCCAGCAGAGTGGGGCTTATATCCGGGGGCGGCTAATATTCGGATATATTTTTTTGTTTCTAGGTAGATGGGCCTATAACCGGGAGGGCTTAAAAGCGGTAAGGGGGGGGGGGGGGGGCTTATAACCGGAATTTTACGGTATATAAATAGCAACAATTGGCAACTGTGCAGTGGTTGTCACTTTTGAAGACCACAATGCATGGATTTACCCTACCTACTAAAACCCACAATTGATGTAACCAGATTGTGCTTATCAATAAGGTTAAAGTTATCACAAAAGAGACTAACCATTCATCAACAGGTCTCTTCAGTTTGCTCACTTTTAAAAATATCTTTCCACGAATTAACTGAAACGTTACTCATTCATAGCTTACCAGAGGTCAGAGTGTAGAGCATATTTTGTGTTTTGGTAATAGGAAACAATGCCAGAGGGATACTTGCACCCCATGGTTCTCCAGAGACCGACCAGTGAATAACATATTAAAATACTTAGATGAATCGAACGTTCGGTGATTACCGATATGTTCGAGTTATTTTTAAGGGCCCTTTTAAATACCTTAATAGCAGTTCCTCTACCATTCCTCTACAGTCCGAAATGTTTAACCCAATCCCATTCGCGGGCGATATTCTCCACGTATGGCCCCGCGCTACTGAGCCGGTCAATAAGAAGTTTATTACATGGATTTTTGCAGTCGGTCAATAAGAAGTTTATCAAATGGATTTTTGCAGCGCTACAGCTATGGCCACCTGCGTTTTACCGGCCAGCCGGGCATTGGCTTTTAACCAATCACAGCGTGCGCTATAACTTTACAAACTCTAGCCATGTAATAAAGTCAGATAGACCATGCATCAAAATAAATAAACACCCCCATGATGAATATCGATAAAGAAATTGACTTGTCACCTGACTTGGCACGAAATTGATTATCACTCGTTTTCAAAATAATATAATTAGGTGACTACCAAGTCAGTCATTAATGTTTGATGTGTTATCTGATTATATCTGATTAGCCTACACAATCACAATCGCTTAAAGAGTTTACAATGGTTTACTTCCCGTTACACAATGTTTAATATTTATAATAAACAATTCACAGTATAGAAAGTGCTCTGTACGGATTTTTATTGGCTCGTTGGAAATCTTCGGAAAATTCATGCACTCGTTCGCTGTACTCAACCGTTTGTTTTGCAACTCGTAAATATTTTAATAAAATTCCGTACGTCGCACTTTCTATGAAGGAATCATATTGGGGAAATTTGAAAGTTACATTGCTGTCCATACTTAAGAATGGAGACATTCCCGGAAGGTATACACGGTAACATAGCGTTATTATTATAGTACTAATACTTTTGTCCATATAAGTATGAAAAATGCCAAACAGATTCCCAACTTGAATAGTACTTTTTACATGCTTATAACTAGTAAAAGGAAAATTTGAAAGTATTCGCTTATTTTACTGCATAAACATGTAACTCCGCACTGCAAAGAGCATCAAAATGGTTCGGGCCTATATGGGCTATATAGATAAGTGCTTTCCAAGCTACAGAAAAGAAATAAAAATGGCCTCTTCAGTCCCTAGCACAATTCTTGGCTATCGTGTCAATTTCAGTTTTCTTTCCTTAATAAAACCAGGGTTTAAGTACCACCTTCGTGGCACACATCTAGGTGCTTTTTTTTTGTCAGAAGTGGCTGGCCGGTCTGGTGGTTTTGAATGTGAAATGGGCATTTTTCACGAGATTTTCCCACAAATCCACCAAAACCATGTATAATATCTCTGTATTGACTGATCTGACAGGACAAATCTGACTAACGACGGAGTAAATTCTGTTCTCGGCTATACCGGTCTGGCCGGCCAGTTCTGACGAATGGAAAGCGCCCCTATATTAGGGGACGGCTCGCTTTTTCGCTGCACGGGTTATTAAAAGCGGCGGTTTCATTTCGCTTGTTTCGATGGTTTCGTTTCGTTTTTTTCGAGGTTTTGTGTATCGATTCTGTATGCCATGGAAAGCTCAAAGTAATCTACATTCAACAACTCAACATTCTCCAGTTACAATTTTGCCCTGAAAGGTGACTCAAATCATGAATTGAAAATGAACAATCACTCGACTAATTACGGAAACAATACGTTGTCATGCAGTCGGAAATCCTTGCGAAGGAAATTGAAGTGTAATAATTAGCATACAGTATCGATTTCCCCGAGTGAATAATTCATTCCTTTTTTTACATTGATAAAATTATATACAAAAACAATTGTTCAGTTGTGGTCCCAATTTTGTTTCAGTCATACAACGAGTATCTTGTAATTCAAGGAATCTCGAAGCACTACAGCAATGCCACCCTCCATAGTCGCTGTCATCCCTCGCAAGTATTCAATTCTATCTTCATGGATTTGAGTGCTGCGTACAAACTCGCCATCTTTAGTGTATAATTCCAAATGCAGGCATTCTTTCCCTGGTTCTGCGTAGGCGACGACGACATGTTCACTTGCCCGGTGAAACGCAATCTCAGGAAAGCGATAGGATCCTTGGAGTTTAAACTTGTTAAGATGGTCGCCGTCTTCGCTGAAAATGTGAACACAGGAGTCGTCTTTATCCACTACCATAACACGGCCATTATTAGCAGCAGCCATATTAAAAGCGTATTTAAAAGTGTCTTCTCCAAAGCTGCGAAGAAAATGTCCATCAGTCTCGTACACATCAACTACATTAACATTCCTCAGTACCAGTACTTTGCCACTGTCGGTGACTGTCACTCTATACCATTTCCATTCCCCTCCCTTCGCAGAAAATGTGTGACTCAGGTCAGCGGTGCTGTTAAATTTGAAAACAGCAGCGCTCTCAGATGGAACATTTCCAGGCTTCTTCAATTCGACCAGTACATAGATGTTGTCATTGATGTCTGTGGCTACATCAAGAACATCTAACTCTGTATCTGCGTCATCATTAGGGAGACTGATGTGTTTTATGAATTTGCCATTGCTGTCAAACATCTTCAGGTTACGATCGTCACGGTCTGGTATAATGAACTGTCCGCTGGAGATGACAGCAATACCGACAGGTTCCTTCAGCTTGTGCCCCTCTTTACCCTCCTGACCAAATGACCATGTTACAAAACAGTGTTCCATGCCCTGTTTACGCAGTACTCTGGTTAATCTTTGGTCACGCAGTGGATCAACTTTGTCTTCTCTGGTATTAACAGCAGACCATATCCAGGGATCTTTACAGACCATTTGCGTTACATCGTAGATAACACGATTCACGTGACAAACACTGGAAATGATTTTCCTGCGTTCGTCCCTACCAAACCAACGCCTTAATGACTTGCTTTTCTCGAGTTGAACATCAAAACTATTCTGAACCACTGGCAAAGAGTTTAGTTCTTCAATGAACGCTCTACACGGTGCTACTGCGTCCGCGGGATTGTCTACTGTCTCTAGTATTGTCGCCATAACTCGATATACCATTGCTAGAATGCGGTCAGACGTTTCTAGAGCTTCATTGTTAAATGCTTCTGTTGCTTTTCTACGAGAGTCTTCGAATCTCTTCTTTGCGTTGGAAAGCGCCCTCATAGCTGAATCATCCAGACCAATAAGCTCCAAGTTTCTCATTCCGTCTACGAGAGAAAAGCAAGCGGCTTCATTACAAGCCGCCTGTGTAGTTACCTCGCCGTCTTCGCTGTTAGGCCTTGCCTTATCGAAAACTTCATATAGCAACTCGATACCTTCCCCAAAGAAGCTGATACTTGCTAGTAAATCTTTCTTTGATAATCCATCCAATTTTGACTTGATATCGTCAATTTCACGGACGATCAAGCCGCGAAATTTTTGATCTGCTACATCGCCATCTTTCAGGCTATCTGCTGTCTTATCTCTGCCTTTATTCACAAGCAAGCCAATAGTGGCTTTAAACACGGCTGTTACGATCGAAGACATAGTAAAAACTACAACAGAAATTGCTTGCGTGTGTCTTACATATCAAGCTGTGACGTGTCGGGGTGCACGTCGCGATTATATACTCTATATTGAGGTCAGCATTGGTGGCATTTACAAATTACACACCAGACTCGAAATGGACTGGACTCTACAAATCTTGGAAATTAACACCATGCGGACATATATGCTTACCCCGTTTAAGACAAAAAAGCCTAAAAATCATATCCTATCGGGCCCCACGTCCCCGTTACGTTAAGCCCTTATAAGGGGGTTAGTGAGTTAAGTTGAAGCCAAGATACATGTAGTGATATGATAAATTTAATTATCTACCTTATTACATGAAATTTTCGCGACACGTTAATTTCGCGATTTTGAGGTTCCATATTTTGCGACACCTTAATTTCGCGATTTTGCGAAAATTTTGCATTTTGACTCACTTTAATTTGGCGTTTTTGAGTGTGACACACTCCATTTCTTTGTCAATGTTATTTAACATGTTCCTGAATTTGATCAAACAACTTAATCAACAATGTCCCAGTAAACAGAAAAGCAACTAGTGAAACTGCACTACAAGGAACCAGTAAATAGACAGTTTGAGGGTTGTACAAAAGAAGTGCTACCTGGAGTGGAGGCGGAAAGCAGGAGTGATGAAGAGGACCAGAACATTACCACAGAATAGTTCAAAATTATTGTTGTAAACGTGTGTAATGGTAATAAAGTCGCTTTTTTAATTGTTGGCATAATGTGAGTCACTTAATTTTCGCGTCATGTTAATTTCGCGACATTTAATTTTCGCGTCACTTATATTTCGCGATCTTTTTTTAAATCGCGAAATTCGCGAAATTAACGTGTCGCGAAAATTTCATGTAATAAGGTACTTTGCAGTTTCCTATATTGATTACCACTTTCCTCAAAGCAAGTTGCAACTTTAAATTCAAATATGCTCCAGCACGTTGTCAAGTTCCGTTTAGTTTTGATTAGGTTCTATTTTTGGTATAAAATCCCTATGGTCGGTTATTTATCAACAGCAGGGCCACGAATAGCGGAAAAATTAGTGATCAGTTGATTTCTGGGAACTGTCTTTTTAAAAGATGGATCAATGCCTTCTATTTTAAGTTTATGCCGTGCAATACAGTCAACATCTTGTGCTTTTTAGTCCTGTCCAGTCCTAAATTTACTCCGCATCAAGATCGATCTGTGCCGTGACAAAAACAGGAAATACGTCAACATAAAAATACAGCAGTTTGGCAAATCCTTGTGTTAAAGCGTGCGTTTTGTGTTGTCCCACTTATGTTAATTCTCCAGATAGCAACAATTGATAGCGGGTCAGTGATGTAAATTGTAATTTTGCAGACCGCCTTGTAATAAGGTCAATGACAACATAAGCCCCAGTAATTGAGGTGAGCAAAGCTGAAAGATTTGCATTTTGCTTCAATCAAAATATCGGGTAGTATTTCAAGATCTTTTATCCTATCTGTAAACAGTCATGGCGATTTCTTCACCGGATGAGCGGGTGACTGTCTACGGAGGATTTGGTTTTTGTCTTCATGGAGCAGACGCTTAGAATAGCAGCGGAAACCCTGTCTTAAATACTAAAGAAATAATATTATAACGAAGCAAATACTTTCGATTGAAATTTTATAACATACTAAAATGATCTCTTGCTAACAATAGTCTAATAATTGAAATGTGTATTTATTCAATATTTTGTGCCCTGCGTTATGGGGTAATATATTTTTCTTTCGACCCTAAAACTTTTCATTTAAAAGTTGATCGTTTAGTTTTGAAGCTCAGTACACTTAGAGTGTTGCCAAAACATTTTTTATCCAGCCTTTGCTATCACGTGACACAACAGAAATTGAGTGTTTCAGTCTTGATGTCGTTTCCGAGTTACCTTGGTAACCACGTAATAGGAACAATATTCCAACTTCCATTTGGTGTAATAATTTACATGAAATGACCTGTATGAGTTTTATCTAAAATGATGTAAATTGACTACATTCACATGAAGGCACGAAGCCTTAAGTTGTTCGAATGGATATTGATTCCAACCCACAACAACCGAATCACACCATTTTGTCATTGGGCAAAAGGCAAAATTTTACTTTTCTGCAGACAAAAAAATTTTCTTTTAAAATTTAATATAATAAAGCAAGAAAGTGACAGATAAGGGCAGTGAAAATGCCTGTTGTCAAAGCCAGACGTTACTGATTAAAGACAATAAATCTTTAGTTTTGACGCATTCTTTGATTATTCAAAAATGTTGCGTGACCGAGGACACATTGGCCGTTTTTATACTAGAGACGCGTTACCCGTCTGGACGAGCTTCGGCAAAAATTTTGTAAATCGTCCGGTTATCCGTCTCTAGTATAAAGACGGGCACAAGACGCGTTACCCGTCCAGATGAGCTACTTTTCGAAATCCGTCGTTCAAGACGCGTTTCGAAAAGTAGCTCGTCTAGACGGGTAACGCGTCTTGTGCCCGTCTTTATACTAGAGACGGATAACCGGACGAATTACAAAATGTTTGCCCAAGCTCGTCCAGACGGGTAACGCGTCTCTAGTATAAAAACGGCCATTGTTGCGGACAGAAATGTTTCCCCGTTTGCCCGCGCGCGCAACATTTGTTGCGGACACAAAATTTGTGTCCGAGACACAAAATTGTTTCTGATTTCTTTCAGAAACATTCTGTGTCCGCAACAAATGTTTCCCGGTTTGCGCAGCATAGAAACAATCATGAGCATCAATGTGTCCTCAACATTGTGTCCTCGTTTGCCACCACCTTATAGCACGTGCCCTACTCCTGTTTATCGGACAACGAAATCCATTTTCATTTCTCTGTTTTCTCTCTTCGGTAAAGCAAAATCATCCACACCAGCCACGACAGCTTCAAAACGAAAGGAAGGTAACGTAATATCACTAGTAGATAATTAGTTATTTCAACAGTCCAGTTCCATGGCCCGAACCATAGTTCAGTAGATTCGTAGGCAAACGAAATTGCTTTCTAATAAGCTAAACACGAATTTGCGTTGTTCGAAGACACTAGCGTCCTCATTTTGACGGTTAAAGGGGCAGTATCACGAGAGGTCTTCTAAGTTTTCGGTGTAAACTATCAGAATTATTAGGTGTACTCCTGATCAACAAAATAGCCTTTGAACAACAGAAAAAGCCACTAGTGTACTCTTTAAGTTTCGTGATTTTCCTCCAAGTAACACTGTCACACTTGAAAACGTAAAAAATGTAAAAAACATTGATTTGAATATTTTTGCATAAATTGCGAACGCTGAATTTGTAACGCAACATTTTCGTCGATTTGAACGCTTTCTTTAAGGATAAATTTGGACGTGTTCCAGTAGATCAACATTAATAAAACTTTGGAATTGAATTCTTTGCATTATCAAGCATGTGTTGCGAAAGTTTTAAAAAAATCGTTGGAGCCGTTTTGGAGATTTTTGAAAAAGCGCTAAAAGTAGAAAATTTACCAAAAATTACATTGGTAGTGACCGTATGAAAAAATCCAGTTCTCGGGATCGCGATGACGAATATCAACAAAACTTTCACGGCGACGAAAGATAAGTTAAATACACATTTTGGTGTTATTTCTAAGTAATTTCATCAAAGCAGTTTCTGCGTCTCGGTCAGTTTATCATTATAATGCAAAAAGCATGGTTTGAAATATAATTTCGATTTATTCGAAATCAAACATACAGATTTTTTTTATTCTTGTGTATTTGATGTGCAGTACATCATAGTTTCAGATACTGGTGTTAATTTTTTTACGTCAAATTTTATTCGCGTAGAATTCAAGTTTAACTGATATCTTGTTTTTCTGTTTGTCGTTGCCATGGAAAAATCGATTTTCCTAAAAAAATATATCATATCAAACTTCAATCCAATTCCAATATCTGGTGTAAATTTCACATCGATCCGAGTCCAGGAAGTTTGCTAAACGGCCAAATGAAAATGTTTGGTATGGTCCAGAAAAAACTGTAGAGAGACACCTTACAAGTGTAAATTTACTACATTTCTTAAAATGCACGAAAACTCAAAGGTGGCTCTGCAGTTATTCCAGGCGCACTCGTCCTTGGGTCATCACATTTTGGCTTTGACGCGATGGCTATAAAACAAGTTATAAATCCTATTACTCATCTGAGCGCAGGCGAAGCGAACAAGCAGTTTTATTTCATTATGAATACAGGACGAGCACGTGTGACAGTTGTTCTAAGATTTCTTATCTCTAAAAGGGAAGCGTAAGTGATGTTCGTGCCGACCACCCCAGGAGGGGAGGGAACATTCACCCTCTCCATAGCTTAGAAGGTGTCATGTGCATATGTCATTACACTAGATATTTATTGGAAAAAACAGTATTACTTATCTTGATTAACGGCAAAATTTCACTTTTCTGCACTTATAAAAGGGACGGTTGTTTTCCTTAATGGAGAAGGCAAGAACGAGATCAAATTAAGTTAAGCTAAGTTGGTCTGGATGCATTCTTTGTTTGTTCAAAAACGTTGCGTGACATGTCCTGCTAATTGAATGCCTGGTAACGTAGTAACGGAGCTATTTCTCTGAAACCACCCGTTCACATCTGAATTGATTTTTGCAGTTTATCTTTTACGTACACTTCAGCGTCTGGTGCTAAAATAGGTCTGCTTTACATCCTGTGAATGTTCTAAAATAACTCCTAAGTCATCTCCACAAATTTTAACACTTAGCTCATTTAGGTCGAATTTTCGCGGTTTCTCTGTTTTACAGCTCTGCTTTCTGATGGAGTCGAGCTTCTTTTACGGTGATGACGATGATGATGGCGATGACGATGGTGATGATAGTGATGACGTGACTTCCGGTTCCTATCTGCGCTCCTACTGCGGCTGCGGTGTTGACGATCCGATTTACCGTGAGGGCTACCCTGCTCCTCAAGGGAATCTCGTGCACTCCGCTTCACGTCTTGCTCATGTTCACTGTCGGAGTTATCACTGTTTGTGTGTGTGTTGTCTTCTTCATGGCGACGCCTATCGTGGGAAATGAAATCTTTGTCACTCAAATGTTCAGTTTTGTTTCCTGCAAATGTTTCCAACGCATTTGGTCTGCGTGTGTGACTTAGGCTCTCTTCTCTAGTTTCAGACGTGGATCTCTTATCATCTTCTCCGTAATTACGAGTCTCGTCCCTTGAATTTCGTTCAGCGCCGCTCAGGCGCAATCTTGTCATTGCTCTTTCCTCTTCTTCGCGATTGCTGCGATTTCTCTGAAAGTGTAAAATATTTTCATTTTCTTCCCTTCCTTCACTGTCGCTGCTACTGGTCGCTGCTCGTTGTTCTCTTCGCTTCTGGTATCTCGTGTTTCTATCGATGTCACCGTTAGTCGCAGACTGAAATCTTTCAAGTTTCCAATCGCTTGGTTTTGTTGTTCTTCGTTGATATTCATCAGAGGAAGCAGTTTTACGTTCTTCGCTTTCTCTTTTTCCAAAGGTCCGCTTTGTTCTGGGTGATGGCTCGCTATCTTGGTCACTGCTTTCGCTTTTATTCCGTTCCCGGCGCGAGTTAGTTGACGTTAAACTCTCGCGTTTCATCTCATTAGGGAACGAATATTTATGCTGTTTTGATGTTGTTTGGGGTAATTCTTGGTCTTCTTGGGCCTGTACGGTATCAATTGTTTGAGGAGATACGGAGCGTCTTCGAGGCGACCTCGATCGCCTTCGTGGAGACTTCGACCCTCTTCGTGGAGACTTCAAGGTTTTTTGTGGAGACTTCGAACTTCTTTGTGGAGACGCCGATCTACTTCGTGGAGACTTCGATCTTATTCGTGGAGACTTTGAGCCTCTTTGTGGAGACTTCGATCTTCTTTGCGGAGACTCCGAGCCTTTTCGTGGAGACTTCGATCTTATTCGTGGAGACTTTGAGCCTCTTTGTGGAGACTTCGATCTTCTTCGTGGAGACTCCGAGCCTTTTCGTGGACACTTCGACCTTCTTCGTGGAGACGTAGAGCCTCTTCGCGGCGAGTTCGAACTTCTTCGTGGAGACTGCAAATGTCCTCTCGAAGCTCTGGAACGTTTCTGTGGTGATGCTGAACGCTTTCGTGGAGAGTCGGACCGTTTCCTTTCAAAAGATGCGACCCTTCTGCGTGGAGACCTGGACCGGCCACGTGGAGACCTTGAACGCTCGCGTGGAGATCTCGCGCGTCGCGGGGGAGACCTTGAACGTCTTGGAAGAAAACGACGCCTTGGTGGAGTGAAGCGTCTCGTGTTGTTTCGAGATTCATTTGGAGGTGAGGACGGTGGAGGCGTCCGATATCGCTGAGAAAAAAAGTAAAAAAAGTTATATTGAGGAATGTTACTAAGGAAAAGGTCCTAACGCACAGATCAGAGCTAAAAAACTACTAGTAAAAAAACATAACAGTCCCTTGTTAAACTGTGTAGAATGTTTGGAGACTAATAATAAGCGCCGAAGCCAAAAAGTGTGACCACTTCTAATAAAATGCACATTCATTTGTGGATTAGAATTCGAGGCTTGATTCCAGAAAACCAACTCAAGGTAACTTGCGGCCTTGATTTGGTTTCCTGGAAGCCATTGTCGAATTCTGATTGGAAAGTCGATCCCAAGAAAGAACACACATTAATTAGAGGAGACCACACCTTTTGTGTACAAAAGTTCTACACAGTTTACACAACCAACAGACGTTACATTTATCACAATCTCGCTGGAAAAGAGATCTGGTTTTCACTGCTGCTTATTAATTTTATAGGCCAAAGTGCAGTGTTTGTTTTCGTCAGCAATTTTCTGCATTGTTTGCGTTGCACGCCAAAAAGAGTTTACTGGCTTGTCCTAGTCCCACTCCATGAGCGGGGCTTCTTTGCCCAGAACCAGCTCTAAGAACCGTGAAATCTGCCAACTGGCTGAACAGACCAGCAACAAATGGTGAGTGGAGACTTCTCAGGAATATGGCACAAACGAAGCAAAACATAACGACAAAAATGTAAAAAGTGACCCACACTGACAACCTCGATCCCAGGCTCTCTCTTCTTTTACTTCTCTGTCGTCAAAGGAGAGAGTGAGGAGAGAGAGCCTGGGATCGAGGTTACAACACTGCTGGAGCTTGTGACGGTTTCTGCAGTATGAAGAGCCAGGAGTATTGATACAACAGATCACCCTCTCCCCTCCCCTACAAGATTGCTCAAGTGTCTTGCCCAATCATACGACACAATGATCATTACCAGCACATGATAAGTATATAATACTCACCATGTTTCCTCTGCCTCGCAGAATCCTTCCAGACTGGGAAATCTAGAACCAGACACAAAAATTGTAAAACAGCCGAGATTTTTGAAAGCCCTCATTTATGAATTCGAAATGCACAGGGAATCTGGTACTTTTCCTGATCTCTAAGGTTAACTTGTGAAAAACAAAGGCTCTTTTAATGGGTTCCAGGAAGAATAAGTACATGTAGACTGCCCTTTTCAGTTTTTTCAGTTCTATAGTTTTGGCTTGCGATTTTTGCAACTTTGCTTGTGCACGCTACCAGAGCAGTCTATTGAAAATTACACCATGCATGCGTAACCAATCAAATTGCAGGTTTGGCTTAAAGTCCATCACTGGGTTATAATAATTATGCTTAAACTGCTCGTCATAAAAATTATTTTGTTCTAGCATTGCTCACAGTTATTCGAAAGTATGCCAAAATTCTGACAGGTTCTTCAAGTAATGCTAAAATATTAAAGTAAGTGCCAGTATAATATAATATAAACAAACTATATTTTGAAGTTTATTCCTTTAAAAAGTACAAAGTCAGCATGTGAAGTATTTGACTACAAAGATCAAAGTCGACAATAAAATGGAACATTTTTCAGCACCCTTGCTGATGTGACATGGCAACTTAAACCACGTCTTTGTTTACCATCCATTAGACTTAAAATAAACATATTCTTAACTTTTCTTTTATTATCTTTTTTCAGTTTTCAAAGGTGTGAGGCCCTTTTTATTTTGCAATAATCAGATTGTTTGTTCATATACATACCCTGTTTTTTCTTGAAGGCCTTTCAGGTGAAGTTTTGCGTTCTGCAGCAGGAGATTTACTTGACCTGTTGCCAAACAGATTGAGAGAAAAATAATTCCTGTGAAGGTTTTGCTAAGGTTCATCAGGACAGCAGTTCACATTGGTTTCTGTTGAATAACAGGACTCGGAGTATTGTAGACTGTTCACAGTCCCCTATTTTTCTGTGAAGTCGTAGAGGTCAATTGCTGAGTTTGAGGGGCTGCAATCAAACTGGGGAGAGTACAAAATGCCCTTGGGTAGGGGTGCTGTATGCTACTAACCCCCAGCACCCCTACCCACGGGCATTTTTTACTCTCCCCAAGAACTCAACGATCAACCGCTACTCAACGATCAACCTCTATGACTTTTCAAGGAAAAATAGGGGACTGTGAACAGTCTTTGAGTATTGCTACTCTTCCCTGGATGAAATGTTAGCCTACCAAGTATCCCTCCTCCGATGTATAATTATATTGGATTTTGTATTTTTTTATTTGTTTTTACTCTTGTTTGCTTTGTTGTTGTGATAGAACACAAACTGCACACAAGTTTGCGCAGAATGCAAGAAGTATTTTTTCATTATTCTTAGGGTTATACAATTTAACACACCTATTCTTTGCCTCTTCAAGTCTCTTTTGCTTGACAGGGGTAGGGGTGCGGCTTCGTCTCAACAGGAAGGAGTTATTGGGTACATCTGGGATATCATCTGCAGTGACTGTACTAACAGGTTCAGGGCTCTTCTCTGGTTTTTCATTACCTGAGCTGAAAATAATAAAAAAAACATTCTATTAGCTTTACCTTTAACTTCAAGGTCAAGACATATAGCTAAGTAACTGGTAACAATATCTACAGCATTGCTAAAACATGTATCTTGAAACAGCAGGATTCTAAAGTGTTTTAAAAAGATGTATGTCACAATAACTTAAGTCATTTTTTGAAAATGCACAAAACGACCTTCAAATTCAAGGGAACCAAAAAATAACAGTTAACTAAATTTACTATAGGTGTACATTCAAAAACATAAATAAGTAATAAATATAGACCTAATTTTTCATGCTGCACCAAACACGACGCTGCTTCTTTAAATGCTTCCTATGGGAGGCATCCTCATGCGGGCATTTACAAATAGTGTTCATTTCCATTCGGCATTGACTAACTGTCACCAAAAGTAAAAACAAAACTGTACCTTTATGTGGAGGGTCCCCTTAAATAAAAGTTATTCCAACAAAATTTAATATAGTATCTATTTGAGGTAAAATTTGCATTGGGCCAAAATGTCTCATACTACTAGAGCTTATTCCAGCTAACACAGCATGAAGGAACTTCACATGCGAGTATGGGTACTTCTATTCCCTTCTGGAATGGGACGCTAGTCTGTCAAAAGGTTACCCTGACCCGATTATCCATTAATTTTTTTATACCGTAAAAACTCGTGTATAAGCCGCACTCGTAGATAAGCCGCACCCCAAAATTTTAAGCACGATTTTGAGAAAAAAATAAAAACTGGGGGAAAAATGCCCAGTTGATTGTGAAAAATGCTGGATTATGTGGAAATTTCAAAAATCACTAAAGCTAAAGTTGATTCCTTGAGCCTTTCCGATGTGCAGGATGTACCATAAACGAGGAAACACATAAACGGAAAACACTTCAGTCTTATACCCAGAATTTTACAGAATAAACATCATTTCTGCCGACTGTGACATTTTTTATCTTTTTCTGCCATTCGTTGACAGGTATTTCTTCATTCATCACAGTTTTTACACCAAATTTTGCGTGAAGAACGGACATGTAGTCGTTGTGTTTGTGAAAACGTTCGTAGCTTAGTAACCAGGCACTCGTTCGGACAACTAGTATCCGGGCCCATCGCCAAAAGACACGTGAAACGCCTGGAGGTTGAAAATTGTTCACGGACGAAAAGCGGGGGTTTCGTCGCTGTTTTGAGGGAAAAAGCTTTTTCAAAATGATCAGTCTCTTTGTTATTTTTGTTTGTGAGGATAGTAAAGAGCTGCTTTGTCGCTTATATGGAGCAATTTTTCAGTTTTATGTGCAAAAATGCCCAGAGGATGCGGAGGATGCAGATGTGAGCGATTTACGTGGACCCGCACGGCCGCATCCTGTCAGATGCCCTGTTTGCATGCAATGGTCTTGTAGATAAGCCGCACCCACGATTTTGAGCCACAAATTTTGGCAAAAAAGTGCGGCTTATACACGAGTTTTTACGGTACTCCTGTGTGGACAGAGGCACTTTGAGGGTAATGTGTCTTGCCCAAGAACGTAATAAAATGAACCAGTTTGAGAACTCAATTCAGAGAGCAGCATGATAGCCGCTAGGCCCCCCTGTCTATGGCAGATACTATAACTTCTTCTTTCAAAACAGTTGCATTTGTATGTATAGTGTACTAAGGACCATGATTCACTGTCTGTTCACATTGGTTATGCTTGTACTGTTTGCATGTGGCAAAGAAAAGTCTAAAACTATCTTGTCTGTAATATGATAAACTAAGAAATCCTTTTTATTCATAAATGCAGCAGATTGAGGTTGAGTGTTTAATGGTCTCAGTTGTCACATTCATTGCCACAGTTGAATTGATTGGGATGCGAGGTAAAATGACAGGCGTTGCTAGGTGGGAATGCCAACGTTCTGCCTGCAAAACCACAACTTGCTTTTTCCAAGACAGAACATCGTCATTCCCGCCTGGCAACGCCTGTCATTTTGCCTTGCAATGCAATCAATTCAACCATGACAACAAATGCGACAACTGAGACCGTTAAATACTCAACCTTAATCTCCTGTATGTAACTTGCCTTTCTTTGGTTTCTTTATCTTTCTTGTCTTTTGTCGTCTTCTTCTTCTTTTTCTGTTTTCTTTTTGCAGTCTGATCTTTCTTTCGTTTTTCTCTTTTCTTCTTCCTTGCTCTCTTCTTCTTCTTCTGATCCTCATCTGAGGAAGACTCACTATCTGACTCTGTGTCAGATTCTGAATCAGAACCTGAACTGGAATCTGACTCTTGCTCTGCCTTTTGTTTTTTCTTTTCAGCTTTCTTTGCTGTAGCTGAAAAGCATTAAAATCAAGTTAAAATTTAAATAAAATGAGTAGGTTGCAGTGTTATATCGCAGTCTGTTGTGGGGCCATTACTGAGGGCAATATGCCTTCTTGTTTTTGTATTATTTCTGATAATGGTTAAGATCACATATAGATCTCTTCTCATATCTGACAAATTATCAAAACAATGTCAAGTGTGTGCATAGGGGGCTCAAGTCATATTGTAACCTGGGGTATCCAACTGATGAAAATCAATGATTGGAAAACCATCAATCAATATCAATCAATAAAATTAGTTAATTGGCATCAATTGGTATTTGTCATTGATGATCAATCGATAACCATACAAAAACCATTCATTGGCTGCTATTAATTGGCATAGCAACTTCGAACAGACATCATGCATACTACTTGTCCAATCAGCCATCATTTTGAGGAGGCCCTGGGGATGACATTGGCAAAACAAATCCGGCCCAGTCTTCTCAACGCAAAGAAAATCCCCCGTAGCACATGTACTTGAATTACCACTAGCCGGTCATTGTCTTTCCATGTCATTATGTTGACACAAGAAGTCTGGGAAGAGGTTCTGCCAAATAATTTATAAGGTGTATTGTCAAAGGCTATCATCTGCCATTTTGAGGTAAACATTGGTGAGGTCTTTACTGCTGACTAGAAGAGAGGAGAATGTGGAAACACAATGAAATCTGCAACCAATTGATTTCAATTAATCTATCGATTGTTTTTGGAAATCAATACCAATCAATAACCACAGGAATCTTCACCATCAATTGGCCATCAATTATCAATATGAATAGATTAGTTGATATCGATTGGCATCAACTGATTATCAATTTCATTGATTAGATACCCTGAGGATTGTAAGCATGCTGCATTAACAACATTTTTGTACATTATGCATAAATAACACTTCGAACAAGGAATTGAAAAAATATTGACCATAATTTCCTATCAAGAGCTCACAGGAATTTACGCAGATCTCTTGTGACACAGGGTCATGTACTTGATTGAGAAGAATGCAACGTGGCAGAAATACTAAATGAACAGTGCAAGAAAAAAAATATTTAACAATGACTTTTTAAACAAATGTGACAATGATGAATTTATTACTTAGATACATGGTATGAAGCAAAAATTGCAAGCCCAGTTTAATAAATTAGAGAAATGAAATGGGCAACTAAAACTATTCAATCAGAAACCTCAATGAAAAGTAACAAAAAAAAATCCATGCTGTTCCAGAAACAGCCAAGTTTACTATTTTTCTCAGTGGGGCAAACCATGTTCATTTTCCCATAACGTTTTATGGTAAATACCTTAGGGTTGATTAATAAAAGCAAAATAATAACTGATGATAATTATTTCATCAAAAACATGTTTTGTAAAAGCACTGTGTGGTTTGTTAAAATCTTATGTTGATTTGTACACTAAAGTTTAGCCGAACCCATCAGCCAGGGCCTGCAAATGAACATTATTACTCAACAATGTGATCAATTTCAACCAGCCGCCATCAGTGCTGAACGACTATTCAACAACTATTCCTTACAATTTGCGACTATTCATCACTATTCGCAACTATTCATCACTATTTGCAACTATTCAACCACCAATCGTCACTATTTGCACTACTACTTGTACGATTTCTATTTGAGACAATTTGCTATTCATTATTCAGGTTTTCCAGACACCCACTGTGATCCACATTTCGAGTGACTTTATGCTGTGACAATGTTAGAGTTACAAGTTTGAGCACATGCAAAATGATAACAAAAACTTGTTTCTCATGCATTGTTGAGTCACATATAAAGCGGGAAGGTTAAGTCTGTATTTGAGCCTAGTGGCCCATCAGGCCAGAGCTTATCCCGGTTTCCATAGCATGAAGCAACTAGGGTATATTTACTCCTCCCTGGATGGGGTGCTAGTCCACCGCAAGGTTACCCCCAGCAGTAAATTCGCCGGTACCCATTTATACACCTGTGCGAAGAGAGGCACTATGAGAGTAAAGTGTCTTGCCTAAGAACACAACACAGTGCCCCGGCCAGGGCTCAAACCCGGACCGCCCGATCCATAGTCCAGCACACTAACCATAGGCCACCGCGCCTCCCACCTGGGAGCACTTGGGAATTTTTAGAAGCACTTGGCTGCACCTTGTGCTTCTCTATGCACTTCTTTCATGTTTTTAAAAATTCCCACATGCGTACATAACTCAACAACGGACTTGGATGTGTTTCTTTTTACGTAAGACAAAAGCAGAGGTTTTATTGCTTTCTGTAAAATTGCAGGCCTGCATAGCTAAGAGAAGTTAAGACAACATTTTTTATTTGCGTATACATGCTGTTGTTCCATTTTATCCTTGGTCTGAATTTTATTTTCCTTTGTTTCAAACTCATTATCATAAATAACCATACCCAAAAACAAAGGGAAATAAAATCTGAACCAAGGATAAAATTAAACCACAACATACACAACAGAGTCGTGGGAAATGTTATATGTGTAATAACATTAAATTATATTTTACTTTTTTAGGAGGACATTAATTTACCTTTAGCCTTGGTTTTTGGAATAAGCTCACCACAGTTGCTAATCCTGACATCTACAAGAGGGCGACTTTTGTCATCAACTCTTAGATTCTCTATTTCTGATATCACCTCCTGGCCTTGCAGAACATGACCAAATATCACATGGATGCTAAAAGGTAATAACAACAGCCACATCACGATATAAAATAACAACCACTGGCATCAACGCATACTTTTCTTGAATAAGCACTGCATCAAAGTGTGGAAAAATTTGATAAACACTGCAGCAGTAGAAAATGTGGTATAATCTTAGAGTACAATAAAATTATAGTACCCACGATGCATGCTGCAAGAGAATTACTTTCTATGGAATGACACATACCCATCAAGATGTGGAGTTGGCTGAGTTGTTCTGTGAAAAAAAAAACAGATATTTTATGTTATAGCAATCGACATACCAGAACTCTCAGTTATTTAGTATGTAGGAGATAACAATAATGATGCAAGAGCATTATGAAGCATGTGAAATCAGTCTTGTATACAGTCAAACCTGCCATAAAAAGTGATCTGACCAAAAGCATAAGTATGTAGTCACTAAGAGCAGTTGTTAACGGGAAGTTAGACCACTGGGGGGTCAAAATTTTTAGTCATAGTCTATAGTCCTTTCAGAGACTTAATTCATGTATATGTTGCAGTTAATTTTTTCTTCAGTTAAATTTTATTCTCCTTTTGTTTTTGGGTATGGTAATGTATGATAATGAGTGTAAAACAAAGGAAG
The DNA here is from genome assembly GCA_963693305.1 of Meandrina meandrites. Lineage (NCBI taxonomy): Eukaryota > Metazoa > Cnidaria > Anthozoa > Scleractinia > Meandrinidae > Meandrina > Meandrina meandrites. The sequence continues at coordinate 15,299,469 of OY855908.1, forward strand.
AATAAAAATTAACTGAAGAAAAAAATTAACTGCAACATACACATGATGATGCACTGAAGTGGACAAGACAACTTTACTGTTGTCCTTTCCTCCTCTACTACATAATAATAATAATAATAATAATAATAATGGCATTTCGGACAGTATATCCACAGAGTGGCTCTTCGCCTGCCCGATGCGAACTAAATTTACAATTGTAAAAGGATAAAAATATATCTAAGAATTTATATCTATATGTAAACGAGATAAAATTGTATTGGACGTATGTTAATTAAACTAACTTAAATAAACTGATTTCATTATATGTACTAATTATATGAATTAAAATATATATGTATAAAAAGAATAACCTAAGATATACTAAAATAAATAAATGAATAGATAAATAATTAAAATTATTATTCCAGAAGTTCTAAAGCTCTCTTAAAAATAATGTTTCTAGTGTCTTTACAAAATGTACTATAGTCTTGGCAGCACCTCACGCTGCTGGGCAACTTGTTAAATAAACTTGCAGTTTGGTCCTGCAGAGTATTATTAATTAAGGATCTCTCTAGCTGGATGCTTTTGCTAGATCTTAAGCATCTTTCGTGTTGAAATACATTAAGTTTCAGATAACTTGGCCAATATGGGTTATGAAGGGCTTTGTGAGTTGCCTTGAGTAGGTTCCATTCGCGTTGTTCTTTTACAGGAAGCCATTTGAGTTTCGTAAGGATGTCTTCGGATGACACAAATCTACCAAGCACAAAACTAGCTGTAGCCTTTTGCACTCTCTGAAGACGTTTCATTAAATAATCCGGGAGTGAGTGGTATACTATGTCATTATAATATAGTTTGCTCAGAACCAGTGCCTGTGCCAAATTCTTCTTGATGTGGAAAGGTAGGATGTTCTTTAACTTCCTTAGGGTTGTTAGAGTAGCATAGCAGGACGCTGCTACTTGTCTGACATTTTCTTCCCAGTTCAGGTGCTCATGGATGTGAGATCCCAATAATTTAGAGGTGGTCACTCGTTCCAAGGGGGTGCTGTTGATTGTGATATCGAGCTTTTCAGTGTCTAAATGATGGACCTTTGATAACTGCGGAGTAGATAATAACATCAGCTTAGTCTTGGAAGGATTAATGACTAAGTTTGCTTCACGTGACCACGCCTCCAATTTGCCTATACTTGCAGAAAGTCCAGTTAGTGTTGATTGAAGATCTGCAGGTTTGCAGTGTGTGTACAATGTGGTATCATCAGCATATTGATGACATTTAACTCCGCGTACATATGACTGAAGGTCGGCGACGTAGAGATTGAAAATAAGTGGCCCCATGATAGAACCTTGAGGCACGCCGAAATTCACCATACAAAGCTCTGACGTTTTGTCGTCGATTTGCACAAAGTGTTTCCTTCCTGTAAGATATTGGATCGTCCATTTAAGATATTCCTTGGAAAAGCCCAACAGGTTAAGCTTTTCAAGGACAGTCTTGTACTTGATGGTATCAAACGCCTTAGAGAAATCTGTTTTCAAGGTTGTTTGAAGATTCAGTGGAAGCAGTCACTTCAGAATCCTTTCCAAATTCACCCCTAAGAAAATCTTATGAGTGAACTTTGACCTTAACATCAGTTGCCAAAATTTCAAGACAAAAAGTATACTGAGTTCCTGTGCACGATGTGGTTTAATTTTTTTTCCTTGTTTGAAACAAAGGAAATAAAAATCAAACTGGTTTGGAAAATTTTAAACCAAAAGGTAAATTTAAACCACAACTGTCAACATAATTCAGATATGATTGTCCAGGATTGAACGCTAATGAGATGCACATTCTTTATGACAGGCATCACAAAGCATCCTCATTGATAAAAGTTCACCAAACACACCTAATCTGTCAAATATGAAGAAATATGGAAATGTCAAATAACCCTGTGGAACATGAAATACTTATTAAACAATACTTGCATTCAATCCTGGACATAAGTGACATACAATATAATTATACTGATAATTTCCTGACATGGCTAAACAAACATCTCTCTCGTCTTTTACTGAAATGCTCTTGTGCCCAGCTACTTACATAAAGAACTGTGATCCATTAGTATTTGGTCCTCTATTGGCCATTGACAACAACATTGGCTTCTCATGCTTTAGCTCAAAACACTCATCTGTCATGGTAAAAGAAAATTATTAATGTACACTGTTGCAGGTCAAATTAAAATAATTTTTCAGGTTGATTTTGTTTCAACCTAGCTAAAATTAAGGGTTATTATTAGGGTTAGGGTTTGGATTAGAGTCAAATATCTTAAGAAAATAGTGATTCAACGATTGTTTACTGTGTGGCAAAGTGGATACCAGACAAGACAGCAGATCTGGAGGTTGAGAGTTAAAAGTATAGGTTAGCAAAAACGTAAAAAAAATGACACTACAGTACCGCTCAAATGTAAGTTACCACCGTCTCGCGAGACGCGTCTCGTTTCTCTCGAGACGAGTCTCGTTTCTCTCGAGAAGTTTCTCGTTTCTCGCGAGTGCACTGTAAGTACCAACGTTTTGCCTTCAGGTGAATGTACAAACGGCATTATTTTGATCTTATTTTGTGCACATCTACAGTGTATACATGTAGGAATCGCATTCGTTTTGTTGTGAAACAAACGGCTTGCAATCACGATCGACGGAACGCTCGTCTTGATTTATTTTACTATTTGTATTCGCAACTTCAAGCGACACAAGTTTAGATGTCTAATAAAACGGTTATCTTAACGGAACAGGTTTTCATTTAAAATTACAAGGTCGAAGTTCTTCAGATAGTTTTGATCTGATACTTCACGGATCGAGAGCGCTTATATCGATGGTTGCTAGCGTGTGGCTTTACGCAAACCAATGGTCACAGGCCTGTCTTGAAATGTTCTGTAGCTCTTTGACTGACTTCTTCTGGTACCAAACTGAAAACGATTTGTTTTAAACTAAATACTTCACGGTCAAACAAAATGTTTTGAATGGATGAGGTTGAACGGATGAACGGCCAAAGGGAATTTTCGAACGGCTCCTACACGAACCAGTTAATGTACACGGCAACGGCGCTCTGTTCCGCTCTGTTTACATTTGCAGTCGCCGCCGAGAATGTAACACCACCGGGGGGGGGGGGGGGGGGGGGTATAATAGCAGATGGTAGGGGAGGGTTAGTAAGGATGGTGGAGGGGGTTCAGAGACAGTGAGGGAGGGGAGGTGTTTTAATTTAATTTTCTACTTATTAACCAAGTTTTAAAAAATAACCTAGGTTGAAAAAGTAACCTAGGTTGAAAACTGACCTAACGCCAATTTTGACCTGTAACATATACTGCGTAATGTACTTCAGTGGGAAAAAAGATAAGTCAGTTGACCACACAATCAGAATTGTGTGGTTCCAGAAAATATCCATACTCTCCCAACAGAAGGGATTGAAAATTTCAAGGGAGGAGGGGGGTCTCAAAGCAATGTATGATGTATGAAGCTAAATTGGAATTTCCGGAGGGATGGGGGGTCATAAGGCAAATCCCTTCTGTGGGGGGTATGGATATTTTCTGGGACCACACATTAGGCTTTGTTGGACAGAAAATACAAATTTATAAGGCTCGATGATTGTCACTGTCTATTTGTCAAAAAATTAAGGCAAAAAATAGATTGGATTTACAAACTACAGTATTAGGCCACCGTCCCTCCTGCAATTTAGTTAGTGTCAGTAATTTAATGTGTAAATATAGCAAGTTACTCACCATTAAATGTGCCTCCATAGATTGATTCTCCTCCTGTACCATTACCTGTAATGAACACAGAAAACAAACCTTGAAAACGGAAACAAACAAAATGGATCGAAATCCACCAATAACAACCAACAGACATCATCTTTTCACCCGGCTGAAGTGAACTTCTGTTTCCCGAGAGCTTCGCCGAGATGATTGATGGCAGCGAAAAACGTAAACCGTTTGTTTAGGTTTGAATATCAGAGTTCGCATGTCATTGAAAACTGCAATAATTAAAATAACATCATTTTAAATTTGTCACAAAAGCAGGTGCTGTACATGTGCATGTAGCTTACCTTATAACTTCAGTTTACAATGTACGTTAATTTTACATGTGACTTTTCAAACCTGGTCACTAAGTAAACACGAACATCACTCACAAAATAATATTATATTGTAAAAAATGGCATTAACACAGACCTTTGGTGAAATCTCCTCCTTGAATCATAAAGTCCTTGATAACACGATGAAATAGTGACCCTTTGTAATGCAGTGCCTTGCCTGAAACCTTACTTAGGCCCTTTTCTCCTAAAAAACAAAACACAATCTTGTTCCATTGAACTAATTACTGTGCAAATTCTAGTCAAGTAAGTATGTTCACATTCGCATTCACATTCACATGCAAACACACAACAGACCCCGAAATTTTCAGTTATTTTTGTTGTTGTTGTTGCTATTGTATTTAAATGGTGTTGTAGTTTAAAATAAATTTTTGGCCAAAATGACTTCAACATTATTGGATTGTTACAAAGTTGAAAGACCCTTCATGCGACAAAATAAATCCAAGACTGTGGACCTAACAATTCTGTTAGCTCAAGATTTTCTTAGCCTTGAAAAGGAAATCAACAGTATCACTGCAAATATTGAGAACAAAAGACAAGTAAAATTAACTAAAAAATTATCCGATGACACATTTTTGAGGAACCATTTGCCATCCCTAATGACGCTGATGTTGAAATAAGCAAATAATTCAAAGTACTTGATGTAATTTTTCCTCACCTGTACAAAGGGATCTAAAATTGTCACAAGTCTTAGGGCAGATATCAGCAAACAGCTCAAAAATAGCCCTGCCAACTAAAGAAAGAAGAACCATTAAATACCAAAAACATATATTGATATACACTGTACAGTATGTATGATGTTATAATTTGTTTTGCACTCTTGTTGAGTGACCCAGGTCCAGGCCCGCCAGCGTCATTGCGTTGTGTTCTTGGGCAACGCACTTTACTCTCTGTGCCCCAATCTCTCCACCCAGGCTGCATTTTATGTATGTTACACCAAAGATCTTTGGCCTGTACTTCAAAAGTGCATGTTACCATTTAGATGACTTGTTTTAGCTGAGAATAACAAAGGACCTTGGTGTCAGACTTTTAAAACCTTGGCGTATCTTCAACGTGGGATGTACATGGAAATTATTCATCATATAGTTGTATAAATGGATACCAGCAAAACTCAATGCAAGGGGGGGGGGGGAGGCGAGAGGTAACTCTACAATGGACTAGTGTCCCATCCAGAAGGGTCGAGTAGAAATAATATTATTCCTGGTCATAGTAGTTTCTATTTTGATGCTTAGAAAATCCAGATTAGCTCAAACTTCTAGAAGGAGAAAACTGGCCCAATGCAGACTTAACCAGTGCTAACCAGTCTATATGCAACTTCATATAAAGGATTTAAACTATTTGCTCGGATATCTTTAACTTTCACATCTCAATTGATCGCTTGCAACCACGTGACAAGGCGGCCATGTTGGTGGTCAAAACAATAAAAAACTTTTTCGCAGAATTTGCATGATAAAAAAGTTTAGTTCCCAGCGGAGGAAAACGCTTTGTTGTTGTCCCCCAGCATGGCTGCCGTGACGTCAGTTGCAAGCCAGCAATTAGCAAATTATTCCTAAAATTATACCATTAAATACGCGAAGAAAATTATGTTGCTAATCTAAAAATCCGACGTTACAGAGGTTTAGAGGCCGGCAGAGTAAGGAATAGTTTACAAAAGATTAGAAGGTTAAGTGAGAAAGTTTAAGATAACCATGATATTCTTTTCACCAGCTGCCGTCCAAGTTAATTAGTTGTTTGACAGCAAAATATACAAACTATGTGACGCTGGGAAATCTTAGCCAAATCTAAAGCTTTAACCTAAACTCTCTGCTTTTCTAAACAAACATTTCATCACAGAACAATCCAAGGCGATTTCCTAACCAAATACTGACGTCTATCTTACCCGGAGAGCCATTTATTTCAACGTCAAAAAAGCATCTGGGACGGTATGAACCTTTCGCTTTGGGAACCGCCATCTTGAAATCCCGCGCCTGAAAAGAGATATGGGATACCCCGTTTTGAAAAGTGACCACTGACTAATGAACTGCAGCCACACAGGAACAAAATGGCGGTGGTGTACAATAAGCATTACCGTATAGCACCATGTAAAATCTTTTAGAAAGCTTTTATAAGCAAAATACCTTTTACCTCAACTGGAAAGTAAGATGGCTCACGTAACTGTTGACTGGAACCCCCTTGGAAAGGTGTTTTACAGGTAAGTTTGTTACTGGAACCCAGGGACTAGAACCCCCTACACTTTAATAACTCTTACTCTAGAACATTGTTTAAAGGCAGTTATGGTCACTTTAGTTGTGGAGCAATTGCACAATAAAGAGGTAGTTTGGCAACTTTCAATGTTTACATGTACTGCAACGTTTTGTAAAACGATATTACAGATACACAAATTGTGTAAAGGTGCTGTTAAATGTAAGCTAAAGCTTAATGAAGCTTGCATTTCAATTTCTGTTCGAGGAGAAAGTTGCAAGCCGGCTTTATTTGTATATCATGTTAATCAATCAATCAGTCAATAATCCATTTTCAACAATTCAACCAGCCAATCAATCAATCAAACAGTCAACCAATCATGTACTTCTCTACAAACCAACCAATAGCCTGAACCAAGCAATTATCAATCAATCAATCAATCAGTCGATCAATTAATCAATCTTGAAGTATCTATATTAAGTTATTTGTGTTTAAAATGTAATAGAGGAAGCCAATTCTGTCAACAAGTGATTCCACCTATCACATCAATCAATCAAATGCATACCTTCCAACTCTAAAATCTTTGGTGTGAGTGAGTGTCATACCAGCTTTAAGTTGCAAATTTTGATATCACACCAGCTCATGTTTACAGACCAATTTCTCATGCTTACACATAGCTGTAAACTTTAACAAGTTCAAGAAAAGCCCATTTAAACAACAACAACAACAAAAATCTTTTATTTCGTGCCCAGAAAAGTTTACAATAGATAAATACATACAAAGAGAAAAAATTGACAATAAAAAATGAGCACAGCCACTTAGAAATAGCTAAGGCTAATCGAGCTAAGTGGCTGGGCCAAGCGGAAAAAAACATTGCAATAAAGTTACAGAGTATTAAAAAAACGGGACATGATTTCCATTCACACACACACACACACAGAGAACAAAAAAAAAAGAAAAGTGGATGTGCACACACAAAAATGAAAATAAAGTACATCAATGTACCAGTTAATAGTTGGAGATAATCAATTCTTTTTAGAGATTTTTGAAACAAGCACGACTCTTAGATTTAAGTGAGTCATCAATGGAATTCCAAACTTTAGCACCGAAAAAACGAACGTTAAATTTGCCGTAATTAGTCCTTGCTTTTGGCAGATAGTATGAAATCTTACTCGCCAAAATGATGGTGTGCTTCTGTCAAGTTCTCCGAATTGTTTTTGAGGAAAAAAGGAACATAACAAGGTTGTGTTGGGGAAATTATTATTCTGGAAATGGGACCAGGAATTGAACTTCTTAAATCTTTTTAACATCTTTGGAAATCTTCAGATAATGGCAAAGTTCCTGCCACTTCTGAGATAACAACTAACACATCAAGGTTGTCAGCTTGTCTGTAACAAACCCTCTATCTCCTCAATATGTAGGAAGATTGAGTTGTACAGCATGGCATGGCAAGAGGCTGTGGACCTGTCCAAGTTTATTGTAAGTGCAGCACCTTTTGGGGGTCCAGTCGGTAAGTGAGATTATTGTTAACAATTAGATTATGAAGGCGGGGTATCAGCCATTTCATGAGTGTCATCAAACATCAGAGTTTGAAAGGGTTCAAAAAACGTTTCACACAAGCAATCATGCCAAGTTCAACTGGCGCTCTACCAACTGACCTAACCAGTTGCCAGTTTCACTCTACATTGTAGAGGGACATACAGGGGCATCTAACTGTGCCAGAGACTCCCCTGGTATGACCCTCATTGTAGACTAAGTTTTACTACATTGAGGTGATACACAAGTCATTACATATAGTTTATTTTTAACTTGCAGCTCTATTACGAGATAACAAACATTTTGTGCGTGTTCAAGGATCATCAATTAACAAACCAATCATTCCTATTTTTTCTTCTGCTGGAAAGGAACTTGCTACTGTCAAGGTAAACTTTGCTTGGTGGTCAGAAAATTCAGAAACAGATTACAGTGTATTTTCAATTGATGATATAATTCTTAATCAATGGCATATTGCATTGGTAAGTGTATCTCTTACTGTATATGATCATGTGTTCTTACTTTATTGAGTGTTTTTATTTGATCATATGTTTTATCTGTTTTCAGTGGGATGGAGGTGCTATTGTTCAGATGGGCTGGTCCGTTTCTGAAGATCTCCTTTGTGTGGCTGACGATGGCAGTGTTTTAGTTTATGACATTCATGGCGCAATCAAGAAAACCTTAACTATGGGTCAGGTCAGTGATCAACATCATTATAATCAACATCATCATCATCATCATCATCTCTTTGAGCCAGTACATCCAATAGGCTGTGATATTCCGCTTCCATTCCAGCCAGTCTCTGGCTACCACTTGAAAACACTCTTCCAATCTTTCCATCCTGCCTGCTGTCTCTCTGCTTCCACTGTCCTCATCCAGGTGTTTTTAGGTCATGAAACTGCTCTTTTGCTTTCTGGTCTCCACTCTAATACCACCATACAGCCAATGGATCTCTCTCTGCATAGTGTATGTCCAATCCAATTTCAACGCCATCTTCTTATTTCATCCCTGATTCTGTTGATCTGTTTCATTTCTGTTGATCAGTATCATCATCGTCATTATCATCATCAGTCCGTTTAGCGTCAATTGACGCATAAGGCCTCAGTGATCTGTTGATAAGTACACAGTCATATAAATCATTATCTTTCATTTTCATGACTATCCATTTTCAATCCAACTTTATTATAATTATACTAAATGGTTGGCATAATGTAACATACATGCAATGTAAGTAGCATTAAACAACAATGGGTGATTTTGCTAAACATGTGAAATAATTACTACACTTCTATTAAATACCATTAGACACTGATTCCATTGTTTTTTGTTAGCTTTGACTGTTATGAATGCTACTTTGTACCATTATATTTCCCATAGGATGCTAAGGAATCAAAAGTTATTGACTGCAAAATCTACAACTTTGCTGGAAGGACTGGTATAGCTGTTCTTACTGGTAGTTATCATTTCTATGTTGCCAACAATGTGGAAGAGGTCCGCAGTCGACGTCTTTTTGACCCACCAGGTAACAGATTTAGAAAGTAACTGTTTACCACCTGTTGACTACAGATTGTAATTTTATTTTATTTTTATTGTCATGACTAAAATATAACAATGTTGAATATTTTAGACTAATTTGTCAGTACCCATATTTTGTCAACTTTTTAGTCCACAAGTTTTGCCTGTCTCTCTCAAAAATATACAGCATTGTCAGTGATTGACAAGATACTTATAGGCCCAAGACCTAGTGAGTGCTGCTTTATGACTTTCAATGACATGAAGCGGCTGGATGGGATGCTAGTCCATCGCAGGTTACCCCCCAGCATCCTGTCAGGTTGCACCAACAATTCGCCGGTACTCATTTATACACCTGGGTGGAGAGAGGTGCTGTGAAAGATAAGTTTTTGCCAAAGTACATAACACAGCAATCGTGGTCGAGTCTCTAACCCAGACTGCTTGACCATGATTTTGGCACAAATAACCATCTCACATCTCACCCTAGGTTGCGGCACCTTAGGCTTGTGTATCACACCTGAGAATAAGCTGAGTGTTCTTTATGCTGTTGAAGCCAGAGTTAAAACCAACCAGATTTAGTTCTTTAGCTTTGCCTGAGCCAAATACAGTTAAATTCCAATAACTCAAACTTTTTTCGATTCCCCTCCAGGTCATTTCTCTTCTAATTTTCCCCTTAATAATAACTCAAACCGTTTTTACTCTCCTTTAAGGTTAGGTTAATCAGGATGCAGGTGTCTTTATAATATTGTTTAGCACTGTTAACAAGCTTTTTGTTGTTGATAGGTTTGGATGCACCACCCAGCAGCTGGGTGATAATTCCTCATGACAGTGGCTCGTCACTGCTTGTGGCCATTGATAATCTCCTGTATCTTATTGACAAGAGTCAGTGCAACAGACAAGTGAGTCGATCACATTATTACCCTGCAAACGCAGAAGCATTTCCAGCTGCGCTTGTCTCCACCCAAAAATTCAAAACTCAAAATATTTTGATATTCCATTCTGAAAAGTCATATCGAAATCAGGATCTTTCATGTGCTCCTAAAGGGCTTCATTTGACTAGTCGCACATAAGGGTTTTGACTCACTTGTGGTACATGACTGTGGAACATGTTTTAGCTATCCAAAAAGCATGCCCTAAAGTTGTGATCCTCAATATTAAGTAGCAATAGGATACATTTACAGTAATTACAAAAGTTTGAATTCATAGGGGGAGGGGAGCTGTTCATGTTATTTGCCACTGGTTGCTTTTTGATAAAATGACCCAATATCATACAATTATAGTTCTACCATTTATCTTTAAAATCAAAATTATTGGAAGAGGAATATTAATTTTTTAATCAACAATAATCTTGTACAACCATATTTAATCGTTTGTGTTATTTGTCCAGACTGTGACGTTCCAAGAAGGACCAGTGTCTTCCATTATAGAGATGGCGATATCTTATAACTATGAATACTTGGCAATGTTTACTGATACTGGCTTACTGTGGATTGGATCTGCAGATCTGCAGGTTTTATTTTTGTTCTTGTGTTTTGAGAAATATACTTTAGTTAGCGCTTTTAATAATTAGCTTATATGTAATGTTTAATAAATGAGCAGCAGTGTTTTATCAAGTTTAAAACACGAGGCGCAGTCAATTGTTTTAAACTCGATAAAACATGAGTTGCGAATTTCTTGAACGGCTTCAAAATCTTCTGATGTAGATCAACTCATATTTCTTGCACTAATATTTAGAATTTGGTTTATTTTGGCCGAGAAAATTGGACGTAAAATTTAGCTGTGTCTTAATCAGATATGAAGACACTCATAAAACATTAATTTCTTTTCTTTTGTATTTTATTTATGAATTATTAATGAGTTTTTGAAGATATGTTAAATGATTAAACTTACTAGTTAGTTTTCAATTAGATTTTAAGTTTAACAACTAAATAATCCTTAAAGTGCTACTATGATGAAGTTCGCAGGTTTTCTTTCGCAACCATTTTTAAATATTAACAAGTACTCTATATGAGAAGAAAAATGCCGTTTACTGTTTTCCAATACCTCTTTTCTTTCCAGAGATATTCAAGTTTTTAAAATATGCAAATTAGCAAAGTAGTGACATCATACACTCAACCAAATTCTGATTAAATACTAAGAAAGTGATATCTCAGCCAATTTGTATTGAAAGTCTCTGATTCTTTGCAGTAACACTCTGCTAGTTGTGTTTCACAATATGAACTTGACAACTTGGTTACCATGGCAACATATTAGGTTCCAGATCCCCCCAATGCTTAAGGCCTTTCTGGCCAATTCTGGCATTCTCCGTCAATATTTGTAAATAATGCCTTACATGCGAGATCGAGCAAGCATATCAATGGATTTGCCAGACGTCTTGCCTGGGTTTAATTTTTCCTAACTGAAAATTCTGAAATATTAAAAACAAATTGATGGGGACTGGAAAAGAGTGAGTTGCCATGGTAACATAATTTTATTACAGCTGTAGGTGTGTCACCTGGGGAACTATTAGTCTGTCAAGTTTCATTGGTCTCTGCAGAAAAATGACCGAGATAACTTAATTTTTGTACTTGACAAAAAATTGGGTTGAGTAAATGACGTCATCAATTCCCTAATTTGCACATTTTATGATTTTTTTAAGCTTAAATATCTCTGGAACTAAAATAGATATTTGAAAACGGTAAACGGCATTTTAAATCTTTCATTAAATACTCTTTGAAACCCCTGAAATGACAAGGGGTGAAAATTTGATCATAGTACCACTTTAAGATTACCAACATCCCCAATTGATACAAACACCATTGATAATTATACTTCATTTAGCAGCTGCAATATACATTTCAGAGGTTTCATTTCCTTATACAAACCTCAAACTAAAATTATGTAACTGTCAGATTGACAGGCCAATGGACAGACAACTTAGCAAGCCACTGATTCATTTATTCATTCATTCATTTATTCATTTTATTTATTTGTTCCTTTGTTCGTTTGTCCTTTCGTTCATTCGTTTGTCCATCTGTCCATCTGTCCGTCCATTTATTCGTTTGTCCGTCCATCTGTCCATTCATTTTTTCGTTCATTCGTTTTTTTCTTTCCTTCTTTCATTCACTTTATTCATTATCCGTTTTTACAGAAAGTCTACTGTGAGTTCAACACTGCCTGTCATTCAAGACCCAAACAGCTGGCATGGTAAGGGTGACTGAATGAAGCTATGTACATGATGTGAAACTGGTGATACACCAAGTATTCTTTGTCATTATTACAAATTTATTGGATGGATTTATTAACATTGGGAAGGAAAGTTTACAAATACAAGAAGGTAAAAATCAACTGAGAAGGGAAGAGAAGGTGAGACTGGGGAAAATTGAGATGATCATAAAAATTTAGATGACGAGCATTCAAGATGTTATCTCTGACATTATACTTTCTGTTAGGGTGCAGGTTGAAGTTTGTATCTATTGTGGAATGATGTGGAAATACATACATAAATCAAAGTAACATGAACACATGAGGTCTTGATGTTTACAGAGATTCTTTTTTTTTTATCTGACTGCATAGGTGTGCAATGGGTGCAGTGATATGTTACTGGGATGATTACTTAGATGTGGTTGGACCAACGAAAGACACCATAAGATATCCTTTATTTTTATCACAAGATTGTTAATTTTATATAATCATTACACTCATGTGACCTGATAGAATATGATAGGGATCAGGCGTGATGGCCTTATAGTAAGCATGTTGGAGTGACGGTAGCAATGGGTTTATGCATGATGCGTGATAAGGGCAGAAATTAGACCATGGCACATGAAAATAGTCAGAAAAGAAATGTGATTTATGAGTTTTTGATATTATCTACGGTTTCTTGTATACATGACCTGAATTTGGTTAAAAATTGTGTGAAATGGGATGATGAACCCCCTCTGGTGGATCAAAATGTCCTTGACACACAAATTACATATCAGATGGACAGTTCAGTTCATCTGGTTCAGGAGTCAGACGGGGTTAGAATCATCAGCAATGAGACTCATGAGCTGCTACAGAGAGTTCCAAGTTAGTTCTGTCAATAATTGCAATGTCTGTGAGGAAATCAAGATGATGAGCTTATCTCCAGGTTTAGCTGTTAAAGAGCACACCATAGAAAATGTTTTGTGTGTCACATCATTTCTGTCAATACATTCAGAGATTCAGAAAAAATGAACTGTAGAATCTGTTATTCTGCATATTGTTATGTTTTGAGAATTTTTCCAGGTAGTATTTTTTATGCATGAACCTAAAATGACCTATTTGTTAAATACCTCTTAGTATAAGTAATGTTTCATCCATTTTTCAGCTGCTGTTGAGCAAGTGTTTAAAATTGGTTCAATGGAGCCTGGTGCCATGTTGTTTGATGCTTCCAAAGAATTTGAGGCAAGTAACTTTATATTCCATGCATCACAAAAGGTCGTTTGCTGCTCGATTACTTCTCAAGAGGAATCCATGGATTGAACAGAGAAAATTGTGATACCGAGAAAATTGCTTCATAGGAGTGACTTACTCTTTTTCCAGATCAGCAAAAAGGCATTATTACCAAAACTTAAAGCTTAATTTTGTCAAAAAAGAGCACTTCTAAGAAGATAAAATTTAACTGGAACTTTTACAAGCACAATCCAGAGAAACTAATTCCTTTCCAGAGAAACGCAATACCTGATGTTATGTGTCTCTTTGTAAACAGAAAAAGAGTGCCCGGGCAGAAGAGTACATTCGCATGATTAAAGATCGTCTTCCCGAAGCTGTACAACAGTGCATCCATGCTGCTTCTGGAGAACATGAGCCTGCAGTACAGAGAGCTCTCTTGAGGGTTAGTTAGCACTCGACTTAGTCCTCTTGGTCTCTATAAATACCCAAACACCCTGAAAAAAAAGTGCTCGTTTAGCCATTCTTAGAAGACATTTTTGGTAGTTAGAACCGTTAGGTAATGTGTCGTAGTTTTGTTTGTTTTAAAAGATGTTTGAAATAGGCTTTTGTAGCTTTTAATGAATTACTAGGCAATTAAATAATCTATTTTTAAAAGGTAACTCACAGTTACACATATTAATCCAATTATTTATCCTGTTTTTTATTTCATTTTCTCTTTCCAGGCTGCATCATTTGGTAAAAGCTTCTTGACTGACATGCCTCCACAGGCGTTTGTGTCAATGTGTCGGTCCCTGCGAGTGTTAAATGCTGTACGGGACTATATGGTTGGTATGCCTCTTACATATGGACAGTATCCTTTCAGATTTCGGTAAAATCTTATTTAACCTCTTGGTTTATATATGGTTTCTCCTTGGTTTTTCTATCTTAAGTAAGAAAAAGACTGCATTTATTTTAATTAATACATGCACTAGCATCATTTGAAATGTAAGGAAATATATATTTAGTCATTTTTAGTCTGTAAAAAGTGAATCCTTCAAGTAAATTTCTTGTTAAAGGGATATTTATGTCAAATCTTCATATTTCCCTTGTATCTGACAAACTACAGAATGGATTATATTAAGGTGCCAGATTCCACTGGAAAAGATTAAACTTCAGTTTGATGAAAATTTTCATTTTAGTTTTTCATGTCCATTGGGTTCCTTCACAGCCATTATTAGGGACCTTCAGACTGGAGTATGAGTACAAGATCAAGTACAAGTACGACTTTCAAATTTCAATTCAGTTGGTTCTCAGAGCCCTCACTCCTCCCTGTTGCTGACCAGTTGAAAGGGAGACTATCGGTACGAGATTGGTGTGAAATGTGATAATCGAGAGCAAAAGTACTTGGTTTGAAAAGTTATATTTGTACCGCTTAATCTTGCAGTCGTACTCCGATCTGTGGGTCCCTAATATTATGGTCGGGACGCAAAGTTTCTCCCCAGTTATGGTCACAGTCGTTGAGTGACAGCCCAAAAGATGGCTCGGGCGATACTGCTAGTTACTCAAATTTTAATTAAAAGAGCTTTAAGAGGGTAAAGTCATATATTTGCATTTTATCACAATTCCACTGTAGCCAGTGTTGGCCAAGTGTGACTTGAATTAAAATTGAAGACCTTAATGATGCTCAGATTGGAAAAACTTTCGATGAAAACCCTGCTTGACAGGTAAGATCTGTGTTTGCACCAGGTGGCACCGCCCAATGGGGATGTACTAAAACCCGAAACGAAACTTGCTTACGGTTAGCTTTTCCCGCCCCTTGCTTGCGGTTAGCTTTTACTCCAGTTGGCTTGCGGTTAGTTTTTACTTCTGTTTGCTTGCGGTTAGTTTTTACACTGGTTCGTTAGCGTCTAGCTTTTATTTTGGTTAGGGCAGTACTCTACATATTTGTTTTGTTTTGTTTCGGTTTGGTTTTAGTACATGCCCTTGCAAATGGTATTTCTAGTTTAACTGACATCATTGGGGTGGCGACGTTATTTCACATGTTCCAAACTGTATTCTTGGAACACAACTTTTACCTGCTCCTTTAGATATATTGACATACAACTGTCCCATTTTCTAATTTTCTTGGGGTTTATCCGGTTTCAAAGTTCTCTCTGCTTCTCTTCTCTCCAACTTAAATTTCCACAAACAGCAACTGTGTACACAGGGTACCTTAAAGGCAAACTCCAGTAGCGCGAATGCGCCACTTCAAGCTTAAACGAAGACTTGCATTGACCTTTTTAAACGAATGTTCGACTGTGAGCGTTAGAAATATCTCTTGAATGGTTTGTCGCTACTCTGAAATTGCAGGAATACACTGCCAGCCCGTTGTTTCATCTGATAAATGGCAAGGTGTAGTAACAACCACGTTCAAGACCCTTATATAGTGTCAATATGTTCCTCTTGACAGACTTGTTCTAAGACGTCACTACTGTCTGGCGATACGAATCTGTGATTACCTGAAGATTCCTAAGGGGGAGGGGGCCAGTCGTATTCTGGGACACTGGGCCTGTTACAAAGTAAGTATGTTGTGCGTTGTTACAGTTCTTTTACTGTAAATGACAGATTATTTCCTTGGTTTTCAGGGTGTGACGTCTATAAAATCACTGCTAAGTATAAGATGTGAAAAAAGTCTTTGAAATCAGTTTTTCTTTTTATTCAGATGCACCCTAAAATGACATTCAGTGTGAATGTTGTTTGTAAGTAATTCGCCTGTTTACAATGATGGCGAAGTTGGTGGTGGTTTTGAAACGTTCAGCTCATTTTGGAAAAACTTCCCGTTCCTTTTGAAAGCTCGAGAAAATGAGGGAATTACGAAACGGTTCAAAATGTTGTTAACAATGTTGAGCAATATAAAACTACAAAGTGTTTAATACTACGATTATCAGTTGAGTTAGGCATGAAGGAAGTTTGGGGACAAAGTTTTAATGTTAAAACTACATTGTTACCATATTGGGCAACTGGCTCGGTTTCCAATAGTTCCTTGTCGAACTCGGCCGTTTCATGATTTGGCAGGCTTTTATGGCATGTGACGCATATGTTACCAGTGGATACTAAGCCGGTCACTCGTGGCAACGACGTAGTTTTAACGTCAAAACCTTGCCACCAAACTTCCCGTGTGCCTTACTGAAATGAAAATTGTAGTAATTTCTTCTGGAAATTCCAGCGTCTAAGGCTCCATTTTGCTGCCAACCCCAAAGAGAGATAAAAAAAAAACAATGACCGTTTTGCTAAGTTTCCCGATGGCTGATTTTGAAGCTTCTTTAAACGCTTCTAAATGCTGATTAAAACAAACCAATATTGTGTATTGCTCTTTTAGGTCCAACAGGCAAACGTTGATGACGAGGAGATAGCTCGTGCTATCAACTCTAAGCTCGGTGAGACTCCAGGGATATCATATTCAGAGATTGCTTCCAAAGCAGTGGACTGTGGAAGAACGCACCTGGCTATCAAGGTGGGTGATCAAGATGGGAGTTCTCTTTAAAATTCTAACACAAGATCATAATATTCACTTTATGAGAATAAATAAACTGATCATCAAAAGCCGTCTCAATATTTCAATAAATTCTCCCATAACAGAGAACCAACAAAGTATGAAGATCGTTTAGAAAGTCAGTAGGAAGAGTTTGTATGTTTACCTTTCGTGATCGTTGGTATCATTAACGCTTTTTAGTGAGTGCATGTCGACCGTACACTATATTTCGGAAACCAACTTTTGTGAAAATTTGCTACGAAAGGGTTCATATTTTCTCCCATATTGTAAAAGCTTTCTTGTGCTAGTTGATTTAGGTAGCCACATTGTAAAACAGCTTTAAGCTCAAATAACAAACAAATAACAGTCACAATTAAAGCATATTAAAGCATTAAAGCGCCAAAATCCGTAGTCCAATAGCGGTCGCTTTACAGTGTCACGTCACATTGATCACCTGCCCCACCACATGTTCATGTGCCTCGCCACATATTTTTTTCTTCTATAGCTTTTGGACTATGAAGCAAAGGCCGCTGACCAAGTACCACTGCTCATGCGCATGAAAAAAGATGACTTGGCACTGGAGAAGGCGATCATGAGCGGGGACACGGATCTAGGTAAATACCAAACATGCGCACTGCGGGTCTGTGCACAATATTAAAAATTTTAGGTAGCTCGTAACGGTAAATCCCTTCCATAGAATGTTTTTAGACTACAAAAATTTGTACATATTTCTTAACCCGTGGATCGCAATTCGGCTATCCAAACACCTCGAATTTCATCAAAACTACTCCGCTGCGTGTCGTATTTTCAACTCTCTTCTCGGTGTTTGGATATCCCGATGAAACACTGTCTTTCGTGTTTGACGTCTTGTTCTTATTGTTTAGTATTCTTGTACCATAAAAACATTGCGTTTAAACGCTGAACGTTTGTATCTAAACAACCACCAACGGCTCGTTATTCGTTTGATATCATTATTGTAGCGTTAACTGACGAAGAAAGTTAGTATCGAACCATCATAGTAACATTGCTGGAAACCGTTACCAGCCACCTAACATGAAGTGTGTTTTCAGTGTACATGGTTGTGATGCATCTGAAGGATAACCTGACGCTGGGGGAGTTCCTGATGGCCATACGTCATCGACCCGTTGCACTCAGCCTCTACATCAAGGTGAGTCGAGAGGCAGGTCTAGTAAAACGGTTTTGACATCATTTGGCATTGTTTTAATTGCACTTATGTACATGTACGCATTGCGTACCTATTTTTATTGCAGTACTGTAAGGAGCAAGACCGCCGTACACTCGTTGACTTGTTTTACCAGGATGATCAGTTTTTGAACAGTGGTAACGCCTTTGTACAGGACAGCTACAGTGAGAAGGTCAGTTTGCTGATATCTCAAAATGCAACTTTTTATTACTGGTCCTTCTAAATTTCTTTGATGGAGAACTGATGCTGTGAAGGAGAAATTCCATCTTGATCACTGTTAGCTGGCATTGCATAGCAGAGCGGGTTTAAATTGGCTAGCCAATCACATCAAACGAGCGACATAGTGACCTTATAAGGACTTGGAACAAAGATGTGCAATCGTCACCAAGCGTGGGAAAACACACGTTGCGCAATTTCTCCCTCAAGCCTCACTTTTAAAGTGGAAACCTGTAAACTTAGAAAAATTTCCATTTTAGTGGAATGCTGTCCCATTCCATTGATCCATCTATCAAATGACACGTTTATTGAGAACTATTCACCGAAGTGTAGGTGGCTAGCAGCTCGGTAAATATCCACCACAAGCCACTGACACTGAGGTGAATAGTTGTTTTAGTATACACCTAATTGAAGAAATGTTGACCCCGTGAAAAGCATAAACCATGAGTGATGTGACCCAATAGGATTCTGAATAGACAGCATTGGTTAGCTTAGTAATATTCATTTTATTGATAATCAAGACGTTTTCTTTCTTTGAGAGCCTTAAAAGCGCGTTTATGCAACCTGTCTCACTTATGTCCAGGATTGAACGCAAGTATTGTTTGATAAGTACTTCATATTTGACAGGATTATTTACCATTTTCATATTACTTCATATTTGACAAAATTATGTGTGTTTTGGTGAACTTTTATCAATGAGGACACTTTGTGATGCATATCATAAAGAGCTTGCATCTCATTAGTGGTCAATCCTGGACATATCTGACCTGTCTTATTATGTTTATTTAGTCGCAGACGACGATGAGTTT
This sequence comes from Meandrina meandrites, assembly GCA_963693305.1. Classification (NCBI taxonomy): domain Eukaryota; kingdom Metazoa; phylum Cnidaria; class Anthozoa; order Scleractinia; family Meandrinidae; genus Meandrina; species Meandrina meandrites. Next base: position 15,318,898 of record OY855908.1, read on the forward strand.
TTTTTTTTTTCGATTTCCCAGTAAACATTTGGGTTGCATCGTTCATGGTTTATGCTTTTCAGGGTCAACGTTTCTTCAATCAGGTATATGCTAAAACAGTGAGATAATATAACCAAAAAAAGGATTATTTTAACTCATTCATTCTTGTCAACGATTACAATTTTCGCGCCCGAGTTGCTCGGAGGTGAATAGCAAAGGGTATCCCAATCAGCGCGCGCCAACAACGCTATCCACTGTTTTAGTTTAGTTTATACCAATAAAGATAATACTTGATTACTCATTACTAATTCGCCTGTACTCTAGATATTTTTGAGAAATTCAAACCGAAATTTTTGTTCAAAGAGATAGCACTCCATGTTATCCAACATGCAGTGATCCGATTTGATCAGTGATCATAGCAGAAACTTAAATATTAACCATTGCTTGCTATTGCTTTTCTTTAGACACAAGAGTCCAAGATTAAAACATTGACAAAAGCACAAATGTCTTACCAGCAAGGAAATTTTACTTTTTACGCTAAGGTAAGCTCTGTTGCTTCACATCGCTATTGAAGCTATTAAAAAGAAAAGCTCTTGTGCTTAAGATTCAAAGTTATTACAATTAGGTGTAACTTGAGTCCTCTCTTGTCATTCACAGGCAACAGAAGAACAGATCAAGCTAATGGAATTCCAGGTGAAGCTGGAGGAGAAGTACAGAAAGTCATTTATGGATCTGTCGTTAAGTGACACCATATATCAGGTACGAATAGACGGCCACAGATGGGATTTCTTAAGGGAGAAGGGGAGATATGTTTAGGAAACGCTATATTAAACGGGTCTATATATAGGGGTACTATCTATAAGGAGCTTAAATGTAGGGAGCACAATCTGGGTTTTTTCCAGTGAAAGTTACTGCACGATGTGCTATCGGTACTGACTTGGCAAGAGAAAACGATTAACATTGAACTCGCGACTTCCTGAACAAAGCACGGAGGTGGCGTGTCCAAGGGGTCTGGCACTGGATTGAAAATCTGAAGGTACTCGGTTAAATCTTAGTCCCGAGTTCACTTCCTCGCTTGCGCTTTATAAAAAGCCAACTGGACAGCCTCCAACAAATTAGGATTCTCAACTTGCTTCTATTCTATTTGCAATATTCATTTGTTTTATCACAATGCTAAATACATTGACATTATTAAAGTTATATTTAGTTATAAAAACAAGGATTTAGTTTGCCAGGTAAGATTAGGTTTAAGATTGGGATTATTTGCAGGAATTTACGTCACAGTAGCTGAAGCAGTAGTGTAGTTATCTGAAGAGTATATTTTGTTTTGTTATAGTGTGTACTTCTGGGAGATCAAAAGGCAGCTGAACAACTGAAGAAAGAGTTTAAAGTTCCAGACAAAAGGTTGGTAACTTCAGCACTGTGTGAATAAGACGATCAGTGAGTATGTGCAAACAAACGTTCCGGTCGATTTGCCCTCTGCCCTTCCATCATATCGATCTTAATCAATGAATAAACAACTCACGAAAACCTGAACGAGCATTTCAAGTCTTTTGCCACCGATATGTGGGTCTAAAGTGTTAAAGTGATTTGTGAAGCTCACTGCACACAGACTTTGGTATTGACAATTGCTGAACAGAACAATCTCTTTCAACAGTGGTTTGATTTATGTCTGGTAGCAGGAGCAGCTTTTAATTTAGCGAATAGACCTTTTTCGCTTGGGCGGTTTGTTTTCCCATTACAGACCACGTGATAGTCTCTAGAGAATTTTTCTTTTATCCACATAAAATTTATTCATTCATATACACGCAACTATTTGTAAATTTGAAAGCAGGAATTCTCAAGAGTATCATCACATGGTCTGTAATGGGGCAACAAAACGCCCAAGCGAAAAAGATCTTTTCAAATTAGGGAAAGGGAAGCTCGTCTCAGACGGAATTTAAGAACGGTAAAACTGGCCCTCGAGAATCGCAACTAATATAAATTGCTTACCATTCTATCCCACAAGCAATTGCTGAATTTTTAGTCCTAGTCGTTTTTTCCCGTGAAAGAAACAATTTTTTGTCCTATGTGAAATTAAAACGAAATTTTTGTCGGATTTTCCCTCAGTTTTTTTATTGGAGAAATCGGGCTGTTGAATTTGGGACGAGAAACACGTCCTTAGTTGAATTTGTTTCAGGCGTGTTTTCCGTCAATGTACCATCTAAGGCGGTTTTTCGTGTCTAATATGAGTTCGACATATCGACGACGCCATGTCCACTCTGGTTATTCAAAGTGTGCTGCACGTGTTTCTTTGACCAATCGAAATGGATAAAGCAATGCAATGCTCCTAGTGCAGGAATCTGCCTCACTGTTTAATATTTAACAGTAATCTGTTCGTTTCTTGTCAGATTCTACTGGTTGAAAGTGAGGGCCCTGGCTGAAAGTCGCAACTGGTTGGAACTTGACAGATTTTCCAAAGCGCGCAAGTCCTTGATAGGATACGAGGTGACTCGTTTCCATGTTATCATGCCATTAATCTCCTTCGCAACGGTTTTTTTTTCGGGCGGGGTTGGGGATGAAGGCCGCCATGCACGTTTCTCTGAACAGAGGTGCGCTGTGTGCAAGAAGAAAATATCAAGATATTAAGTTTTAAGTGATGCGGTGGATTCTAGATTGGGTTCAAGCCCTGGTCGAGGTCGTTGTGTTCTGTTGTGAAGCAAGACGCTCGACTGTCACAGTGCCGTCTTTATCCAGGAGCGTAATGTGTTAACTGTCAGGGCAGGTAGAGTGAAAACATTCCTAGTCGTGGATTACGTGACTGCCTAGAATACCTTGTCAAATACAAAGCTAGTGATAACTGACGCTTCCGTTTAAGATGATGTGTTCATCTGTCTTGAGTCAAACCTAAACTCACACAACTATTACATGATGCAAAGGTTAACTTAAATCTGCGCTCAGGTCACAGCAGCTCACACCAACCAAGCTGGTTAGCGAAGCGTAAAGCAACTAGGAGTATTTTACCAATATCACCCACACCTCAGCCGTCCATCTCCCTAATTGTGATGCAAGGGTGTCACAGACTGCCCCTCCCTCCCCTCTCCCACCTCCACATTTTGTAAGGTTCCTGTACCCATTCAAATTGCTGAGTGGAAAGATGTACTTGTCCAGGATGTAATGAATAAAGGAGTCGGCAAATGAATAGCCTTTTTTATCCTAAGACGGAAGCTTTCCTGAGCAAAGATACACTTTTTAACTTTGAGTTGTTGTTTAACGCAGCCATTTTTTGAGGCGTGCCTGGAATTCAACAACAGAATAGAAGCAGAGAAATACGTTCCCCGAGTCCTGCCAGAGAATAAAGTGGCGTGCTTCATCAAAATTGGGTGAGAATTTGGTTGTTGTTGTTTGATTTCTCCCTCTCTGTGCGATATCCTATCTGATTTAGAAAATCAAAACAGTGAACAGATTGTGTTATTACTTGCTTTGGCCTATCTTGGGGCTGTGAGATGGAATGTTGTTTCGATTGTAAAACATAAGTTGTGAGGGCAAAATTTCATAGTGATGACGTAGGTCTGCAGAGAGCCTTTTATTGTATGTGATTGGCTATTGCTTTTGCGCCAAAATCCATACCAACCAATCGTAGACACTATACGTATTTCTGATGAGTTGCGTCACCAGTACGTCATATTAAGGCCGGGGTAAACCGAATTTGAGTATAGTCTTAAGATGTTTAAAGAAGGGAGAGAAGAAAGAAAACTATTTTTGGCCACCACCAGTTTACCCGCACGTAAGAGCACCCCAGGCTGTCCATCAACTAATTTTTAACTCCAAATTCTAATTTTAAAAGCACATTTATTCTTCGATGTTTCTTATTACTCCAAATTTTACTAATCCTTTGAAAAAAACTATCTCTTCCCACACATCCCCAAAAATTTACAAAACACCGCTTAACATAGATTTGTGAAATGAGCAGAGAGTTTTTGGATTGCTTGTGACGCGAACGAGATATTCGCATTAAACCCAAGTTAAGCGGTGGAAAAACGGGCATCAGGTGTACCCCCCTCTCCCCCCCCCCCCCCTTCCCCCTGCTTGTAATGTTGAACGTGTATCTCGCGAGGAGGACATGAAGTGTGCGTGTGTGTGGCGGGGGCGGGGGCGGGGGCTGGAGCTTGTCCGCCAGTTCTTCTCTTTTCTGGTCGATTTCTGTAGCAACGCGTAGAATTTTTACGAAATGATTCTCAGCATCATTCTCAACATTTTGATTCACAGGAAATTTGAAGACGCAGCAGAAACAGCCTTTGCTCAGAAGAGCGAGGAGGGCCTGGATCTAGTTCTCGGGAAATGTGCCTCGTCGAATCGTCCGCTGGCCAACCGAATTCAGGAAATGAAGGCTCACTTGCGCCAAAGACGATAATAATATACAAAATATAAAATCATCGTAAACTATAGAAAAGAATCCCGAAAATTAGAATGAGTCTTAAAGACAAACATACCGTAAAATCAATGCAAATTTGCGGACACAAAAGCTCTGGCTGTGGTTGGGGAGTTAGTACGCAGTAGATTTCCGACCACCAGTTTAGCCATGTCACAGAAATGATACTTGGAATGATAAGATGGAATATGTTAAACTTGGTAAAAATCTGAGAGATTTATTGATCAAGTGAGTTTACTGACAGGCAATTTCGAAAACAAACTTACGAGATCTGTCAAAGAGGGTCAGAGCTTAGTACACCAATAAATGTCAAAGAGGTTTGCTCCTGAAAAACCTATTTTGGGAGTGTACAATAAATTTTCTAAGAAAACTCAGAAGCTTTTGAAATGCGCTTGTATCCTTGTGACAGTGACTGATAAAAATCGTTCTAAAATATTTTCGTTCGAACATAAATTTTGAAAAGGTGGGGAATATCACTTGGGGGATAAATAAACAACTGATATTCCCCAGTTTTGGCTGCATCACGTGACGTGTTTAGAAAATCGCGCGCGCAAAAATATTTGATAGATTAATTATAAACGATATAAACCTTTCACTCAATCTATTCAATCTTCCACTGAACGTTTACTGAGCTAAAGTCGAGTTTTATTTTAATCAAATGTAGAGACATTGAGAATAAATTCTTTATAAATCATCGTTGTGTGTTTTCCTCAAAGTGTTGAAGAGATCCTGAAAGCGTGTTCAGAGACTTCACTGTTCATATGTCAGCTGTAAAGCGTTTGGTTATCCTTTAGAACATAATGCAAATTTCTTCCCCATCCCTAATGAAACAAAATAATGTAAATGTGCATTCTCGTCCCCATAGCCCTTTTCGCTTCTCTTAGCCGGCAGGGCCTTGGCATGAGAAACGAAGGGCTCTGGGTACATAGGATTTTTGAATTAATTCGAATTTTTTTGATTGGTTGTTTGAGACAAAGAAATCTTGAGAGGAAGTAAAAAACGCCATGACTGTCCCACACAGTCTTTAGAAACATCACGACTGCTTACATGAAGACCGGAAGTCCTAGAATCTGGGACTGCAAATCCTGTGTCCCCAGAGCCCTTCGTTTCTCGTGCCAAGGCCCCAGCCGGCTAAGAGAAGCGAAAAGGGCTATGGGGACGAGAATGGTAAATGTGCTGAACAACGACTGAACAACCTGCCTAAGCCCCGGCTGCCTGTTCCCCGGGACGAGGCAAAATTAACATGGCCGTCTAACACAATGGCTCACGAAAGCCGAATGGTTTGATCCGCTCCAGTTTTAATTTTTTTTTTCGGCTCGGAGTCCCGGGAGGGTAGGGGGACTCCTACGTGAAAGAGGCGGGGATCCTCGTTGTCTCACTCAGGGATTTTTCAACACCGATATATATTTTTAGCCGTCAAGGTCTCGTGGGTATGGGTGGCACGAAGAAATATAAAGTATAATATAAAGTATAAAGCAATGTTTCAAACTGCTATCCGTTTGGGGGTCAAAAATGATTGAGCCACGCCCAGATTGGTCCCCTTTGGGGCTTGGTGTGTAAGTAATTGAATCGAATACAGCGGGCACGTCAACTTAACTTGTTTTGCAGGTCTGCAAGGGTTAGCGACTTCCTAGTTCATAGCTACTGAGCGTAGAGGGAAATGGTTAGGAAGCCCGGCAAACATCAAAGGAGCAAACAAAGAGGCCAAGACTATGCACGAATTACGTAATCGCAATGTTTCTATTGGTTAGTTGTATGAACACACGTAACCACCTATTATGTTTTGTCAGGTGTTGTGCACGGTCAACCCCCAAAATAAGGAACAAAAACCTATAACAAAGAACTTTACCAGGCTTCATAACCATTTCCCTCTATTAACTATGCTACTGAGCAACTGTTTAGTTAAAAATAGGCACAAAGACAGATTCATAAAACAGCATTTATTGAGAACATTTCAGGGTTTAACATTATAAATCATTCTCTTTTTATTGAATACAGATGAAGTAGTCTCGATAACAGCCCCTATTGTTTAGTCACGCAACACTACTCCGTGACGGCCCAAATAACGGCTGGGAAAGAGACCGATATTGAAGATAATGCGTGACATCCCCGCATTAACAATATAGTAACGGTAACCAAACCAGACTAACTTGGCAACATCTACGTAGATCCTTAGGATATATAATTATTGGAAACAGGTTTACAGCATAACTATGAAGACAAAAATAACGTATAAAACATTTATCTGCCAAAGAGGAGCAGTGTCATCGAGTATATAATGTTTTTAGAAAAAAGAATGTAATAAAGCAGGAAATTTTCCCTTCTAATAAAAAAAATGTATTTACGCTACCTAAATCATAAAAAAGCGACTAAATTTGCAAAGAAATTCAACGTTTCAACAACTTATGCAAAAGTCCAGGGCAAACGTCCCGAAACTTTCATTACAGTGAGACGAAACTTGAAAGTTATATCCATGTACTTTCCAAGCTTTCCAGCGTTATAATCCATTCCCATCTTGACCGCCATTAGCCATTCTTATTTTCTGCTACATTCCTGTTAATTGTCAAAGTACTGTTCTACATAATTTGGCCCTGGTTGTTCAAAGGCCAGATAACGCTACACGGGATCACTGTCCAATGGTTAACTGTTGCGAAAACTAGCTACGCTATCCGCTGGATAGCCATTTATCCGGCGGATAGCGTCATCCACCCTTTGAACATCCGGGGCCAGACCATTATTTTTTTTTACGGATTTCTTACGAGATCTGAGAGTTTCTTTGCAGCTTCTCAAATTCGTTATAAAATTAGATGCCCCATGTCAACATTTTTCTACAAAAATAAAATTCTACACACACAAATGCAAATTAACAATATAAAATCATGGATCATAGATATTTCGTCCTCTTTTACAGTGAACAAATAAACAATGAATATGTTAAGTAACGTAATAATCGTTTTTGCATCAATTGATCACGTGTCCTGCTTCACGCTAAACTATGGAAAGAAGAAACTAGAAATGGAAAGAGCATTAGAAAATTAGCCAAAATGCAGAACTTTAGGCCAACTCTTCCATAAAAACAACTGTCCTAATATTTCGAATATTCATATTTCCATAACATTTCTAATAAAATCTCCATTCTTTTCATTTCTCAACAAATGTAGCTTTTGTTTTAAGGATCAGCAGGCCATGTGATCAAATGATGCAAAAAGACCTTTTTTCTGGAGTTTTTAATCCTTTGTTGATAACTTATTCTATGGAATATAAAACCATTTGTCGTCATATATACAACTACATATGGCGAAATTAAACGAGAAAATTATACTTTCTCCTTCAAAAAAAAAACCCTAACGCCTTAAATTATCTACATAATAAATAGTTGAATAAATATGAATAAGTCCCTTTAAAAGCGCAGTTCATATGCAACGCGTTAGACGAAATGACACGAATGACCAGATAATCTTTCGCGCAACTTGTTAACCTCTGTTGGAGGTACTTTCAAGGGAGACAAAACAGTCTAGAGCGGTGTAAACAGGCATCACTTCGGTTTTCAGAATTTTCAGCGTGGTTGCAAGTTACTGCACGACAATATCTCTTTAGTGAAGAAAATTACCCTAAGAATGTGTGACACATTGCGTGATGTTGGCAGATCAGAACTGCGGCATGCTGGCGTGAAGACGCGTGGAGAACCTGGTATAGTGTGGTTAAAAGTTACTCCATGAGAATATCTCTGTTCCTCAGGAAACTAACCCCAACCACCCCCCTCCCTCCTCCCCCCAAAAAATGATGCGTGGCATATTGCGTGACGTCGAGATTGCAAAAATGTGACATGTTGGCGCGATGACGTGTGAAACGCTGTCTCCCAGAAGAGAGACGTGTTCCACCGACTACACAGTTTTATTCTCAGGCAGTACCCCCAACAAATGTTAACAAAACACTATTTACAGCTTAAACTTATATTTACAGTAAACGTCGCTTACGTTAACAGCATAGCTGGTTTTGGTAGCGATCCCTGTACAGCATCAGATTGAAAGCCTCGTTCAGGATAATTGCCTTGTCCGCTTAAAGGGAATGCTGACACCTTTACCCGTCCCCCCCCCCCCCCCCCACACACACACACACACACACCCCGGGGACTATACAGCTTCAGCGGAACTTTCTTGTTTCTTGAATAACTGAAGCATCTTCAGAGGTGATGTCGTCTTTTTTCGCGGATTTATGCTGTCCTTACTTGTTGTGCTTTGGCTGCTTGAAGTAGAAGGCGGCCCTCTGTTCGAAACCCCGTTTCCCCTTGGTATTGTCGAGTACTTGCTTTCACTGGAGGTGTTGTGAAGACTGGTTTCTTCAGCTTTGGAAACATTGAAGCGCTTTTTTCGGCGTCTGATGTAATACAGCGCCGCGCCGCATAAAATGATGGTAAACACACACCCGATAACAGCGGCTCCGATCACGTGTCCTATTCCAAGGTTTGATCTCTCGGGGGGTTCCGATCCAATTTGCTTTCCTGACACACCTGAAAACAGGAATAAAAAATCAAGTTTGACTTGTCTACCTTGTTTTTTTTTCTGCCTCTAATCACTCTGTAGGCCTAAAGGCAAGAACATATCCAGTTGTACTACGAACCAAAGAAACGCAAGTGTTATGAATAGAAATCGGATGCTAAATAATATCAGGAAAATTTTATTTTAAATTAATTTTAACTTGAAATATTTGCTGTCCGAAGACATAACACCTGGCCAAAGATTTTGTAACTTAAATGTAAAGAAATGTGTATGTTTTGGAAAAGTATGCATCTGCGTTCTGATTTTGAATATATCTGTTTGTTGACAGTGTCCCCGCGTTAATTTACAGACACGTATCATCTTCTACCAAATTCGTTCACTGTCACGTAGCAGCATTTGCGTGACAAAAAATACTCAATGCACATGCGACTACTTACTGGTAAACTGACAAGGGCAAGCTTTATATTGCACAGTATCAGGACAATCTGGTGCGGTGGGGCACTCCCTGCGGCACTTGTGAATCCGGGACATTATACCCACACCACTCCCCTCAGACAGTTTCAGCTCGTGGTCGCACTCGCAAACAGACCACTCATCCCAGCTCTCGAAATCGACTTCACCTATTCAAGACAAACACGAGTCTTATTAAAGGGCCACGACTTACTACTTACCAACTTTAATATGTTCGTTTGTTTCATGGCCAAAATTTTTGTTATGTTCGAGGTGCCTGGCTGTTTCAAAACATGAAAATTTGTTAACGCACTAAAGCCCAACATGTTACTTTTTTACAATTTTATACACCGAATTCAGAACTGGCGGACGTGCAGGAAAAAAATGGTACTGAACCATGTAAGACAAGGTATTTTCAACGGTGAAAATTACACGCGTTTTGAAACTCTCTTCTGTTGAGTGACTGCATAAAAGAGACCATGAAAACAGAGCTACATTTTCGGATTCCAAGCGAGCTTTAACAACTGTTGGCTGATAAAACATTTTCATGACAAAAGGTGCCGTACATAGCTTACCTTTGCATTTACCGGTTGTAGTTGGTTCGCATTCTCTCTCTTGTATCCGTTCTCCAACACAAGGCTCTGCTTTGCATTTCCTTCTTCTAATCTGAAATCCTTCTACAGAACATTGGCTCCAATCGCTCCATTTATCCCATTCTCCCTCTAAAACAAGAATACAATGTCACAACATTAACAAGGTCGACCAACTAACACACTTGTTCGTATAGCAGCAATACGGGTCAGCTACTTCTGATCTGCATTGTACTTAAATGTGATGTAGCTCGTCGATAGTATACTGATGCCGCTTCAATTAAAATGGAGTGGAAACTCAACTTGAAATGACATCAAAACAGACCCCAGTTATCCATGGTGTACAAAATTCAGCCTGCTGCAACAACAACGATGATACACGCTTATATGGAATAAAAATGGTGTCATTAAATGTTCAAAAATCAAGTGGAATCACGTCAGAAGCACGCGCTTTCACTACAAAGTTTGCACATTTTATTGCGTCATTTTTGTGGTACCTTTGAGTGTTATAGCCCTTAGAAATGTACGGTTGTTTTTTGTTTGTTTGTTTGTTTGTTTTCTCGTTCGTTCATCGGACATTTCGCCCCAAATACAACATCACCACCACAAAAATTTATTAAATACATTACGCGACTATCTCTGAAAAAATTACTAATTAAAGGAAAATACAAACCTCCGCAAAGTGCTTGTTGTTTTTCACAGTCAATTGTCTTGTTGGATATCTCCACAGTGATGTCTGTTATTTTATGCCCTGTCGCTTTACACGCCACGTTAAATTGGACAGCCATGTTGACTGTTGGATTCAAGGCTCTTGTTGGATTTGTCCACAGACGTCTTTCTTTCTCTGGTCAACAGAAAGAGAAAACAAGGAGGTGAAAATACTGACATGACTGTAGACGCTGTTGTTTTTACGACATTAAATACGAAACAAACTCTGTAATGGTGAGCTTTGTAATTGGAAGAAATTCTTCTTGAATAAGTTAACCTAGCTACGAGACCATTGGCTAAGGATTTCAAGGGTTTTTGTTTCCTAGGGTGCGGGGATCACATCCGGGGGGGGGGGTCTCATATTTAAGCCGCATGGTATGTCCTCACCTTCTAAACCCAAGCTGCAAGGCTCATACTGAACTGACTCCCCAACACATGGTCTCCCTCCTCTCCTGGGGACTGGGTCGGTACATGTTCGTGTCCGGTGTCTCACTCCTGCCCATGCCTCCGCTGAACACTGGGACCAAATCCCCCACGTACTCCAGTTACCATGCTGTACTCCAAACGTTTCCCATGCTTCCTTCCCCTCCCATCCCACACTCACATCAACTACAAAGAAAAGAAACACCACTTTGTTACGACAAAAATGCACACAAAGGATATTCTGACGCGCCTAAGAGCGTCTTCGACGACCAAGCAGCTTCACTGCTTGGATAAGCACTTGATGGCATTTTAAAAATACTCAGGGAGGAGAGGTTGAGTAGTTTCTCACCTGTACAGTTTGCAAGTCTGAATTCATAAGCACCCTCACAGGAGCTGTTTCGTCTATTTTGACACTGACGCGCTTGACAACGACAAAGATTACCATCACTCCGAATGCAGCTTTTCCATGGAGACCATTCAATGTCTTCTTCATCTAAATAAAATACAACAATAATTTTTTTCATGACTGCAAACAATTTATTTCGTTTCTTTGGCTTTTTCAAACACTTTTTTAACGATTTTAAATCCCCCCCCCCCCTCCAAAAAATAATGGTCCGCCCCTAAACTGTTATTTTAAAGATCTTCGATTAGAATGTATTTCTAACAAAACAATATATTATGAAATTCAGCCCACTAGTCTACTCATTTTTTCCTTATATTTCACGCTGACTGAAATGCAATGCAGACATGCACCAAATGATGACTTAGTTGAAGGACTGAGCAGTCAATAACTCACCTGTAACCTGAGGGCAAGTAGTCAAGTCTTGTCTCAATTTGCTTGGATCTCTGAAATTGGATACAAAATGGTTATTTTACTTATTAATTCTTTCCTGTTCTTGCTGTGCTGGAGTTTTGTAAGACAATTACAGCCCCCGAATCAGTGACGATCATACCGCATCAGTGACGAATTGTATGCTGCCTGCCGCTAACTAATATCACATCACGCACGCTTACATCTTAGACCATTAACTTTTACCAACGAAAGAAAACTACATTCAGATGATACATCCTTACTAACAAGCTAATTTTAAAATATGCATTAAAAAACTGACCCATGGGAGAGAACTGAAACACAGCGTCTTGTTTCTTTGTGCCATGCGCAATAAGGATCAGCAGCAGATAGACAGGAGCTAAAAAAACAATGCAAGAGGAGTCACCATTAGATTCAATACTTCATTGTTAGCTTTATTTAATAAACCCCTCTCTATGACCTTTTTGTATTTAGAGTTGCTTAACAACCACTTACTATTTATGCAGAGAAGTGATGTTGGCATAATAGCCATTACAATTTAGCTGTGCTATCGTACTGCACCCCTCGCATACAATCTGGGGTTCAAATAGCATTAACAAACGAGCACGGAATGAAGGTCTGGGGATGAATGCATTGTGCAAGGTTTGTGGCACATCCGCTTGTAATTGGCAACCGTTTAGAAAGACGAGATGAAATTTGTTTGCTTCATGTTCTCTTGGACAATCGAGACAGGTCACTACAAACCCCATTTTAAGTGTAAGGATGCGATGCGATTAATTGCGATGCGATTTTAATTTAATTTTAATTCTCGAAAGCAAGAAAATGTTTCTGCAAAATTTTGAAAAAACCATTTACAAAACACTTGTTTTCAACACGACAACGCAATAATGGTTTCTCTTTTTTTTTTTTCACTTACTGACACTCCAACTCACCTGTGATGGTCATGTCTGCTACACTGCTGTAAACTCAGCTTCGTAAGTGTTGTGTTGGAGCCCAAGTAGAGAACATGCTGGAAATTGGACCAACAGATTACATTGAGTAACACTGAGCAAGATTATTGTGTTGTTTTTAACAGATCACCACACTTGACTTCCACAGCTTTCAATTTTAGCACTGAAGGACAGTATCAATCAATTTTGTCGAAGTTTATTTTGTAGTTTTAAAGTTTTAACTCAGCTGGAGAAGCAGCTACCAGCTGAAAGCGGCATCCAGAAATTGAATGAGCTCGACGAGTTGCTCAACAGCATGACTCGTTTCACCATCCCGAATGTGATGGGCTGTTTTCGGAGTGCTCGTGAAAGTTCCGTGACCTAATTGGACAATAAATATCGGAAATTTTCCAGTGCTTTACGAACATTTGCAAAATCGGCACCTGACTGAAAGCTCGTGTCCATGTTCTGTTGTTTACAACTAGGCTTGCACATCCAAAATAAGGGTGCATACATCATTATGGAAAACTTAAGACGCAACAAACACTGTTGTCCAGGTTAGCTTGTCGTCTTAGCCTATGACATCTATAACGCAAACGTTCTTATTTTTTTCGTTCGTTAGGATCCTACATTAAATACAGTTGAAAAAACATGCTCAAAACTTGAGCAGAAAATCTCACCCGGGTCGTATCAATCGTCATAGCTTTGATGACTTCTTTCTTGTCAGACTAGAAAAAGACAAAAATATCACTTTTTAAATTCAGCAATTATTTATAAATTAACTCAAGTGTGGCACTAGCCTAGCAACTCGCCAATGCCGAAAACAATGGACTAAAATTAACTTCCTTATAAACGCACCTATAGCAAACAAAGGAGTACTACTGAAAGGAATGCTATGGTGGGCACTTTTTGGATGACCCTATTACATCAAAATACAGGGCTTCCCATTGAATGAAGTATCTGAATAACGCACGATTTACAACTGAAAAACTATATTCTGGAAAGCAAAGAAAGAAACTCTGCTACACGCGATTTCTGGCAAGCAAAACGAAATGAAACTTATTCAATTTGTACAAACAGAACGTGTCCTATGTTACGAAATCACTCAGTCCAGTGCAACGGTATTTACAGATGACATATAGATCGCACTTACTGGGAAAACATCTAATTCGGTGAGAAGACATGGTTGATGTACACCAGCAGGTTTTGATATTTTAAGTACAGATCCTCTATCTGCAAAAAGAAATTGTGATATCTCTTTGTTACATTGTGTTGTATGTGTTAACATAACATTCTCCGACACTCATTTCTCGTTGCTGGTTAGGGTTGGGTTGTTTCAAGGCCTGGAGGTTACTTGGAAACGTTTGGGTGTCGATGTTCCACTGAGATCTATTTGCTACCCCATTTTAGAATAAAGAGTAAAATTGTGTACCCCATCTCTGACCTGGAGAATAGAAAATGTCTTTATTTGTAAATTTTCTCCACGATACTAAAACATCCAGTATTTATTTTTGCACCTTTCAAAACGACCGGAGTTAAATGAGGAGAAAGATATAAGTTTGATGTATTTTTCCCCATTGCCGACTTGAAAGGTCAAAAATAGTACTCCATCCACTGTATTTTTGGTTTTCACGTGAGGTCATCAAAATTCTAAAATCTAGTATTACAAGACCCCTGAGTTTTCATCCTTCACTGGCTTTTAGACGTCCTTAATGTATATCTTGTTGATGGTTTTTAGCTCGAAAGCATCCACCATTTTGAATTTCAGAGTTTGGCATCAAGATAGCCGCCAGAAGGCTGCCACGTATGCTTAAAAATGCCTCATCCTGTGATTTTTAACAATCTGAAGAGTTGCTACCCCTCAGCTCTCCCCCACCAACAATCCATCTTGAACTTTGTCAAACTATGTCAGCCCCCCCTTACCTGTTGATGTGTATACAACTGTGTTCGCACCAACTTTATCCAAAGCAATAGCCGTCATCCTTCACAAAAAAAAACAAGACATCACTGATTAGCATTTATGCTTTCTCTCCGGGAATACCTATGAGTCTCCCTAATACGGATTTGGTCGCCTGCACAGCAGTGTCAGACTTGAAGTTGGCATCACTTTACCAGGAAGTAAATATTTTGCATATACTCCTGTACATGCCACAAGTGGATGGTAAAATAATAGTTCAGGTCCTTGGGAGAAAATAATAAAGACAAAAAAACAGCAATTTTCCAAGAAATGGGAAAGAAGCAAAAACTTTCAGAAGCTTTTGAGGGCCCTGGTTAAGATGACAACAGGAACACTGTGTGCTGGCTGGAACTGCCATGTGCCAGGGCAAGCCTTCACAACCAACAAAATAACTATGACAGGTCCAACACTGACCTGATTCCATCCTTGATGAACCACGCTCTTGATACTTTCTTAGACTGAGAGTTAAAACTAATGGGTTGCACTGGATCCTCCATCAGTGGATCATGCATTAACTCTCGATATGCACTGTATGTCATCTTTCTTGTTGCCATCATTCCCTCTGGGACTTGTGCAGTGTTGGATTTATCGATTTTCTCTGGATTCACTTTACACTGTAGGAGGCAAAAATTTCACCATCAAGTCTTTAAGGCAAGTTTACTTTACCATGAGCATAAAATGGCGCACAGGCTAATATGCCTCTATTTTATCGCCTTCAAATAAAAACATTGGAAATGCCGAGCGGGAGATGAAAAAAAAACCATCACACATTCCTTGAATTGCCTGAAACTCTAAAGGAATGGGTGGGTAGGTCCAACAAGATAGGTATAGCCAAACTGTTCCCTTTTACATAAATGCAAACACTACTTAGTGGGTAGGCAGATCGAGGACGGAGGGAGACCAGGAGAAAAAGGGCAGGAAGCGGGAGAAGAGAGGGCTTGTAGAGAACAATTTTGCAACACTTCATTATATTTCGTAGTAGAAATGGGACAAAGTGGAGAGAGCCACTATGGAGAGGGGCGGGAAGCAGGAGTAAATGGCACAGGAAGCGGGAGTTGAAAGTATGAGAAACAGGAGTGTCAGACCCCTCTGTCTCCCGCACTACTTACATCCTGGAAAAATTCCTTGTGGTTGTTTGCTATCGTCACCCACTGTTTGGCATCAGTGTCAAATGACTTGAAAGGGCTTTCATCAAAAACATGATTGATGTCTGACAGATTGTATGCACAGATAGCTGACGATGGTGGTCCATTGCTGGAAAGAGTAAACAAAGGAATTATTAATGGATGTTAAAAAAATTACTTTCAAGAAATGGCAAAATCATTCCTTGGGGAGCAGGCAAGAAAAATCAACATTTTTCTCATGTGTGACAGCACATTTCAGACCTGCCCTAAGTCGTTAGGGATCACTTTTTATCCTTACAGTCAAAATGCATGTCGCATAATTATGTGGTATTAATTTTGATGATGATGATGACAACAACAACAATTAAAAAATATTGGGAGAGTTCACAAGTATACATGTTTTGATATAAAATTACTACAAAACCAATCAAAATGAATAGTTCATAATAAGCAATGAACAGCTGTTTAGTTTTTAATTTTCTCAAGCCATCTATTTTGCATAATTATAATTTTCCCAATTTTTTACTTTGAAGGTAAATGCTTTAATATGAATGAAAAACAAGAAAACAGATCAATAAAATTCTTCAAAACTTACGGGTGTGAAATAAAAGTAGCATAAAACAGCATGGTCTGTTCATCCCACCAAACATCCTCTTTAAAAGAAGAGAGAAAAAAGCTTATTAACATCACTGACACTCCTGCGGCACAATACTTGAACTGGCCAATAAAAGAGCAAGAACAGTGAGAGGCAGAGTTGTCAAGTTCCACACTCGCTCTTTGACAATTGTCAACTCCACTGCTCTCACTTCTAGTATTTTTATTGGCCAGCTTAAACAGAAGGCATCAGAAAGTTGTCAAAAAGATGTCAACAAGTTGTCAAAATTAATCACTTTATCAAGTAGCAATGGTATAGCGCGTAGCACTGTAATATATATGTATAAAATACCAGTTTATTTACAAAATTGCTTACGTATTTCATTGAAATTTAATGGAAAATCTCCTCCATCGGAGCAAGTCAGTTTTGCCTTCTGAAAAGTGGTGAATTGTTTTCTAAGGCTATACAGACCACCATAGTCACCCTAGAAACAAGATAAAGAAATTCCAGATTTAAAAAAAATTGACTGATGACATTATGCAATATCTGCAAGGATGTAAATATGTAGCCAGCAAAAGTATTTACAAAGAATGAATCAGTTTAATCTCAAAGATCATGGTAATTTTAAAGTTTGTTTGAGGTACATCCATGTTGAATTGCAATCTGTGCCCATATTGTTCTGGTTCAGCTGGTTATTAAGGACAAGTGTGAATTCTATTTCAGTTTTGACTTTGAATATTGTCATGCACAAGGCACCCAGAGGAAGGGTTGACTTGAAACTGTTTGGGTGAATGCCTGGTACACTCTCAGCTGGGTTCTAGTAGCTGCACTACCCTGTCCCAAACCACACTAAAGTTTAAAAATTACAGTCAAAATACTCAGCGCATGCCGCTTAGAATTCCGGAATGGTTTTGATTAACGGCGAACGGATTGCATTATTGGTTTCAAACATTCAAATTTAATTTGAATATTGTAGATCATCCAACAGTGAAATTTTGCCTACACTACCCAGAAAGACATACACAACAGTGTAGATACAGGGGCCTGTAGGTCAGCAAGGACCTCAAAGCCAGTTTATTGCAAAGCTGCCATCGACCTGACAGAATACACTTAAAAACAATGCTCTCCCTTACGAAAGATCGAAGCTCCTACAGAAAATGTACACGACACTGCCGGATACGAAAACCCAAAACCACTTTGTGGAAAAAAGGGAACGTATACCCCCAACCTGCTGAAAACAGCTGCGGTGCCGCCAACTCTGGGGGCTGAGGTACGCGAGAACTAGGAAATAGTGAACTGACAAAATTAAATTATCTCAAAATTTACAAAATAAAAATTTTGTTGCATGAGCGAAGTGCTGACCTAGACTGATTCAAATCTATAGCGAACAACTATACATATGCAATAACACTACCCACAATCCCTCCTACGCGGACCCAGTCCTCTGGTCCGTGCCGGCAAAATAGCTATTTCTGCCTGCCACACTGTTAGAAATACCATCACGTGAGCACGTGAACCTGTAAAAAATAAACCAATCAAATTGCTTCATTTCTGACAGGCTCACGTGTTCACGTGTTCACGGTTGGATGATCTACAATATTCAAATTAAATTTGAATGTTTGAAACCAATAATGCAATCCGTTCGCCGTTAATCAAAACTATTCCGGAATTCTAAGCGGCACGCACTGAGTATTTTGACTGTAATTTGCTATGCTATTGCAGACTAAGATTTAAATTAATTTGTTGTACATGTTGTGGTTTAATTTTATATTTGGTTTAAAATTTTTCAAACCAGTTTGATTTTTGTTTTTCATTGTCTTATATTCATTATCATAATCTGAAACAAAGGGAAATACAAATCAAACTGGTTTGAAAAATTTTAAACCAAAGATAAAATTGAACCACAACATACACGAGCTGAAGAGGATGTTTTAAATTTTCACCACCATGAACAGAAGGATATAAACTTCACATAATTTTCTGGCACCATTCAGAGAACCCATCTCAGACTAAAAGGTCAAAATTGGAACCCCATTACAGAGAGACCTTATAGAAGGTCAAAGACGGGACCCCAGCCAGCACTACAGCATATGCACATACAAGCCTCTCTATGGGTATTTCTGAAGATGCAAAGATCACCGCAGAAAAAACGAAGAGCTCAAGATTGAAACGAAGATCTGTAATTCAAATGGCATTATTTTGATTTGCTTTATGTACCTTACAAATTCTGGCCACCCTGGAGATTTTGAGCTTCCCGCAGCTGGAGCATTCCAATGTCCGTTCACGGAAAAAGAAGTAAACATAATGTCCAATGTTGAAACTTTTTACAAAATCAACATCTAGTAGAAAGAGAAAGGGAAATTAGACTGTTAATAACTATTCACTAGCTTCACTAACAGTTTGAAATAATAATTACTAAAATTTGAAATTATTTCAAATAATTATGCATAATTGTTTGTTTTTAATGAAAAATATTAAACCAGAATTTGATCTATTTATTTTTTATTTAATAGACTGATGTTATGATACAAAATTTTCAATAAGGAAACTAATATAAGAGATGCCAAAATAACCCAGTAGAGCTGGTTTACATATTAGCTTATTATGTGACAGTCATAAAGAACCTTTGAATGACAGCTGCCTGTCAAATCATACTAACCAGTGTAGAAGTCTCTTTGATCCAACCAAGATGTGAAGACTTCCTGAAGTTTGGGTTGTTTAAAACTTTTACTGTGGATTATTGATTTTTTTGAATAAGGGTTTATTGTTCCTGTAAAGATTCTTCCATGTTCTGCAAAAACAATTTTTCTTGTTGCATAATTATTGTACGTAGTGTAGAGTAACAATACAGTGGATTAAAATGTCCCAGAGCGCGAGAGCCAAAGTTTGTTAATTGTTATTAATACTGAATTAAGCCAAACCTGTTATGATCGCTGTGTCATTCTGATCTGGACTGCTGGAATATTCAGCATCGGCTGTGAATACATTTCCTTGATTATCTCTGCCTGAGGCATCACTTAAATCTGTCCGCTGGGGATAAGAATTAGTAGCATGTATTGTGATTTGAAGATGAGGCAGTGTTTTTGCAAGGTACTAAATGTGTATTAACCTGCGGGGTGGCCATGGGGACAGGCATTTTAAGATCATACTGAGAGAAGTGTTGCTACAGACCCTGCAATACAGAGGTTTCATTCACTTTTATCCCCTTGCTTACTCCTTTAATTATTTGCTTTGAATCTGAGCCAGTGTCAAATAAATTAAAAATAATGTAATTAAGTTTTTCATCCATTATTGAAACTTGTGCATGGCAGGCAAGGATTCAATTGCCATGAAAAATGCTGTTCATTTACGAGACTGCCAACAGCAACTGCTGGCCTATGATTGGTCAAAAAAATTTTCAGTTGGCATTCAGCTGGCACTGACTAATGGGTTTGTCAAGTATGCATCAAAATTCCACACTTTTCTTCTATGAATTACCCATACCAATCAGAGAGTAGATCAAACCTCATGGATTACTACAGCCCATGCATTAGGCAAGGCTGCCACCTTACGGGCGCCCGGTAGCCTTGGGCGCCTAAGTTACGAGTGTGGGCGACTAATTTTTTGTTCAAGAAGCCCGGATGGGCGCCTAAGCATCTATTTTCCATTCTCATCTAATGACTTTCCTTGTAACTTTGTTCCACTGGCATAAGATATATCCCATTCAAAACAATAAGTGCTTCAATTCAAAACGGAAATACTAAAATTTTCCAAAATTGAGATAATTTTAGCATATCAAATACCTAATGTGCCTTTGTAAAATTCAGCAACTTCGAAAACCATTTATTTTCAAGTGTTTGGGACTGGGACCAACTCCCAAATATGGAATGAAGAATGAATGGTATTATTACTACTACCCCACCCCCTCCCCTTGATCGACCATGGCAACTTTTAGGCTGGGCTCCTAATTAAGTAATGGCTTGGGCTCCTAACTTTTGATGTTAGGAGCCCAAAGGGCTCCTTAGAAATTTCCTTAGGCAGCAGCCTTGATTAGGATTGCAGTTTATTCATGTCACATCCAGAGATGAAGGGGGAGCATAGGGGGGTACTCAAAAATGTATTATACAAGGTGGCTCACCGTTACCCTTTTGGATACCATTTTTACATAATAGGTTACTGTTTTGTATCCCTTTGATACAAATGGTACCCCTACAGTAAAGTAGGGATTTACTGCGTCACTTTTCTATACAAATTTCACTTGAATAACCTCTTGAAACTCTCTTTACAAATAGATGAACCAACCGTTTAATGGATCAGCTAGATGTGGATCAGATCAGATATTTTGAAAATCCCTATTTATGACAGTTTTCCCTACCCTTTTCTTATTTATAATCTAACTCGTGAAATCCACAACCTTTTATTACCTTCAGACTGAAAAATGCAATGGCAGCGCCTCCCAATAAGTACACTATAATATATAGGGGGTAATCCCCTGATGAGCTTATATGGCACAAATATAAATTAACTGTTCTACAAATTGCTCACTGCACACACTTTCCTGAATCTTTATGAAAATTAAGCCAGTTGCTTTTTTACAGAGGATCAATTAATAATATACACTTAAACTGTCACTTACATTTCTCCAATCACAGCCAGATGTCCAACAGACAAAAATCCTCTCGTTGAAGGGTAACATCATCTTCACAAAATTGTAGCATTGGTTATCCTGCTGTCACATCACAGTACAGTTAATAACAATAAATTGGATAAGCAGTGTATTTATAATGCACATTTGCATGTTTCCTTCATGTTCGCTTTATTTTGTGGCTGTTGTGCTGAGTATAAGTCTAATTTAAAGGTTTTGGGAGATATTAATTCTTTGCCATGCTGGGATTGGGGGGGGGGGGGGGGGGGTGTGGGGTGGGTGGCATTACATTTTCCTGTTTCATCCCTGTCTGCATCTGTCTGTCTGTCTATCTGTGTGCCTGTTTATCTGTGTATGTGTGTCTGTCTATGTCCATCAATCTGTCTATCTGTGTTTGTCTGTCTGTCTATGTTTGTCTATCTGTCTGCCTGTTTGTCTCAGTATCTGTTTGTCCATCTCGATCAGTCTATCTGTGTCTGTCTGTCAGGTACCTTCAAATTAAACTTGAGGTTCAGCCATACATGTACTGTTGGGTTGCACACCCAAGAAAAAATATCTAATATATTTCCACCTTGCACAGGTTTGTATATCTGATCTAATGACACTTCTAAGATTACAAAATAATATCAGTTACCTGTTTTCTGTCACATCCACTACTCGTGGCTGGGTTTGTTAAAGACTGAAAGAGAATGGATAGCACACCAAATATGAGACAACAGTTCTTGGTAGAACATTCTCTTAAAACAAAGGGTAGGAGTTAAAACTTACCTTGAAGTCATGAATGTTGTCTAAATCCACTAGGAATGCATTATCTCTGCAACAAAAACATTATTGCAGACTTTAAAGTGGGTAATAACCTAGTAAATAGCAGCTGCAAATGAGATGAAAAAGCTTGTTTCACTACATGCACATGATTACGACTTTCTGAGTTTTGCATGGCACATTTGATGATGATGACGAGGAGTCGCATATATGCCACCCCCACTACCACAAAAATGCTGTTCCACTTATTTGTAAGTCAGTATACTTTCTTTGATTCACCCACAAAGCCCTTGGTATAACCAAGATCAGGCCTTGAAACCAGTAACTTAATCGGTGCACTAGCTACTCTATTATCAAACAGTCAGTGCAGAGGCGGATCCAGGGGAGGGGTTGAGGGGGTTGCAACCCCCCCTTTGAGCAGCGTTTTTTTTTGTTATTTTGTTTGATTTTTCCTAAAAATAAGAAATAATATAAATAAGATAAATTCCAGATTTTATATCATGCCTTCACAACTCTTTTGAAGTCTCGGGAATACTGCAAAAGGCGTTTTAGAGGGAAAAATCGGAAATATTATTTTTGGGGGGAGGGGCATAGCTCTGGACCCCTCAAGAGCTCGAGCCAGAGGCACGGGGCCGTAACTCGCCTTCCACACCATTGGCATTAAAGGCTACTACAATTAATAGTGTACACCCCCCCCCCCCCCCCCCCCTTTCAGAAATTCCGGGATCTGCCCCTGCAGTGGGTACTTTTAATGTCATCTTGCAGTTGACAACTGAAGGTAAAGGAGCCAAGGCTGGTGGCTTTACACCTCTGCCCAAGGATGTGATAACCATTTGAGCTGGGATAAAGTTCTTTAAAGGCCAGCAAAATGTTATTAGTTATTTTTCAACCCTGGTTGGACTGGTCCAGATCTAGAGCTCCTGCACTGAAAGTGAGCACCAAACCGAGCTAATCCAGCAGGTTATTTACACATCATAATAAATATTAATACTAATAAATAAAATAATAAATAATGCCACAAGAAAATATCAAACTGTAATAAACTCCCTAATTAAGGCTTGCCAAAGCTATTGACAATTAATTTATTGCTTGATTGTGAAACTGCCATAATTATAAAATTCCAACTTACTTTCCTCCAACTAGGAGGTGATTATACTTTTCATCAATTGACAGCAAAGAATAACTACCACTTTCTTTTCCTTTTGCATTCAATGTCTCCACATGGCTCTTGATTGCTGTGCAAGAGGAGACAATCACACAATCATATATCCATCCATCATTTAACTGAGTGTAAAAACTGTTGACAGGAACACCAGTATGATGCAAAGTGATTTATTTGTGTATCGCATATTGTAATATTATTGCCACCAATTACATTTCATAGTGTGACAGTGTGTTTTAAGCAAGATTAATTAACCTGATCCATATTTACTCAATTAAGTGCTGCCTGGGCGTTTTTCGGGCTAACCTGAGCAATATTCATGCTAACCGGAGTGCTATTTAGGCTAACCTGAGTGCAAGGTACACTCCAGTTAGCCTGAATGGCACTCCGGTTAATTAGCTTGAATATCACTCAGCAGGTTAGCTTGTTTACGGTTAGCTCTCAATAATGGTAATGGGTTTTGCTTGTTTCGGTGATTTTGTTTTGTTTCGCTTGTTTCGGCCGTTTCGGCAATTTCATTTCGGTCGTTTCGCTGGTTTCGTTTCGTTGTTTCGGGTTTTAGTACATGCCAGCTGTTACAGCTCTGTGAGCTCCGCCGCCACAATTTCATTTTACAAGTACAATCATTTAGAAAGTTGGATTGTTAAATGTCTCTTTAAGTAACTTAATCCATACACGTAATTAGCACAGCTCTGCTATAGGCTTAGCTAAAACTTGGTTAACAATAATTAGTGCACAGCTGCGGTATTTTAGATAGCTACATTCAGCATTATTTTTCTAACATAATTTGCAATTTATAAGTCAATGTTTCATTGTATTGTCTACATATTTCGTACCCAGAGGAAGATAATAAAATTGGGATAACCTGTTTCAAAATCAGATAGTTCATGGTGTGGCACGCATAGTCATGTACTAATGGACAGTTGTCAGACATTTAGGCCCTATTAGGGGTTTTGGGTAAAAAATTATAGGGATACAGGATATTTGGGAGAAAAGTTAATGGGATACGGGATATTTAAACACAAGATTCAGGGATATCGAACATATATAAAAGTTGGAGATAGAAACCGCTGGAATTAAAGGGATGCAATACAGGATATTAAAGACAAAAATTAATGGGATACAGGATACTCAGATCCCCCCCCCCCCCCCTCCTCCTAATAGGGCCTCAATATTCAAACCTGGATAATTTTTTTTTTCAAATAAGTACTTGGATGGTTGATAAGTTTTTAATAAGCCTCAATTACACTTAAAAATTCACGGAATTTACTAAGTTAATCCTATTCTTTACATTTCTTTGGTTAAAGTTTCAAAGGCTTTTTGTCTATGTGGCTGACACAGAGTTCACCTAAACATAAGTTTGTAAATACAGATATCTTGGCATTAATTGAACTCGCTGCCGTTTTTCAGAACTTTCTTGTAATTTTAATAATTTCATGTGTTGATGCATCAACATGGCTAATATATACCTACTGAAATGCGTAATTTTAAATAACACTGAAGCAGAGTCATTTCAACCTCTACCACAAATAATCTTAAATCTTTGGTAACTCCAAAAGGGCATCACCTATTCCCATCAGTTAAGCTGCTTAAAGTTGAAGGGGGTTATTAAATTCCTTCATGTGTGCCGCCTGATGATTCCAATTGATAAATTCCATGATAAATTTGTCCCAACAATACATATCTCACTTCAAAAGTACAATAAAAATGTTTAACAACAACCAAACTGAATGATATTTAGTCTATCAAGAAAGGATATAATCATCAAGTAAATAAGGGAGAGTGGAGATAAGGCCTAGCATATCCCAAGGCACTCACATTCTCAAGCCCATCTGTGACCCATGAGCAAATTAAACCCATCAAAAAGTTCCATTCCAAGTTAACTGGAACACAGCCTGCAGCTGTAAACAATTCATAATTTGCCGACAGAAGAATAAGTTAAAGTTGTCTTTCTTACTAATGAGTCAACAGGTAACAAACTGTGGCTTTGCTGTAACTAAATTCTTAAACTCTGCTCTAATTGCACTTGGGATCTAGAGATAACAAATTCCAAAACAATATGGATTTTCAATCTGTCAAGATCAGTTTCACTGCTGCTCAAAACACAGCAGAATGTTCACGAATTACAAAATTCTCTTGCATTTAGCGTCTTGAAAAGTAGCCTGGTTTAAATAAAATACTTGTTTCCATTAAAACAAGCTAAAACCAGTTAGGTATTAAAGAATTAGGAAGTATTATATATAATTCAATAATACTATGCTAATATCAGCTAGAGAGTTAATGTTATTTAGTATTGAATATCTGGCAAGCCTTTTTAATATGCTTATCCAGGATCCAATTTCTTCAGTATGCTCAGTTTGACTTTATACTATGAGCTTGATGCAGCTGAGAAATAAAGTTAATTTTAATATTTCCAGATTCTCATGTTGATCACATGTCCACTGGAAAATGTACTAGTATTGTAAGGAGAAATTATATACCATATTTCCTCCAGTGATAGCTGGGGGCAATTAAGCCAAATATTAATGCTCCCTGGAAGTTGTGCCATAAATGTCTTGTTCTAAAACCCCATTTAGTCATAAAATAACCATTTCAATCCTCCGTAAGAAAAAAGATGGCGGCGGTACATTTGACCACAATACCCTGCGAACCTAACACAGCCAATATGGCACATAGAAAGCTATGTTTTTGCGAAATTCTTCCCCGTACTAACAACATTGTTCATGCTAGGTTTCAAGTTTTTAAAGTTTTTCTGTGAGTTTTTATGAGCGTTTTTACGGTTTTCGCGCGCTAAGCATTATAGGTAAATGTACCAGTCGCCATCTTTTTGCGTACGGTGGATTATACACTGAACATTGAACATGGGCTTTCTATGGACTTGTGACTCAGTTTCTCTGGCCGTGTTTACACTTAGTCTCCAAGCACTGGTACCTGAGCACCGGAAAAATAGCGTCGTGTTCAGACACAGAAGACAAAAGTACCCAAAGTTCGCTAAAGTGCCAGAGTACAGACGGGTCTCAACATTGTACTCAGGCACGGGCACCGTGCCTGAATTATGGCATGTGCACTTCAAAAAAATAGTATGTTCACATTAATTAGTGCCCAGCGAGAATCGTACTTGGGCACCATGCCCAGGCACCATACCCGACAGCCTCTGACTATATGATAATTATACACTGTCAATATCCTTAGTGTCATAGCGATCAGAGCTCAGGTTATTCCAATCCTAGTTGTAGATATTTTTTCACTTGACAGGGTGGGGGTCAAGAATCAAGAGAGGATATCATAATAATAATATAAATATAATTTTTATATATACTTATATAATTATTAAAATATTTGAAATAATGGCCTCTCTGAGAGGCCATTATTTCACATATTTTCACTCAGGAGGGGTATTATGCAAGGGCAGCAATTATCTGAGAGCAGCAATGAATAATTGAGTGCTGGCTGTTATAAAAAGTACTGTATGTTATATAACTGCTGTTTAGATGCAAACTTAACAGACCCCAGGAGTGATCTGAACCAAACTATTCCCTGCAGTGATATCAGCTGGTCTAGCACCATCAATGTATTAAGCAAACATTCTTTCACTAAAATTTGAATGGATTTTTTTTATCTTTGCCCTCAAGGTACAAAGCAATTAACTAGACCATAAAAATAAGTCTGGGTGGAAATTGCTTTACATATGAATAACTGAATAGCTGACACTGACAAACAATCGGAAATGGTCGGAAAATTCTGGGCTGCAGGCAAAATTCCTGTGGGACTCAAAAGTGCATCATAACATACATAAATATAATGCATGAATTCAACGATGCTTTTTGTGAAGTCTTAAAATCTACCATTTGTAAACTTACGCAATTCAGCCTCAGTATGCTGCTTATGTGAATTTTTAATAAACTATCTAATTTAATTGAAGTCCTGCGGCGGGGGACGACGATAGGGTGTTCAGGAATCACAATATGATAGAGGTGTTCATACGGTGGGTGGGAATAGGGGGGGTGAGCCCACGAGAAAAGGGGCAGGAGGCGGGAGAAGAGAGGGTGGGAAGTGCGATTCCCAAGGGTGGGAAACCGGGAGAAATTGAGAAAAGCTCTGCAACATTTTGTTATATTTCGCATTAGAAACTGGGCAAAGAGGAGGGAACACTACGGAAATGGGCAGGAAGCAGGAGAGGGAGATACTTGAAGCAGGAAGTTCAGACCCCCCCCCCCCCCCACCCAATATGGAATCTATTACTTCTGCCCCTTCAAAGAAAACCAGATTCATAATAATATATTGTAAGCAAATTTATACAATTTGCCAGATATCAGTATTACATTCTTTTCCTGTTAATACTACAAATTTTGATGGTACATCGAAACAACTTTATGTTCACGGTTGATGATTTCACAATTCTCATCACCCGTTTGCTTATAATGTATTGGCACTTAAAGGAGATTTTCTACCTTGGTCACTTAGGAAGTTGAACCCAAATCTATGGGAGTGGCACTACCCCTGCCCACTGAACCCTCACCCCAGCCATCAGCAGAGTCTGTTTTCTTTTACTATAAATATGAAGACAATAGAAGCATTCAACCAAGAAAAGACTTTCTGTATACCAAACCACGGGTATGTTTGAATCGCTTAGTTCCTTATTCTCACGCAAATGAAAGGCACTCCTTCGCGTGAAGGAGCTATTTTGAATGGAAAGCGCGCACGCTTAGTTTCATGGTAATTTTCGCTAAGCCCCTTCTGTTTACTTTACAATCGTGTAAATGAAATATTGATGAAAAGCTAATTGAAACCAGACCGCTCTTTTAAGTTATCTCGTCTTAAATTTCACGATGCAAAAACTGCGAAGGGAAATTCACGCAATATATATTGCAGATGAACACTAAAACAAATACCAGCATTACGCCGCATCAAGAAAAATCACGGAACGTGCACGAGAACGCAAACTTTCTCTTTCAATTCGAAACAAAGGATCTTAAACCGCAAAAACGTATACAGAAAATTTGCATTTTCCTCCTGCACCTTGGATCAATGACGCTATTTGCATGCTGGTGTTTTAAATTACTTCGCAAGATTTCTATTACAAATAAAAATAATCATTATGAAGGAATAAGTTTGTATATAGCGAGCGACTTAGAGATGGATTGCTGGCCATTATTAATCCCTTATCGCTTAGCGGTCCAAATAAATTCGATCAATATCGAGTATATTCAGCTACTTCCCGAAGTAGATTTATCAACTAAAACACTTAACGTCGCAGAATGCTGAGACGCCGTGCATAATGATTTTTTGGTGTGCGAGTTAATTTTCCGGCGATGTAAGTACCGGGTAAGTTCTTTGCATTTCGGCAATTTCATCGCAAAGGAATTTCTTCCTTCAATGGGAATTCTACAAACTGTTTCACTTTTGTTCGGTAATTTTTGGGATTCCCTCCAACTGCGAGGGTTTATTGATGAAATGCAGAGTTTAAGAGGGCACTACGTTTCCAAAACAAGGCTCTTCATGTGTCTGCCTTTATTTGGAGCTCTTGGAAAA
Source organism: Meandrina meandrites (assembly GCA_963693305.1). Lineage (NCBI taxonomy): Eukaryota > Metazoa > Cnidaria > Anthozoa > Scleractinia > Meandrinidae > Meandrina > Meandrina meandrites. The sequence continues at coordinate 15,347,454 of OY855908.1, forward strand.
CAACTGATGTCAAAAACAAAGCTTCGCCAAAACATTAGGAAACCTACGCAAAGCTTTCTTGCAAGAAAACAGAAACTTTCAACGGTGTAATCTTCACACGAGGCTAATTCTTCCAAATGGCACATGAGTTCTTACGTATCACTGTGTTTTATGCATGCATGATTTAAAGCATACCTTCAAATGATGTTCTCGCACGCGAAACTGCATTCGATGATTCGTCGCTCCGAGCGGGGAACGTCGAGACACAAATGAGAAGTACCAAATATCGTCCGTTGAATGGAGTCATTTCTTGCAGTTCTGAAAAGTGATCACACAATTAGCTGTTACAATCTTGACAGGAGACGCGATGACTGCCTGGATGTATGTCAAACTAAGGTCAAACAAGCAAAGCTTACAGCTTGTTGCTCAGTAGACCGACACAATCATCAAACTCAAGTTTCACAAAACAAACCACGTTGTTTGTAGATAAAATGATTTCGCGCTGGCGTTCCGGATACAAACCAAGTTTCTACTTAAAGAAGCGCTTACTGTAATACTACTGGCGAAATTTACCTTTTACACTGAGAGACTCGTATGGACTTTAGACGAAAATTAACTCCATTGAAACCCAATATGCCTCGAGATCTTGCCCCCACAACTACAATAGTTCTTCAAAAAGGGATTATCACGTTTTGTGCCAAAAGTTTCGCCTTCTTGTTGAAATGAGCGCTTACACTGTCCAGATCGCAGCGGAGCTTCGGCTATTAAGTTTAGGAATGCTAAATTACTGAATACACTAATAAACATACTACAGCTCCATATAGGGGCACGAATCGACTGAGTTACTTTAACAGTTGAATGGATAAATAGAACTTACCAAGCACGCCGTATTAGCAGTGCTCAAAAGCAATCGACAGTCTCGAGTTCCCACAAATTGAGTTTCTCAACGATCGCTAAACGGTAATACGATGGGCTGTCGTGAGTCTAGTCAATAAAGCGAAATAAAGACTTCTATAAAGGAAGCCCATAAATTTCGGCCTTAAAAGAACCCGGAATATTGCTTTCGAGTGATCAAAACTTCTTCGACTCAATTTCAAATATTTATCATTTGGCCCCACTAGACGTTTAGTCTCGGCTTCTCATTACGATTTCGCACGCACGTTGGTATGTTGACATATGAAAACACTCGAGTTATCGCTCTGTGCTATTGGACGACAAAATCAATACCAGAGTGCCAAATGAATTTGCATTTAAAACCAGTTTTGCCGCCCATTCAGTGCGCAAAATTAACATTGTGTTTATAATTATGCCCTGAAAAACACGCAATTGATCATACACATTCGATTTCAACTTGACATATTTCAATTTTAAAATTTACACGAAAAAAACTTTCAAACCTCGTACCTTAAGTTCTCCTTAACTCCCTGCGTGAATGTATGTGTCTTCATTCGGCAAGAATTTATTCGGTACATACACACTGACATATTAATTACAGGTTTCCGAAATTGCGCATGCTGTAATAGACAACGGGCGTCGATTTCATTTCACTTTGTGGGCTTACCTCTTCCTGCGCAGTTCAAACCACTTCCTCTGTGTTTTTTGTTGCCAAGGAAATCTATCAATCTTACGGCCGTTGGTAAGCTTTTTAGCAATAACAAAGCATTAAACACTTACTTTTAATTCAATCCCTCTAACTATTGTACTTTTTTCCCTCGCCAGCTTATCATTTGCCCTTGTTGTTTGACATGAGTTACACGCCAAACTATCAGGTAGTCAATATAACAACGGTCTATATTAGGTAGGCCAGCGTACTTGATGTGTATTCAGTTAGATGTTGTTATGTCTGGTTCCAGAAAAGCTTTTATGTCTATATAAAGAAAAACCAGCTGTCTTTTCGTCAACAAAAATGCAAATGACGGTCAAATTTTTAGTCCCTACAAAACTCTATAAATGTGTCTGAGATTCAGACAACCGATCAGATATGTACAAAATTCAAAGAAATGTACTGGTTCTGTGGATCTTGGCAACTAGCCCCGAAAAAAATACCAAACTGTACAGATGGTATGATCAAGCATACTTTCTTTTTCTCTCTCCAAAGAAAAATAGAATGTAATCTAATGAAAACCTTGAGTCATGGCCGCGTGGTCAGTATTCAAACCTGAGGGCGGATGAAAGCAAAACTCTTCTTCCGTCCTCAGTTGCGCTCTCTACGTGATCATTAACCATAACCCAACGGGTAGCTTTTATGAGTCAAATTAAAAGCAACAACTGTGTAAATACTACATAATCTCTAAACATACCTAGGAATTCAGCTATTGAATCTTTTGTGTCGAGTCTTGTGAATCTGTTGCGTGGTAGAAGCCATATCAGTCAGTGTCAAATAAATAACCGGTGCCCGGTCTCCGCGCATTTTTTGGCCAACACGTTCTGTGTTCTGTGATGGGTAATGACGTGCTATATCATATCAGACAGCCATGGCAAGTGGCCTGTCGAAACCGTGTCATTTTGGCTTACAGATAATGATCTTGTTTTTTCGGTTGCTGATATTCATCAATTAGGTGTCATCACGGCCCACGAGACTCCCTGCTTGCCGGCTGCAGGGTATGATCTCTTGCAAAACCTTTTCATTTAGGTCACGCTTTATCAAAGGACAGCTGAAGTTACTCGCCATTTAATATGTCTTCAAGTTATTTTTGTTTTGAGTTTTAGTGCTTCAATAAAACATTCAGGAAAACCACCCACGACCATTTTAAATGGTATCTGGGTTCCTTTCCGGTTTTGCTGCCCAACTTACACCTTTTTTCTCAATAAAATTGCAAGTATTAGAAGACATGACACCCGGCTTGCCGATCAGATAGCCATAAGTTTTCGTTTTTTCGTTTACCAAATATTCTTTTCGTTTCTTTGAGATATTAATTCTTTCAGTCATGCTTCACGGATGCTTTAAGGATGTACAACATTGATCGCAATTTTAAGTTAATTGTCAGAAGGGATTATGAAGCAATGAGGTGAAAATTGTACCTTGCCCCACCCTGCAGTATTTGTTTGTTCCGAATCTGTATCTTTTGTCTTTTTTACCTTTAATTATCTGGAGGGACATGTAAACATTTATTTTACCACAGTCTTAACTAGCTTTGAGTGACAAACATATGGAAGTTATGTTGACGAGGTTGAATCACCAGCAATTTTATATAACAGATCATAACAGGCATTGGCAAAGCCGCCGGAAAACGCTCGAAGAACCCAAGTTCCGGGACGAAAATTTGACATGATTCGTCGGAAATACGTGGTTTAGATACGTTTGGGAAACGGTCAAAAATTTTTCAAAAGAAAAAAAGATAAGTGGTTTTTAAACTATTATGGCCTTCTCTTCGTGATTAAACGTTCGGTTTGCCAAATAAAATTGGTCGTGATTATCCTAGCGTTTAGAATTTCTTAGAAAAACAATCGTCGATGTTCCAGAGAATCATTTCATCTTTACCAGGATCGATTTAATACGTCAAATGAGCGAAACTGAGATCAGGAAGGGAATTCAAAGTAAGGAAGACGGGAACTGAGTTCTATGTTAATACTGACGCACTTAACGTTACTCTACAACACTCCTATTTTTCCTCGCAAAAAGGCGCACACATTAATGAACGGTCAAGCACATCCGTGCATGTTTTCTACTTGTTATTCTTAACCAGCGGTCGCCGATGTCATTCACTAAAAATACTTGCGTGTACCTGTTCGAACTGATCGCCCAGCCACTGAAATGAAGGAGATTGTAATGCCGAGGCGAATGGGGTACTGAATTTCTATATAGAATTTAGCCTTGAAACATTCCGAAATAAAACTAGACATTTTATAGCGAGAAGACCATTTGAATATAATCGTTAATAATATATGGACACAAGGCTTTTTATAATGCAGACAATGCACTAAAATTTGAATGGTATAGGCGACAACGCAATATTTTAAATAATTTCGAAAAAATATTGATATCAATTAATCCTGATCGCTATATATATTAACTGCAACAACGAAACGACGATGTTAAAATCTAGAGTCCTAACCTTGCTTTAGTTTTCGTGTATAAATGACCTGAATAAAAATACTCCCTTATAATTAGTATGAGATAAATTCGTTAACACACTCGAAATGAGTCGAACAAACCTTAGAAGTGAGTTCAAAATCTTCCGGCTGTTTATTAGTATGGGTCCCCAAAAATACTACAAAAGCTTTTAAAACCTACCTCTCAGCTAAATGTTGTTCGTTTCGGTCAGTCGCCTTCTGAATGAAGCCTCTCTTACAAACGTTTTTGACAAGCTCTACTGAGCAAGAGTTTGTTATGTCTGAAACATGACATGTTCCCTGTTCGATAAAGATCGTATTGCCCTGTTATCGATGTCCGCTGAACAGCTGTCAGTTACAACGCGGCTCTGTACGTGACACATATTATTCATTTCAATGGGACCTTGCCCGAGACCTCACCATATTATGCAACACAATTTTTTACTGTACTTTATATGTGTGGTCGAATTTATTTTGAATTCTTGTGCTCTCTGAACTTATTGAAATAATTTCGTACGTAAGAAAATATCTACAACCAGTTAGTTAGAGTATTGGACTAGTATCAATTCTGACCACTTCCTTTTCCATTTTCCTCGTGAGAGTGATTTCAACTGAAAACCTTTTTCATCACCTAGAAGAAAATTCAGCCTTCTGTTCTGCGATTGTCCAAAAGGACGCACTTCCCGTCATTTTTAGAAATTCGTCTTTTAAATAAGCTTACAGAAAGGATATACGACTTTTATCGCATTATCAGTTAATGAACGCGCAATCAAGGGAAAATAGCATCTTTACACACACTGTAACGATTATTTTTACAACTGAGAGTAACTATTTTGTAGTTCCTTCTCAGTTAGATAAAGCTATTTGGCGTGAAGGGCAGTGAGGAACCAACGTACAAATATGTTGTTGTTGTTGTTTTTAAACTTTTCATCCAGACGGACACGCAAATGAGTTTTTATTGAGCCGCTGTAAAAAAATAGGGGAACAGTTTGAATTACGAAAATTTGAAAATATTTTGTGGTTCAGTTTAGAAAGGTCGGAAAGAGGTAAAACTGTTTCTCCTCTGTCTTTCTGTAGCAGAAAGGCTAACAGTCGATGACAACCAGAGATGGTTTAATAAATTTGAACAAAACTGTCCTTCCTGTTTTCTCTGAAAAATTACTGTGCACCAGAAAAGCACCACAAAAGAGGCTACACTCTTCGTGAATGGGCGGATACTTATAAATCATTGATTTATAGGCGAATCCTTTAAGGCGTTCTACCCTTATTTAATGAGTCGTTAACGCCGTTTCTTAGCTGAAAATTGTACTAAACGGACGGAAGAAAGCGAAATTTAAACTGTTTTCATGACAGGACGTTTTTATGAAACTGCCGAAAAATGAAATACCGAGAAAACGCGGAAACTGAAATTCTGAGAAAAGGCGGAACTCTGGATATATATACTGCAGACTTTTTGACAATATTTATTTTGGTTCACAGCCTTATATATGTTCAGGGTGTTTCCGTCTGTCTTACGTATAGTTCTGGTTTCGTTCCATCTGCAATTCTATGAAGAGGCGGAATTTTAAAATTTTAGTTTTGGAAACTGAGATACAGTACTATAGCAAAATGAAGACTGTAAAAACGCAGAGACCGATACAACGAAGAAAGGTTTTAAATTTGTGTACTATATTTCGGCTGGCCAAACCAGCCTTCTTCATTATTGATCCAACGTATACCAGTAGGATCATCGTCCACGGTTCCTTGCTTGTTTAAACATTTTTATATATAAGTACTTTAGCAACATTTTAGTGTAGTAGACTGTACATGTTGCAGCTTCATTTGATCTGACGTCAACCTTGGTACATATCTGCCAAGCCCATTATGCCCGTACCCTGATATTAAAAGGAATTCTAATTTTATTGCTGAATAACGAGGGTTTTGCCTAATTAAATATTTGGGTAAAGCCACTCAAAACACCCTGTCAAAACCATGACGTAATAAAAGCAAAGTATTCCACATTCTAAAGAAGTCTAAATATGGAAGGTTTGAATCTTCAAATTTTTGTAGAACCCATAAACGAGTGATAATGAACTTCATGTGAAAGCCCTCTGAATCCCTACCCGCCTTGCAGTTTTTTTCAAGTAGAAAAACGATGTCTAAAGGAACTTGCTTGTGTATTTTTTCTGATAAAATGTTCATTTTTACTCCGACTGACCCAGTGACGCTATGGTCGAAGTACTTAAAATCCGCCGAAGGAAAAACAACTCCTTTGACAAGCAGCCAAGAAAAATTCAAAAAGCACTTCATTACTTACTGTGGCTCCCTTGTCTGTTTACATACAAAAACACCAATTAAAACCAACTTCTTAGAAGCCCACTCACGGAACAAATAAAGAAGGTGCCGCGGTCTTTACGTGGTTTATATGGAATGCAAAGGGGAAATTGAAATGTAACAATAGCTTTTACATCAAGAGATAAATTCTCCTAACCGACCGCTAAAAACCTCACGAATTCAATTTAGTTTGGGACTGGTCAGTGCCAATACGTGCATACCCGCCTCATGATACTCCAATTTTGTTACATCAGTAAAGGAGAATTTACATTTTGATCACAACAGTATAAGAATTCGAAATTCTGAGAAAAGCGGAACTCTGGATACATACTGCAGACTTTTTGACAATATTTATTATGGTTCACAGCCTTATATATTTTAAGGGTGTTTCAGTCTGTCTTACGTAAAGTTCTGGCTTCGTTCCATCTGCAGTTCTATGAAGAGGCGGAATTTTAAAATTTTATTTTTGGAAAGTGAGATACAGTATAGCAACATTTTATTTTGGCCCACAGGGTTTGTAGTGAAGTAAACTGTACATGTTGCAGCTTCATTTGATCTGACGTCAACCTTGGTACGTATCTGCCAAGCCTCACGAAAAATGAAAACCTCACGAATTCGATTTCGTTTGGGACTAGTGCCAATACTTGCATACCCGCCTCGTGATACTCTAATTTTGTTACATCAGTAGAAGAGAATTTACATTTTGATCACTACGGTGTAAGAATTCGAAATTTAATACAACATATAGAAATTTATATACAGTCAAAGAAATACATAGAATCGCACGTTTTTTTATCCAACAAATATTCCGCACCACAGGAAATTGGCGCATTTTAGTGGATATCCGTTTATGTGGGTATGTCGTGTATGCACTATTGGTTTGTGACAAAGGAACTTTTAAGTTGTCAATCACTCATAATGTTTTCAAAAGCCGTAAAAATCACAGAAAAGCTTGTTGACATAGTCTCTGGAAAATGTCTCATGTTTTGTCTACCTATATTTACTATTGCTTCAGAAAACATACCATGTCACATCTCGTGTTAATCGCTATTTTCTCAGTCTATTCTCGTGAAGATAATAAATCTTTCGTTGGTTTTCACCACAAATATTTAGACTATTTTATATTTAAACCCTTCTTCCGATCAGATTTTAGAAAACATCACTTGTGTTTACTTGAGTACCGAAAACGGATGGCGAACGAACGACGGAGGAATTGACACAGCTAGAGTAATCTTTGTTTGTGTTTCTTTTGTATACAATGTGATCAAAAAATAACTGAAAACGTAAGTTCCACTGTCGACCTTCCCTTTGTGAAACGTGCTCTCACCTCTTTTGTTTTGTGTTTATTTGTTCTCAGATGGGATGCGCACTGTGCACCCTCGTTCCCATGGACTCTTATTCCACCCACAAGAGTTCTTGGGGGGGGGGGGGGGGGATGGGAGAGAGACCCTGGGAACGAGGCTAGCGCACCGTGATGGTCGATTTTGCACGCTGCATTCCTTAAGTTTGGCTTGAAGTGTTTTCCTTTCTGCAGAGCGAGAGACAAATTTATGGCCCGTTCGATTGAAAAATAACTCCTACCGTGTTCCACAGTACGGTGGACCATTGAATTCGATTAATAATGAAATGTGTGCACGTGAATACTTATATCCAGTTGCGGCTATATCATTTAGCAGACAAACGAATGTTTATCAAGTACAGATTATAAAATAATTACCGTAAAAAAATAAGCCCTGGGATTATATAAATTTACTCAACGTACTTTTCAGGTGGGCCGGATGGATTTTATTTTTTTCTTTTCTGCCGGATGGAAGTTTCATTTCAAAATAGTTGACTTTATATTGGAAGAGATACTGGATCTGAAAAACTCTTCAATCGTGACGTACAAAACTCAGGACCAACAGTCGTAAAATGAACATTACAGGTCTCTGAGCATACTCAAATGACGCAAAATACAGGACTACAGTTCTCGGAAAAGTTATCTTTTTTTAAGAGCTATAAGTGAATATAAGCCCACGAGCTAATGTTCGGGCGGATTATCGAAAGGACTTTTGTCGGTCTGAGATTTGTTTGGGAGGCTTATTTTTGGCTCGGAAGGTTATTTTTGGATTTTACAGTGTCTTAAAAAAAACTGTTAATTGCACACCGTCTGGAACATATTGTTTGGAGTAAAAAAATTGTCGCCTTGTTGTAGTTTCTCACTTTTTTGGTACCACAGAACATACAAAAATATCACTCTCGGAACTAGCGGTTCAAGCTCTGCAGTCATTTAGCGTTAATTTTCGAAGAAAATAAGAGCGATCCAAAATTACAGCCAGATGCATTTCCGCAAGTTATGGACAGCAACAATGTTATCTGCATCTTTACATGTTGTCTTAATTATTTATTCTAAGGGCCACCGCGATTAAATCTCTGAACTTTGGAGACTGACCAACATTGTTTTCTCTCAAATGGCAATTAAAGAGAGTATTGTTTGTGTGGTCCTTAGTACTCAAGTTATCTCCTCGCCTTTATATAGCAGTGAAACGTCCAGATAAAGAATTCCGGCGGTCCTTTCTCACTGAAAAGGAAAATTGAAGGCGAAGGATTTAATCTTGGTCAGTTTCAAAACCTCATCAACAATTCTTAAAAGAGAAAATCAGAAGAAATACACCCTTTTATATATACTGACAATGATGACTAGTCCGAATATTAGGCGTGTATTTTTCTCGTCAAACTCAGTCAAATCGTGTGAAGTGATAAATTGAATGGATTTATCAGAACACATGAGCCCATCGGCTGAAGGAAGCTTTTTAGCCCGGGGGGAGGACTCCCATATGAAATGGACGGGGATGCTCGTCGTCTCGCTTAGGGGTGTAAATTTCGGATTTTGGTATCGTAGGGTGTTCTGGGCAAAATGTTATTATTTTTAGCCGTCAAGATCTCGTTTAGGGTCGCACACGAAGAAATAACAAAAAAGAAAGAATTTTGATTCGTTATATTTGCTCTTTTAGGGGTCTGCATCAGCTTCGGTCACGCCCAGATTGGTCTCTTTTAGGGGTTAAATTCAAAGTTTCCGACGAGCATCCCCGTCCATTCCATATGGGAGTCCCCCCCCCCCCCCGGGGGGGGTTTAGCAAAGTCGTCACCGAAAAAAAAAGCATTCATTGGTTTGAACAATGCAAAACATTTGCTGCTTGTTTATCGTTACTACTATACCCTAAAGAATAGATTTAATATCCTTTGAAGTCGTATCCCGTATCATTTTATAAAAGAAATAATGCCACCGACAGTTTACAATTTTCTGCCTTTCTGTTCATGTAAAGATCGCAGCACGCTCTTTCTCTCCCGCTCAGAACGCTCGCCTGTTGGCTCGTGTTTGCTCTCCGCAGTATGCAATGTGATCTTTTCTGATGCGTCTTATTTCGTAAATTGAACATTTAAGCTTCCAAAAATACCAATAACGATCTAAACATTCTGCAGATGTTGGTGATCTTCGCAAGTTGCAGAAACGTTCCCTCTATTTTTTTTAATAGTGATAAAATCAGATTAGTGTTGTAAAACATTCCTTTTTCTTGCACTCTCGAGCTCAAGTTATGTTTTTGTCGAGCAGACGCATTAAATTAATCGGTGACGGGATTTAGTCCATTGTGTTTAGGCTCCTTGTGACGCGAGATCCTTGACTGAAGCATCGAGAAGCAATTCACACAGTGTGAAATGATTGCTTTTGGTGTACATGTATCGTACTATCATTCTATCTCTTTTGTGCCGAGTGAATGCATGGCTGACCAACCGCTGGTTTTATTTTGTTTACTCGACAGGGTTGAGCAAAATATCGAGCAGAGCAATTATTTGCCCGGCAGAGCCGACTGAAGTAATTGTTCTGCGAGACACTGACAACATTTTGCGATAACCGAGTTCAATAACTTTTTTATTGTTCGATTACTGAGCTTGTTGTTTTGTCTAGCAGAAATTCGAAATCTCTCCCCAACAACTCGAAAATGTACTGTCATTAAGGCGGGGGTACACCCGATTTTGAGTGAAATTTTTAAGGGGTTCATAGAAGGGATAGAAGAAAGAAAATTATTTTTGGAACACCACCAGACAGTTGACCCCCACGCAAGAGCACCCCAGGTTGTCAGGGGACTGTTTTGGCGTCCATCTACTAATTTTAACTTCAAATTCTAATTTTAAAATTACATTAAATCTTTAATATTCCTTACTTCTCCAAACTTAACTAATCCTTTGAGAAAAACTATCTCTTCCCAAAATCACCCAAAAATTTACAAAACACCGCTAAACATAGCCTTGTGAAATGAACATAGGGTTTTTGGATTGCTTGAAACACGAACGAGATATTCGCATTAAACCCAAGTTAAGCGGTGGAAAAACGGGCTTTTGGTGCACCCCGCCTAAAGGGGAGCTGGGTCCTTCTTAACAACCAGTTAACTGCTAAGAAAGGTTTCTAACCGTTATAGGCGTCTTGCACAAGTTTGTTCCATTGCAGAGTTCATCACGGCCATATTTGACAAGTCACGTGACGAGGATAGAAAAAAACCCAAAAACTGAAAGGCATATAGATCTGAAAATTAAAATCAGTGCCACATGCTTATAATGCTTCGTATATATATATAAAAAAAACTTTTGGATGCAGTGGACCACGCAACGAATAATAAAACTACTTTGCTGAAATGTCACGTTATTAAGTGCAGCTAAGGGACGGACCATTATTTTTCTGGAGGGGGGGGATGAAAAATATTGAAAAAAATTGTTTGCATGGCCTAAAAAGACAAAATAAATTGTTTGCAAACATCATATGTATTAAAAAAATAGTTTGCATAGAAGTCAGAGAAACTTTTTTTTAATTTTTTAATTTTTTAACGAAGACTAGTGAGCAGCACAAGGAAAGACTTCTTGTAGTTGTAAGCTTGTCGTTTATTTCCGACGTGTTTCGTCTCTGAGACTTCTTCTCCCCCCCCCCCCCCCCCCCCTCCAGAAAAATAATGGTCCGTCCCTAAAACCAAATTGATTGCAAGGCTGGTAGGTACTACCTACGGTACGGCAGAAGAGCAAAATTTATTGGAGTTTTATGGAATTAACATCATTGTAAAAGTTATGACAAAATATGTACCAGTCAGTTTCCAGACTCTCTTCCGTTTTTCAGTAGCCAATTCCGTAATACTCTAGATCCGTAGTTAGGAAGGGCCCCCTTAATTCCTTATAGGGGAGCAGGGGTGGCGCAGTGGTGAGAGCGCTCGCCTCCCACCAATGTGGCCGGGGTTCGATTCCGGCCCGGTGCCATATGTGGGTTGAGTTTGTTGTTGGTTCTCGTCCTTGCTCCGAGGGTTTTTCTCCGGGTTCTCCGGTTTTCCTCCCTCCATAAAAACTAACACTTCCAAATTCCAATTCGATCTGGAATACACAGTGTCCCCAATTAGCACACTAGTGCTAAATACATTTGACACTTAAATAAAGTGATTTATTTATTTATTTATAGGCGGCCGTGAATCTCGTTCCCAGAGTCATGTTCCGACAGTTCGCGGGATAACTTGGGGTAACTCGGGCTCTGGGGAGGTCAGCGGTGGAAGACCTGGGTAGGTACTTCATGTATGGGGACACCAGGATCAGTTTGTTTGTGCGAGAGACGTGAGAGAGATGCTCTTCTCGAATCGTAGTTTGTCGTTTCTCTGCGGCACGAGAATACGGCGCATTGACTCAAATTCACTATTGCGGCGGCTCCACCAAGAGTCTAGGACTGTCCTCAACGAGTACGATCTAAAGTGTTTTGAAAGAAACGTGCATTTGTTCTCTGCGACGTTAAAATATGACTGCCCTGCACCTGGACAACCCCTCACCTCCATTTATATGCCAGTGAGAATTGTAAGTTTATTTTGCATTAGTTTCTTGTTCAGTTCAGAAATGAGTAGTGTATAAGCGTCTAGGAAGCCATGCATGGCAAGGTACTTACGAGTGATGACAGAGTGACACAACACAAAACTACTTACCGTTTTCGAAAAGTTGTCGCCTAATGCACCAGTCATTTGACCGCCCTCCCCCCCCCCCCCCCCAACCCCAATTTTTTTGATAAGTTCAGTTTGTGTTAATTTGTTCAAACACACGAAGTGTCAACATATTGTGAAAGCATCTTACTTGTGAAAGCTGTCAGAGTGAAAGAAGGATTATTTACTGAGTTCAAAGTCAAATTTTATTTGGGGACTAATCATCATCATCATCCTTCTTGCACCTCAAGTTGAGGTGCAAGAAGGATGATGATCAAGGTGGTGCATAAGGCCGCTTCTTAAATGTGGTCCACAATAAAATCTGCTTGATGTAAATACAAGTATGTGTGTAAAATCAGTACTTTGTTTTTGGCGTTTTGCAGAGCCCACCTATTCCAATTGAAGTTCTGTGCCCATCACTTGTACAGTTCGTGAAGGATGCTGCTCACGGTCATAAATTTGAAGGAGTTCTTCACAAAGCTTTCGCAGTGTTGGAGAGAGGTTTGGCATCGCTGTCAGATACAAAAACAGAAAGTGGATTAAGCCAGACCTTTTACGATGTCATAAACAGAGTTGTGCAACTAAAGGGGGCCCATACTAAAAGTGAAAGTAATGCAGAGATTGCAGAAAAAATCATTTTGCCATTGATTGATGGCTTTACAATACTGAATGCAAATCGTGATGACATAACAGTTAGAAGTGACTGCCCATTATACCATCCTGTGATCAAAGGCTGGAAAGGCCTTGGCTTGGGTAAGAGATTCATGGCATTTTAAAAGCTGTTAACTTTTTACTTCAATGCAGCATGCAGCATGTACCAGGGTAAGTGTACAGAAGGACATCTAGGATTTCACACCAGTTTTACATCGCCCACAAATGTCACATCAAATACAAATGCTGACATCAAAAACCAGTCGCTTACATATACATCAAAAACAAATCACTCACACAAAAACAAATAAGCTCACATAAAATACAAATTGTCCAAAATCAAACACAAATTCTTTACATCAAATACAAATCTCAGACAACACTCAGCCTTAAAGCTGATTGCGATTTGGTTTAGTTTTACATGTAGCAGATTGTTTTGAGATGCTTTGTAGCCACTGCAGTACAAATGTGAAGGACTGCAACCTTAAACTAAATTACATATCAATTAGGCATGATAAACAAAGTCAAACTTAGCTTATTGGCTGCTCAAAGCCAGTTAAATACATGATACAAGTGCTTATAAATATAGCCATCAAACTGCACGTCTCAAAGGGTTCTGACAAAACACTGTCCCAGGGTAGCTGCCCCCCTCACTGCCTCCATAACTGCACCACCCCTCACCCCCTATAAAAATGGCAGGAAATCAGAAAAGTGTCATGGAAATTAAAATGTACTTTTGATTGAATCACCTTAGTAAATTTAACAACTGCAAAACATGAATTTTGGCGAGGAAAAATTATATCTTGAAAAAAATTAAACAAAAGCCATCCCTTGATGAGTAAGAAAACTATATAGGAAGCCAAAATCGTTGTACAGCAAAGCTTTTGCTTGAGGACTTCTCTTTGTGAGACTACAAGCATCTTAATCCTTTTGTTTATTGCTGAAATGAGCAAGTGCAAATCACACCGATTGGAAGTGGACTGACCAGTGTTTACAGGCTAATATTCACTCAAGCACTACAATGTGTAAAATCAAACAACATAGTGGTCAACTATAAAGGACTTGTAAGAGAAATCTGGAACTAGTTTTAGCTGTCTGGCTGCTGACCATTTCATGCAAAACATTATAATATTTGATGTACGTTTTTTGTATTGATATAAAGAATTTGTTTCTTATGTGAAGAATTTGTATTTGATGTGAAGAATTTTTTTTTATGCAAGGGATTTGTATTTATATTTTGATGCAAGGGTTTCATATTTGATCCCCATGCCCTGATCCTCAGGGCCTGGGGATGCACTACTGAAGAGTGAACAAAAAAGTTGTAGCTTTTCACTGGTAGTGAAGTAAAAAAGTTATGAAAGTTCCTGTTAGGGACCGATCGTTTATTACGTCCCAAGGGGGGGCGGTGGTTTTGGAGGGGGGGTACAATTTTAAAACAAGCCTCTTTTTGGGGGGTAAATTTTTCTCTGGTAAGAAACATGAGGGGGGTCAAATTTTATGAAACAGCAACAGCAGTCTGGGGAATTTGATGTCAGTGATCTATCCTCGATCCCGTGGTTGGGGAAAAGGAAAGAATTTGACGCGATTTCAGGTCCCGAGAGAAGGGTTGTTTGAAATGGTCGCGCAAGAGCCTGGAACCTAGCTCTCAATTCGCGATCTTGAAAACTACCCACAAGGCTCTTTAATAATTAAGTTGGATTGCTCCCTCGACAGTTTGTGCTCGATCTTTTCACGGTCTTTCAATCGGTATATATGAAAAAAAAGATCAAAAATGCCAATCTACAAAGCCTGGGATGTAAAACGGGAGACGAGAAAGGCCGTAGCGGCTGGGAGCTTCGAAGAATTTGCTAAAGCAGGTGATAGATAAGGAAAGCTCTCTATCTATTTTTAGATCACTGTCATAAATAACAAAAAGCAAAGACGAAAACAATTTCATTCATAGACACAAACAGCTAAACTTTAATATTTTAAACAATGTTACAATAAACGAGAGAAAGATAAAGGAGATATTAAATAAAAAAGATAAAAAATCTGTCTAAGGAAGGATGGAGAGAATTATGGCCTCCTCAGGAGGGGAGGGGGGGGTACATTTTTCAAACAAGAATTGGGAAGGGGGGTATAATTTTTACCTCAAAATTTTTTGGGGGGGTTCAGCTTTGAAACACTGTACTTTTTTGAAAACCAACCCCCCCCCCCCCCCCCCCCCTGGGACGTAATTAACGATCGGTCCCTTAAGCCCAGACTTAGCAGCTTAAACAGCACACCTAAAAGTAACTCATTTGATGTTAAAAGTAATGGAGGATATAAATTTGTTGTGTTATATATTTAGCCAAAAACTGCGCTTTACTGGCTTAATTATGAACAGCTGCCATTTTGGCCATCATGTTGAAGGATTGGGCACTAAGCCTTATGTCACTGTCCTTATTTGCAAATGTGCTAAAAAACTTGTTCAATTACCATATTTATTTGCCCAACCTCAAATAAGCACCCCCCCCCCCCCCCTCAAATTGAGTAAGTACTACTAAGAGACTTCACCGCAGACCAAGTTTTCTTAGTATTTTAAAGAAACTTTCAATGAACAGTTTAAGTTCTTCTCAGTTTAGTACATCTTCATGCTTTGTTATTATTAATATCGTTTTATTGCAAAAAAAAAACTTACTTCATCTGACTGCATCAGGAAGGGACTGCAAACTAGACTTTTCGAGGTTTTTTCTCAAAATCTAGCCAAATGACCCTACACTAATTTTCAGGATTTGGAAAGTGGCCATAAATAAACACCTACGCAAAAGAAAATGAAAATCTGTAAGGCAGAATTTTTGCTCATGAAGAAAATGTTGTATTTTGGCAATTTTAGAATTACTAAAAATCTCTCTTAAAGATTATGATGATCTTTAGTTTCTACCATCTGTTCATCAAAATTCAAAATTCTGTGTAGAAATTTACTACGGAAGCAGTGGTATACAAATCCCTCCGACGAGATCAAGTACAAAGATACTACTGTACTTTGAAAGTAACTCATTCGATCAGTGGGTTACTCGACAAAAATATCAAATAATTTTGGTTAATCAACCCAACCTTACTGTTTTTGCTCTGCCAAACAAAGAGGGCAGGGAGAACATTGATGAAAGTTTTCTTGTTTTGTGATATGTAGCGCCAATGGTTCCATTGAAGTGTTTCAATGGCCTAGAGGAATTTTACGGTTTTGAAATCTATATCAAGCGGAAATAAGTATCCCAAAAGTCTCTTTTCATTCCGCTGCTTTTCACTCTTATTTTCACCAGCATAGAAGCAGCGATTTCCAAACTGGCAGAAAGTCGTGCAGAATTTGAACTAGACACATGCAACCTAAAATCATGCAAAAACGAGAGTACGCTTGCGTGTATTACTGTTTTGACGTCATCTGTCACCAAGCCAAAGAACTCAGCCAACCCTGAGGGGCGTGGCCAAAGCTTTAGGCCAAAAATTAAAGGGATGGAGGATACTCAGGCCTCCTTGTTCTAGGTGATTCTCCATATCGTGGTCCTGTGCATGTGCTTATCACCATTGTTATTTTTTATGGTAACCATGGTTACTGTTTCTTTCAGACGACTGCCAAATTGCTGTCATATCTGAGGGTAGGAGAGTACATCTTTTTTCATGAAGTCTAATGCCAGATTAGTTAGTCTTTGTGAAATTATGATCCTTGCAGTGATTCTACCAACTTACTACCAAATTTACTACCAAAGCGGCACTGTTCTGCTTATCAATTACGGTCAAATATTGTATTGCCTCTTCTAAATACTGAGCGTTTTAAGAATAGTTTTAGTAATAGGTTAGCTTTTAGATATAATTTAGCAATTAATTCTTAGTTTTTTTTTTTATATAGACTTCTTATATCATTGTCATCATATTGTAAATATTTTAATTTTTATCCTTATTCCTGTATTTGGCTCTTTCTAATATTTTTACTATTGTAACTATTGATATGTATTTTATCAATTGCAATAAAGACACTTTATATATTTATTTATTTATTTATTTATTTATTTATTTATTTATTTATTTATTTATTTATTTATTTATTTATTTATTTATTTATTTAATTATTTAACAGATCATTGTAATCTGTGGGTATTCAATGAATAATCAATTCATTTTTTTGCTGAACGCCTTGTGTCTAGTGAGGGTTTGCATGATGCAGTATAGTTTGAGTAAAGACAGTGTTATTTTGAGGGTTACTAGTCTATTATTTTGAGGGAAAGTACGCATTTTATTTCTAAAGAACACAGTTGTTAATGCTCTTCATATGAATAACCGTGATACGGTGTTAAATTATGATTTATTTTCTTTTGCAGACTGTGACGACGAAGACTTTGGTAAGTTTATACTTTATAGAATAGCTGCAATATACTAAAGAATACCCGCTGTCATCTTCAGGTTAATGCCCCCTCAGAGTTATTGGCCCAAAGGAAAAAACAAATGAAAACTAGGAGGCATCCTACACTCGCAGTATAAATGTAAGGTTGATTGTTGGCAAAACCGGCTCACAATTCGTCAAAAGTGAGCCCAAACATTCACGTAGGTGCTAGGTGCGGGATGCAAAAATCGAGATTGTTCCGCTTTAGCAATGACAAGAATATATACCTTGTAATGGAGTTAAAATTCAAGGTGTAATCAAGGCTAAAAAGAATTTTCTTGCAAGTTTGAATCGCGATTTTCAGTTCAGTGAAAGAAAAGACCAAGAGAAGATTATATTTTTTAAAGGTCAGATTTAAACTGGTAATTTCTAACTCAAACTCGCGAATCCTTGTTTGTTTCTCGTATCGCATGCGTGCTCGTGGAATAATTGTTGTTCTTTATTCTTATTTTACATGTAGATCCTGAAGAATTGAACAGGCTTCCTGAGGACAGCGTAGCTGTAGAAGGGGGAAAAGGAATCTCAGAAAATTGCTCTTTGCTAGATGGGCAATTCGGACAGGCGTTTGCCACTTCAATCACCTATTCATTTACATACCATTTCGGTCATTCGTTCAAAGCGTCACTTGTGCCTACTATTCGGGTATCTCCAGAGGGTTTTCAAGTATTCCTGTACGACTGCAGAAGTGACGTTATGCTCGCACAAAGCTTTCTCTGGGAGCGTTCATCATTAATATTCTTGTGGGCAGTTCTCCATCACTTTCTTTTCTTCCCTCCTACTATAACTACAAAGGCTGCTACGTCAATATATTCATTTGGCTACAGTTATCGATCAGGAGGATTTGACACTGTTGAGGGCTTCCATGCACTGAAAAAAGACCAGTTTTATTTTGGGTTACATAGGAACTCAAAGGAGTTCCAAAAGAAACACTCTCAGTTTGGTAGACTTATTAAGACATACAGTTAAAGGCCTACGTGCAGTTAAATGACGGTAAGATCTTCGCGCAATTGTTGTATGCGACTTGCTCACGTCATGTCAGGAACTTGAATCCTAAATCAGGCGTACAGCATCTTCACGATAGTTGCACACAACACGAAAATTGTCGTGGGATTTTGAAACAGTCGTAGCAACAATCGAAATGTTGAGCCCCTCCCAAGGGTTTCAGGGAACAAGAGAGCATGGCCGTTAACTTTTTGGGAACACGGGAACAAAGGCATAGTTTATAGAACAGGGAACACCAAAATCGAAGAAATGCTTTTAACGAACACAAGGAAAGTTTTGTCGGGAACAATTGACGAAAGCAGTATGCGCTACAAAAGTCGCATACGGCAGTCGTAAGCGGAAAGCCCTTTTATTGTTAAATAATGAGCTGTAGGATTGCTTGCAGGAAAGCAGTTCTCTACCCTTTTGACAATAGTGATTACCTTTGTTGGCTTTGATGAGTGCCTCGTTCAAAGTGCGTAATGACCCGTAATGGCCTCGATAGAGCGTTATCACTCACGTGACCAGCGGCCATATTTGCATAAAAATAGAGTTTAATTCCCGGAGGAATGGCTTGGTACACCAAAATGGCCACGGTTTCTCTGTTTTTGAACAACCATATGGCTGCCGTGACGTCACATGAAAACGCTCTAACCTGCTTAAAGTGAAAAACATAATTTTTCCGGGATTTATGCAGAAACAGAACTGAACGTTAACCCTTCATATGCTAAGTCCGGATTATTCCGGGATTTGGAGGAATGTCCATTCAACCACTTGTGACGTCATGAATTTGCACGTCAGCAGATTCTTGGGATATGCAACTAATACGGTTGGATAGATCTTTCCACAGGACTGTCCATTTTGACGATCGACTGCAATCTGACAGAGCTTATGCGCATGCACCAAGGTAAAATATTGTAGATTTTTACATGAAATCTTCCTCAAAATCTCACTGCGGTGTAAGAAAATGCATTTCTGGCAAAGTTTAGAGAAATTTAGCACCGTAGCGCCAAAAAAATCAATTTAACGGTTAAAAAAACGTTAGCATATTAAGGGTTGAAAAGCGACAACATCAGAAAATCGATTTTATAAACTTGTAACAAATTGTAACACGCCAAATTTCTAACGATCTCTATCGATTTTTAAAGGAGGATCGCCCCGGCGTAACCATGCAATCCCTGCAAGTCACGTGCGTGGCATTTCTCATTATCGAATAGCAAGTAGCAATATAGAGGACTCCTTTTTGCTCGTAATTTGATCGTGTAGCTCTTTTTTTATAGCTCATGACTTAACTTACTTCAAAATAGATGCTAGCTAAACAGAATCAAAGATCTCTTCGAGATTCGACTATTTCGCATGGAGTATGCGTTGGGGAAATGTTAGTATTGAAAGCGATTTGTGATGCACAAACCCATTGACTCACAGTCCAGAAGGCTTTTATTAGCGCTCACCCCCCCCCCCCCCCCCCCCCCCCCCCCACACCAAAAAAAAAAAATTCCTGGCTCTTTTACGGCTTTTAACACAAACGTGCGAGTGGGAAAAAATATACCATATGCGTACTAAATTCAGACAAACAATTCTTTTCTGAAGTAAACGTTTATTACAACTAGACACGCTGAAAGACCAATTCATGGTTTGAAATGTTAATTATCAACCTTGATAAATTGGTCCCAAACCAAACTTGAAGACGGTGAAAAAAATTTCTTCACCTCCGCGCGTCATTTTAACAACTCGCAAAAACACGAACTCTTTCTACAAAATATAACACTAGTTCGAAAAGGCCCCGTCTAGCACTTTGTTGGCTTCAATTTTAAAAAGTCGTGTCAGAGTAACGGCGTGAAAGAGAAGAGCTCCACAAATTTTGCTTTTTAAATGCGTTCCCAGTTCATTTATATGGAATTAACAAGCTAATATACAATATAAGCTACCAATAATTCTTTCCATAAAAGCTAAAAGAAAATTAAACAGAATGTATGCAATAATACTGAAAATTCAAAATTGATGTCCACCACGCACAAACACTGTTACGACATGAAAGCTCAAACAGATAATGCTGAACACATCAATGACAATCGTTTCAGTATTTTGTTTTTATGGGTCAAGGATTCAAACAACAAAGATAACAATGCTTTGGAAAAAATCTCTACATTTCGAAATTTGGCGAACTACGAGCTACGCTCTTTACAAACGTTCTTTTTATACTAATCGTGAAACGGGAACAATAACCAAATTCAATTTTGAAGCGACAAAATTCAAAACTACAAGTTTCGTTTGCTCTTTGGCTAGCTTTTATGTGGCATATCCTTGACTTAAACCTTATTTTTCAGTAATAAGCGGATTAAGATTTCAGAAAATGAATTTATAAATATTTATTTGTTTACTTACAACGCATTTATCCAATGTAATTGTATTCAGTATCGGCGCTAAGCTCAGGTCGCTTGCGGGCAGGAAATTCCGTGATTTCGCAGAACAGTGACTGATAGCTACAGGTATCTTTCACTATTTCTAAACCTCGCTTTCGGTTGTTTGCACCCAAACAACAAAACAGAGAATTTTATACACGAGAATCTTGATGCTGTTTCTTGTGCTGCTTTGAATCTATTTTTAGTTTAGAAAACGAGATCAGTCTGGATCACGCCACACCAAAAGCCAGTTGATTGCATTTCCCAACCAATGAAATCGTCTCATTGGAATTTGTGATTGGCAGGGATTGGCAGGCTGAACAGTTCAGCCTCGTTATATAGGTCGCTCCGTGTTTAAGGTGGCTCGACTGGGTTTTTTAGGGGCAACACCGCTCAAGTTTGAGAACTAGCCAGACTGTCATTAACAATGCCATCGAAAAACTATCACCACAGCTGAATTAGGTAAAGATTAAAATTTGTTATGACCAGTGTTATTTTGGCATCGGAGTTGTCATAGCAACGTAATGACGTCATCACGTTTATCAATTTCGTTCGTATTGCTCGGCACCAGGAGGTTTTTTCGAAAATCGCTCAAGGGAGCATGTACCTCCTATACCTGCCTCAATGTTGGCAAAGTTTGAACGAATTCTGTGAGAGCGTTATCGAAATTTTTGGGGATGAAGTTTCGAGGGTCATAAATACAGTAAAAAACATACTATTGAGATAATAGGGTAATATCTGAAGAACACGACGCGCTTTGGGAATGCAGTTTCATCTCATAGTAGTTTGATGCCATTTGAAATTGTGTATACAAAATTATGGGGATCGCCACGACCGATTGCGAAAAAAACGGATTTGATGAGCGTGCATTCAGGTGCTCTTGTTGCCACTTTTGTAAATAATTTGGTCTACACCTACAAATGTGATAATTATTTGGAAACCGCTCGATGAATTTTTTTAAAAACTTGTCAATCTCGAGTTTTGTCATCAGTTTATATGGCCTGCAAGTTTCAAGGTCATTGAAAACATGTAAGACAATAAAATCGGGGCTCCAATGTACTACTTTTTTCTCCCAGATTTTGTGTTTACAAGTGAGTGTCCTCATTATTCACGGGCATTGTATTCAACTTTCATTTTCACGTGCACAACTCAGCAAAAAATTCATTTGCATTTTATCAGTGAGTTTATACTTTTTTCCTGATCTGTTGTTCTACACAAAAATAGCTTTTCGTTTCCTGGAGAAAGAGACCCTCGGCATTGCTGTATTACAGTCTAATGGCGTAACAAATATTATTACAGTTTTCAAGTCATATCAGCATGTTTCCCGAACATTTTTAGAAAGCAATTGAGCGTTCTGTTTAATGCAAATGAATTTTTTGCTGAGTTGTGCACGTGAAAATGAAAGTTGAATACAATGCCCGTGAATAATGAGGACACTCACTTGTAAACACAAAATCTGGGAGAAAAAAGTAGTACATTGGAGCCCCGATTTTATTGTCTTACATGTTTTCAATGACCTTGAAACTTGCAGGCCATATAAACTGATGACAAAACTCGAGATTGACAAGTTTTTAAAAAAATTCATCGAGCGGTTTCCAAATAATTATCACATTTGTAGGTGTAGACCAAATTATTTACAAAAGTGGCAACAAGAGCACCTGAATGCACGCTCATCAAATCCGTTTTTTTCGCAATCGGTCGTGGCGATCCCCATAATTTTGTATACACAATTTCAAATGGCATCAAACTACTATGAGATGAAACTGCATTCCCAAAGCGCGTCGTGTTCTTCAGATATTACCCTATTATCTCAATAGTATGTTTTTTACTGTATTTATGACCCTCGAAACTTCATCCCCAAAAATTTCGATAACGCTCTCACAGAATTTGTTCAAACTTTGCCAACATTGAGGCAGGTATAGGAGGTACATGCTCCCTTGAGCGATTTCCGAAAAAACCTCCTGGTGCCGAGCAATACGAACGAAATTGATAAACGTGATGACGTCATTACGTTGCTATGACAACTCCGATGCCAAAATAACACTGGTCATAACAAATTTTCATCTTTACCTAATTCAGCTGTGGTGATAGTTTTTCGATGGCATTGTTAATGACAGTCTGGTTAGTTCTCAAACTTGAGCGGTGTTGCCCCTAAAAAACCCAGTCGAACCACCTTAACCACCACCAGCGGTAACTGGGGATAATAATTTGCGAATCATGGTGCCGTGAGATAGCGGACAACTACTGAATTCCTTCCACAAACTTAACACTCACATTGCTTTTTATGAAAGGTAGGTTTTCATTCTGTATAACTGTCACTGACATTTATTTAACCACCAGTGGTATTATCTTGGTACAGAAAAGCGGTAATTGGAGATAAGCCGTGAGATTGCCATGAGATAGCGGAAAACTACTGAATTCCTTCCACAAAATTAACACTCAGATTGCTTTTTATGCTATCCATCACTATAACTAATAACAAAAAAATACTTGTTTGCATTTTCCGAAGTACTGTAGTAAATCTTTGCATGTAAAAGGTCGTAAGCTGAACACAATTATTAAATAAACAACAATGCGATGGTACAGTAAGTCGGCCGCACGCTGCATATCAGATGTCACCATGCGCTTTTCAATACGCTTCAGAAGCCTAAAATTCCAAACGTAAACTGGGCAAATGAAAGAAACTTGAAGGAAGTTTTGTTTTAGATTAATTCTCATTTCAAGATGTAGCTACTTATGTATCAAAGCTTCAAAGTTCTGCATCTTTCTGAAGCCGTGAGATCCTGCATTATTCACGCTAAAGCGTAAGTTTAATTTTAGCCCGACGGCTTTTTGCAGTCAATTTTTCACTAAGTGGCTTTACCGATCCTTCTAAAAATTCCATTTAAGTTCGAAGCAATATTGTACATTACCATTTTCCTGTCTGAAGTCTTGAGAAGCTGCTGTCGTGATCAAGTCCGTGAATTGTGGTCAAAACAAAAGATTGCGTGACGAGCTAAAAATACTTCTTTCAATGAAGACTACAAACAATAGACTTGTAACAATAGAAAATAGCATTGGCCAATATCCTCTGACAATGAAGATTCGCAGCAGCTTTTAAGCATGTAAAACTAAGCAATTCAATCGATGAATAGCACAGATCTTTAAAAAATACCTACCTGTAGTTTGCAAAAGGCTAGACGGGCTAAATGACGAGCAACGCTTGAAAATAACATTTCGGGATCGAAAACTGCGGACGCATTCCTATCCAGTGATGTTTTTATCGCCCACAGCGAAAAGTATTCCCTTGACAAATTAAAACAGTCCCTTGAGAGTATACAAAAATGTGTGTCAGAGAGTGCCACCAATGATCCCAATTCTTACCATTTTCCTTGGTAACCAAGCAAAATAGTCGAAACAAAAAACAACGGAATATTATGCCTGATCGAGAAACGTTGATGAAACACTATTATTCGTTGTTTAACTATCATATACGCTGCATATAGACCCGGTGTTTCTTGGGTAGCAGCCGTTGACTCTGTTTTGCTCCGCATGCAGTGGGTGTGTAAAACATAGCGGTTACAAGAAAGGCTATCGTTTACTGAGAAGTGCTTAAGTATTCGCGATAATACAAAAAGATAGTAAAGGAATACACGGGGGACCACTGTGTCCTCTTACGAGACATGATGACATCAAAGAATTTTTATCATTGCCGGGTCGTTTGAAATGCTCCAGTGTAACATAACCAGCTTTATAAGGAGAACGAGCTTCGTTCAAACACGTAATGCAAGTAGTGACCAGACTACAAATAAAAACAATATATTTAATCAGATTCATATTTGGGGTGGTATTCACTAGAAGACAAAGGCACTGAAACGGCTTTCCTGTAAACCAAGATCTGAAATTGGACAAATATTTTTTCGAGACGGCTGGGTAACAGCCCCCAACCTCACCCCCCTCCTTCCATCCAAACCTACTCTCAATATTATGGTCGACTGTTGCATAAAACATGTGCGAGCAAGCTGCTAGTACAGTGAGCACCTTTGAGCTAACGCCCACAAAGTGAGAGGTTCTTTCCAACGAAATATCCATCCCAGGCCTATCACCCGCAGAAATCTCCAGGTATCCCAGTCATTACCAGCCGTTTACCCCTGCCCATCTTAGCCGGCCAGGCCTTTGCTGGAGAAAAAGGAGGCTCTGGGCACACTAGATTTTAATCCAGCCAATCAAATCAACGAGGATTTAAAAACTGTTCATTTGATTGGCTAGATTTAATTCCGCTTGTTAAAATCTGGCCAATGAAATTACGTATTACATAATGCATGTAATAACAAACAACAAATTTTATGTAAAACACATTTGAGTTTTAATCATCTCCCTGTAAATTACACTGTATAACAGTAACAAGATCATTATAATTATTTTGAAAATCGCGTGCATCTGACTGGAAAACAGTCTCAGATTAAGAAGGGTTACAGTGGGAATATGAAAACCAAGAACGCTTTGATTATACTTTGAAAAAGAAACTAGTCGACAAATTGTTGACAAAAAAAAAGATCTGATAACAGAATGCCTTCATTACTGTCTATAAGCTGTAATTTGATGGCTCGCTCCAGACATTTACATAAAGGTGTTCATGGCTTCCTGATTCACACTGTGAGTGTAAAGGCAAGTCCATTTTCCGCAAATAAGTAAAAACCAATCGAGAAAATAAGAATAATTCCATTCTATAAATTACTTACAAAGTCGCCGAAGAAAGCTGTAAACTGACGCCCATTTCAATGTCATTTTTCTAATAATTGACAAAACTACTTGACTTCTAATTCCTTAGAAATAATAAACACACTGCGATGACAAGACCACGCATGTCTTATTTCTTTCT
The DNA here is from genome assembly GCA_963693305.1 of Meandrina meandrites. NCBI lineage: Eukaryota > Metazoa > Cnidaria > Anthozoa > Scleractinia > Meandrinidae > Meandrina > Meandrina meandrites. Next base: position 15,373,068 of record OY855908.1, read on the forward strand.
ACAGAGTCAATACATAAGCAGAGAAATAATGATAACAAGATGATTATCACCAAACTCTCACAACAAACATCTAAAGAAAATATAGTAACCAGTTAAGAAAAAATACATACTGAGCAGCTTCAGGCTAAAAGGGCAACACCTCCCATCATTAATTACCAGAATTCACTCCGGCCGGAAGAGCAGTGAAAATGGACTTGCCTTTACACCTCCTTAGACACTAACTTCTAAAATGTTTAAATCATCAAATATTACTAGAATTAATTATCATAATTATTATAAAACCCATTATAACCATAACTTTTCACGCCAAGGTACAACCAAGACTTGCATATTTTATATATTTATATATATAAAAGAATACACCCTAACACCATACTATACAAATCTTGCAAAGCTACGCGCTTGATACTAGAACTGTTGTATTTTTATAAAATACTTTGCAGTCAAGATATAAAAATAACATTGGAAAAATAGAAACCTACTAAGCTATCAGCAGAGAAGCTCTTATTTTATATTTTGCATTCTCACAATTTTTTTACAAGCATTCGTTTACTCTCATACTCAAGTATACAATTGAGTAGAAAAAATAAATGTTTGTTTACAAGGATATATATAAAAGCAGAGGAGACAATATCCTATCTCTGTAACTGAAAAATTCTTCATGGAGTAAAGATCCGTAATTTACACACGACTCCTCAAAACACCAAGTCACGTCACGCAATCAACTAGTTTATCAAGTTGCGTGACAATAGCGTGACCAGTGGCCACGTCTTGCAAACGTTTTTCTATACAACAAAAACTTCTATATTTGAACCCCTGCTCACAACCGGAGCATTAGTTTCCTTGAAACTGAAGGAAATATATTAGCAATAACTTACTTTTACAGATATGGAGACGAGTACCAATCTCGTCCTCTGTTTATTATTTTTTGTCACAACAACAAAACAAAAACTTACAATGTAGAAACCAATTTGTACAAAGTTAAGATATCGACAGTAAAATGCAACGATTTTCAGATTACAGTATAAAAGTTGAGAAAAGGACTAATATCATTTTCATAAAATACTACGGAATAAAAAGAAGACCGGCATTAAAATTGATTAGAAGATTTCAAAGAATATAAAAATATATCGCTCTGTAGTTTATATGAACGAAACAACGAAAAAATATTGCCGGCGGTTTAGGTAAAGAGGTGGGGGGGAGGGTGGGGTCTGCTTCAAAGTTAAATACAAATCTTATAACAATGTTCGAACCTGTTTTTTAGCGCCTGCAAGATTTTTGCGTCGTTAAGATCAGCTGTTAATTTACTGAAGCCTGGTGTTGTGTAAATGAGGTATTTGGGCCATCTGAGCTATGTGCCCCATTTGCACGACATGTAAGAGGAACTATTAAGTCCTATCTAACTCTCGGCGTCACCTCTTGGCAGTGTAAACACCACTCCTCGTTGCGTTTCCTCCGCCCTGCGGGCTATTTGGTCTTACATCAGGCTGGTTAGGCCACGCACGATAGCCTCCTTGGGTGACCTCTATTCCAGTGTAACCGGACGTGTTTTGTCTTTCGTCCTGGGGTGAGTTCGCCATTTGCAACGCAACAGCAGGATTGTTGTCGTCCCCCAAAGACCGCCTGCGCCTGCGGATAGCGGCCCTTTGAGCTGCGGCTTTCTGCGCCTGTCCTGATATGTCAGACTGCTGACGAGAGAGGTGCAAGTAGCGTTCACTGTGCATCTCTTCCAGCAGCTCGGCTATGTGCTGAGCGTCTTTTTCAAGTTTGCGCTGTGTCTGTGAACCTCGAGCGTCTCTCGGCTGCATTCTAGTCTTGGAAGGAAGCAGTTCCTTTGCCGAGTCTTTGTGAGATAGCAGTTTGGATTTGGTCCCATATTCCCGACTCATCACTCGTGGAGGCACCTGCGTTTTATTCACAAACGCTTGACCCTTGGATCTGTCATTTGTCGCTATATTGACGTTTAGCCTTGAACGCGGAGTATTCCTATCAGCACCGCTATCACTTCTCTCTGCACCGTACCTTACTGGAGAAACAGACGAGTGTCTAGCTGGGCTAGACTCCAGGCGAATGTTCCTCGACGTCACTGTTCGAGTTTCAGGGGGCCTTTGCACGGCGCCTCGCTGTACTCCTCTCATTCCCCCTCCTACCTGAGCGGGCTGAGCAGCAGGGGTCTTCACACCAGTTGGTTTAACATTAAACTCCCTGAGAGAAACCGGAGTTGTTGTCCGGACTGATCCAATCTTCTTCCGAGCAACTGGTGGCGCGTAATCTCTTCCTCTGACTTGTTTACTTCTTGGTGTGATGTCACCATCTTTGTCTTTACTCGGACTGCTCTCGAATCTTTGCCTCAAAACACCAACTTTTTTGTCAGGAGACTCGGACGTTTCTTCATCAGCAACTGTTCTGGGTGGGGAGGGCACCTGAGAACTAGCGCATTCTTCTGTAGAAGGTGCCACAAAGTATTTACTAGTATTTATTTCTATTAAACTGTTCGATCTCAATTCCGTTTCAGGTTTTTCGTATTGGGACATATCCCTGGGAGCAGTGGATCCGGTGTTAAACGATCCGGATACAGCCCCGTGGCTATCAGTTGATGGGCTCACTCCAACAATCTTGTACACCCTGCCTGGTTCATCGGATGCACGACGCTGTGTCATTTCTTCACTACTCAGCATCGGCTTCCTCAGCGGTTCGCTTCTAACAGACGACTTGTCATCGTCGCTATGCGCGTCACCTCCGCTCTCTTTATTCCCGAACGTGTTACCAAGATCCAGTAAGATCCGCAGCTTTTCATCAAATGTCTTGGACATGCTGATGGCGCACTCATCTCCCTCATCACTGGACGTGTCACTGCTCTCTTCAGAGCCCAGGGATCGCCTGGCCAAGCGCAGCTCTTCCGCACTTTCTCGTTTTGTTTTGATATCCAGACTAGCCGGTCTTCGAGCTGGTTCAAACTGCCTCAGTGTACCAGACACCACACCTCTGCCTTTCACAACAGCCACCACAGTCTCGTTAGATCTAGGCACTGGCTCCTGGTGAACTTCATTTGGTAGTGACATTGTCTTGACACTGCTGGTTACTCGCGGTGTTTCGCCGTGATAGGCAAGAGGTAAACTGGCCACTTTATCTGGCTGAGACTGAGGAGTCACGTGAAGCGAATCTAGAGACGGGTTCTTACTACTGTGTGCGCTGCTGCTGCGACTGGTACTGCTGCTACTAAGCTGATCAGCATTCTCAAAGATTCCCTGGTCCGACATTTTCCGTTCCCGAGTCGCATCACGTTGCACTTCATCACTTCTCTCAGCCGCCGGCGAAATCATCTCCCTGTCACTTTCGCTCTGACGCCTCTTCTCCGCCGCTTTCTTTTGCAGGTTGAGTTTAAGTAACCTCCTGCGGGTCTCTTCACTGAAGGAAGCGAAGCTCGGCTTGGAAGCACTGTCTGGGTCGCTAGGCGACGAATTGGGTGGTTCATCTGGAGACTTCCTCGCCTCTGTTTCCTGACCCAATGTGAAATTGACCTCCAGAGGGACAAAAGGCTGATCAGGGGTACTGGGGCTAGTACCCCTCTTCTGAGGATTGACACGTCGATACGACGGAGGGGGAGGATGTGAGTAGGAATAAGCTTTTAAGGATCCTGCTCCTTTGGTTCTAAACTCTACGTCTGAGGGATCAAGCACCATTTGTATCGACGCTGAGGAGCTCTCTACACTCCTCTTGCCACCAAGTCGTGATCTTTCCAACGTCGGTGAATTGGACCTTGACCCCTCCCCCGTAAGAATCTTCACCACAGGAGCTCTCTCAGTCGGCGGTGAGCCCTCGGATCCCTGGGAATCGGACAGCGGTCCATCAGAAGAGCTGCCCTGGCCCGAGTCGGACTTTGAACTCTTACCACTTCGAAACTTGGGGATATGAAGAGAAATTCCGCTGGACTGTAAAATGAATGAAAGTAACCATTAAACATTGTATCCTTTACAGTGCTACGTGTCGTGCCGTTGCCACTTGGTAAAGCTTTTGATTAACTTTTGACAACTTTCTGATGGCTTCTGTTTTAACTAACCAATGAAACTGCGAGAAGTGAGAGAGGCGGAGTTGACAATTGTTGTAGACCAAACGTGGAAATTGACAACTACGCCTCTCATAGTTCTTAAACATTCATCGGCCAGTTCAACATCAAAACTACCTTCCCGCGCCCACAATGTTTAGCAAATTTATGAAGAGTGTGACAATCAGGCTAAAACAACAAGAATCGGACACTCCACTTCAAGCGGCACTTATTTTTAACCGAACTGTCACTAATCGTGTAACCACTGTACCTACAGGTCTTACCTTAGGTTTGTATGACCCGTCTTCTCCTAAAACGAAAAATAAAAAGAGATTAATGCAAAAGATTAATTAATTGTTTCCTCCACAATAGCTCTCTTCAATCATCACACAACGCTCCCTCGCTTAGCTCATCACGCAATCTTTCCACATCTGCAGTACCAGCTCATCACGCAATATTTCTTCCGTAACGAGGAAAAATTGCAACAAGCTAAACACCGAGGGTAAAAAAAAATTAAGGTTAGTTTGGTGGTTGTTTAGGTAAATTCTACCGTAGTTGATGAGTTTGTTTATTCCCATAACCTTTTTGCTTGACTACGGATTGACATCAAAAGTGGAAATAAGGTCTTGATTATGTTAAATGACACTAAAGCTTTTAAACCTTCCTTATTTCAGCTTTTGACAATGACATTTACTTACCGAAATTAACAGCGACCTGTCCAAGAGAGGTGAGCACATTCTGAGAGAGAATATGTTCTTGAGGCGGCTCTTGACATGTTGGTAGTACCTAACCACACAATACAAACAAGCGTAACAATGGGTGTGGATCCTGGCTAAGCCTTTTCGGGGGGTGGGGGGGGGGGGGGGTAGGAGGAGGTTAGTGTACACGGCATATATTTTTACCAAACGATATGACAGAGGAAAAAAGTAAATCATTATTTTCAAAAAAAAGGTTAACCATACCTTCATTGGGCATTCATCGCCTTCAGGCTCTTCAAAAAACCAATCGCACTGAAACCAAAAAAAAATTGCAATTTTAAAGTACACAAAAACACGTGCTCACATAACGCGTGACGATGTAAAGGCATAAAGAAGTTGAAGAGGTTAGCACTGGGAGGTATTCTTACCTCTGATATTAGCGTCTCCACTATGCGGCACTGGTCTGACATGTCCTTTACCATGGCCATCATAGAATCGTCCCCAGTCCTTATGATGGTCGGGCCAAACACAATGGCCAGGTTACGCACTTCCATCTATAAAGTAAGTCACAAACAGAGCCTGGTTACTTTGAGAGATTAGGTATAGAAAGCAGATAATCAAAATGACAACAACAACAAAATCTTTATTAAAGTGTCTTGGAGTATTTAGCATTGCTGCTAATCGGGGACACAGCAAAAAGGAATTATAAATGCGAAAATAAATAAGTATAAATATGTAGAAATTGACACGACGCGGTTCATCGTGAACGAGCTGCCACTACACAGTTGGAAAGCTGACATTGTGGCGTTACTCTTCCCCCACCCCCTTAGGCTGTATACTGCAACTGCAAGCAAGCGAACGTTTGGGAATATACACGTAAGTAAAAAATTGCGGGCAACAAGTCAGCGAATGCAGCGTGCCCTCCTTCGCTTGAGGACTCACGTGTGTATTCCCAAATGTGCTGTGTGTGTGTGTGTGTGGGAGGGGGGGAGGGGGAAGGACCAGTTGGAAACTGAATAATTGTTAAGAGTACCTTGTTCTTGTCACAGTTGTCCGACACAAGCTTTAAGTGATTTACAAGAAGCTTGAGTGTTTCGAAGTTATGATCGGGTAATTCTTGCACCTACAGCAAAAAACAAAAAACAAAATGACATTTTAAGTACTATTCTTTTAATTTCCCCTTCAAAAGAAACTTGTAAACTTAAAGTTAAGAGGGAACGAAGATGCTGCAACAGAGTGCAAAGAAAATGGATTTTCCAGGTTGCTCTTCAGACAAGCTGGAACCATTGTGTGCTACTACCCCTAGCCTGAAGGTCTTACTTCATCTGCCAACTAACAAGTCTAGAAATGTCACTTGCCCATAAAGGGAAATAATAGATAAAAATCCACTAGCCCTACAGGAACATCCACAAGGCCGGGCCATCGGACAAGACCTTCTTTGCACACTGTGAAAGCAGTATTGCTACAGTACTTACCCGCTTATAAGAACCTGCAATTTAAGAACCTGTTAGCCTAAAAATATCAATTTAGACCCCATTTACATAAGAACCTATTTAGCCTAAAATTTGAAACAGGTTCTTATAGAAAGGTTCTTATAGAAATTAACCTAAAAAAAACTTCATGCAAAAAAACATAACTCGAAAGTAGTGAACTTGAACATGTATACATTTCTAAATTTGGTATAAATAATGTTTGAAAACCTTGTAAATTTTCATTACATAAGGGATATATAACATATAACAGGGTTCAATTTGTTTTCGGACTCCCAAATTGTTTTCGGACTCCAAATTTTCTTGTTTATTTAACAAGTAAGGCGTCTTTTTGGCTTAATAAACAAGTTTGACTAGTGAAAGTTGCTTATTAAACAAAAAAGACCCTGTTTTGGCATTAAATGAATATACATGCCACCTTTCTACCATTCACAGGTGTATAATATATTTCTCATTAAATAAGAACCTATTTAAGAACCTGCGTAGCCTAAAATTCCACTAAGCACCATTTACATAAGAACCCATTTAAGCTAAATTTGAAAAAATGGGTTCTTATAAGCGGGTAAGTACCGTATTCCCCTTGATAAGAAACTTAACTAGAAAAATAGAGGCTACTCCAGCATTTTGACAGGAGCTTCCTCAGTCCCTTTATTGAATGCTGCAAATGCGTTGCAGTCAATATCTATAGCAACGAAAAGGCATAGCAACCCTCCAAGTTAAGACCATTTTAGTCGTCATGGTGACTAAAATTTTGGAGCTGGTGACTAAATTAAAACAGAAGTCGCCAGCCTGGTGACTAAAATTGAGAAGAAAGATTGAAAGCTTGAGCTTAATTTAGCTACTAAAATTTTTCCCTGGCAACCAGATTTGAGCAGTCGGTGGCCAAATGGCCACTAAGGAAAAAATAAACTTGGAGGGTTGCATAGGCATGTATACTGTACACTAAAGTGTAAAAAATAATAGTTAACATTGTAACTCCATTCTCTTCTCATCACCAAATTTGCAATCAAGTATCACAAGATTCCCATGTTCTCATCTTTTTACTGAGCTGCAGGCTTGCATGCAGCACTCAGTGATGTGCACACACTTACCACAGATCTTATCGACCACATTCTCTCTGCTGCATCCTCTTTTTTATTTGATTCAATAAATCCATCATACAAATCTATGAGAAAAAATTAACACAGTGCAATATTACCACGTTTTCCAGTCAGATGCAGAGGGGAAGCCACATCAGCCCTGCAACATGTAGTTAGAATTGGAATTTGGAAATGTTGGCTTGATAGGAGGAAGGAAAACCTGAGAACCCGGTGAAAAACTCTCGAAGGGAGGCAAGAACCAACAACAAACTCAACCCACGTATGGCACCTACACAGAATCAAACCAGGATTACATTTGTATCACCACTGTCCCATCCCCCGCTCCCCACAAAAACACAATCACAAAGCATCTGGGGTGTGGAGAAGTCAAACTAGCCACTTGTGGACAAAATATGCACAGCTGTTAGCGTTTGATTGGCTGAAGTATGGAAAACCAATCAAAAGACAACAAAATGTTGTTAAAAAGTAGTCAAAGATTCTTCTTAGCAAAAAAGATAGGATATGTTTTATTGCAAAAAGACGGGAAAGAAACCAGCTATGTAAGTAGAATAATAATGTGCAGCTGAGGTAAACAATCATTGTAATTAATTTTAATTACCTGCAGTGACAAGACCTTCTGGCAATTTTCGTAAGAACAGTTTCAAAAGGCTGGTGATGTTATTTACATCATTCCATTTCTGCAAGGAAAACAAATAATTAAGTTCAATAGCACAAACTTTACAAAGAACAACTTTTCAAACTTTAGGTCCTATTTACCTTTCCGCCAAAAAAAAACTTATTTCACCTTTGAGTATACACTAACCTAGCAAAAAATTTGCGACAATGGTTGAAAATGAAATTGCATTTGAATGAACCTCGAGTCTCAAAACCTATTAATTCTGACAATTCAATTCCCTTGTACCTATTATTTTTGACCTAAAGTAAATTTATGTTTGATGTGAGGCCAAAGAGCTTACAACAGCCCTCCTTTTATAATCCCACTTGTAAGCTGTAGTTTTAAATTTCATTGTACATAAATCAATTTTGTGCTAAGATCATGTGCATTAGTAAGACTGAAAACCATGAATAAGTTATAAGGGCAGAGTGATAGTAGAACTACCTCGTCCTCAAGACAAACATTCTCAATTCCTCTGTTGTTCAGCTCCTCTTGTAAAGCAGTTACAGCTGCGGAATTACCAGGAACTCTGCAAATATTAAACAATTACAAACATGATAATTAAAAAACCATGCCTTACATGTGACCCTCACTTTTATTTCAGTACACAAAATAGTAAAGAAAAGGAAAAAGTGGACAAAAAGTTCATTGGTGACACCATGGACAAGTAAAAAAAATTGCTTGGAACTACCGTACACAACAATAATCCCGTAGTTGCCAAACAAATGATTGTAACACTCATGACAAAATACTAGAGTTAGTCCTACTGACTAAAATCTATAGTTATCGATGGAAGTTTCCTTGACAAAATAATTGACAATTATGCAAGGCATGGCATGCAGTTGCTTAGAAACAGACAATATTTGTGTGGGATACCTGCGGTATCGCACACTAATGCAATCAGGTTGTAAGTCTATTAATGCACATGAGTTGTAACATTGTGTCCACACACATGTACCCTTTGCATACCCTATTTTGTTTGTATTTCCTTGCATGGCTTACCTGTAGACACCAACAGTCTCGAGTCCTTTTCTCTCTACCACATCACAACAGTGCTCCACAATCAAAGGGACAAACTACAATCAAAAACATGCATGGCCTGGTAAGTAGCAAATATGTTACTAAAGACAGTAGCAAATGGTGGAACCTTCACTGATGGCCACCTTTCTACAATGGCTAAGGTTTTTTGTTCCAACCCTGCACCGATTCATAGATTTAACTCTAATTTCAACTTTCGTACAACAGGCAGTTGATTCTGCTCCAGGACAGCTGTTGTAGAAACGAGTTCAACTGTGAGTCTGCCTTTTTACCTACCTTATTGTTCTTGGACGCTGGGCACAGCTCCAAAGGCACTCCAACAGAATGCCCTGCAATCCAACAAAGTAAAGTTAGTGACGATTTAGGTTGACAATTGGTAGTCAGTTATACAGGTCACCAGAATATACAAAATGATCCCATTGGATACTGATTGTTTTCAACAACTGATACTACAATTATTATACATAAGTCATCACATCCTTCCAACTACTATAATATTATTTTATTATTCAACAAATTTGTGATGCCCATATATGGTCAGAAAGTCAATGTTATCCGTTATCCGTCAAATATTCTGCAATATGCGTAAGTTGCCAAGATTCGTTCGAAATCTTGCAAAGCACTGCACAACCACAGTTTTTCTTGCTTCAAAAAGCGTTTTGTTGACAATTTGTTGATTAATAAAACAATTATCCTCATCAATCTTGCGGAATATTGTCTGATTTTAGCCAACTCAGCCAACAGCCTCGTTGGCTAACTATCAGGCGATATTCCCCTCGATTTTGCAGGATAATTGTTAAATAACAACATTTATGGAGCGAATGAAAGAATATTGTGTGTATTGACACCAAAGATAAGAGGGAGACCTTTGACAAATGAATAGTAAATAGTAGAATGTTCATTAATTACCTGAAGGATAGCTATTGGGGTGTTGAGGTTTCTTTCGCTTCTTGGAAGATTTATTGCCGTGGGTTTTGCCACTTTCACCTAAAATATTCAACATAGAAAGATATCTACGATGATTACATAAGAAAATCCTCTTGCTCTACCTACATGTACCTTTATTTCTTAAGAAAAGGAATTCATAACAGCTGACTGCTGGAGACAAATACTGACACTTTGTAAGGATAGGTACATTGTGAAATCTGATATACAGCTGCAGCAGAGCAAAGGAACTGATATACCAGGCTTCTGTTTCCATACATTTCCCTGTCAAGAACTTTGGCCAGGCTAAAAAATATTGTTCATTATATATGCAGAATTGCTGTACAAGGGCATGTTATATTAGGGTTCTTCACTGACAGTATTATAGTTTAAAAACTTGTCCTTTTGCAAACAAAATGTTTGCACAAAACTTGCAACAACAAATATCAAGAATTAGAGTTATTTCATGCACCAATGAACAAAAACATGTAGCCCTGCTCAATAGCTTTGTTAGAGTGATTCAGGTGTAGTAACCAAAGACAAGCTACCCTGGTCAAGGTTCCTTGGAAACACATAGACAGACAGACACCTCTCCGTAGCAGGCACACTTTAAGGGAGGTCTGACAGTATCTGCAAACCACATTGTGGGTTACCTTTCTGTCCAGCAGTAATGTTCTTGAATGACAAGCTTTTCTTGATGTTTGATATTCCAGGAATACCAGGTATCTTGGTGTTGACTGGAGGCGATAACTTGTGACTGGGTGAAGCGGTAGCTGACCTACACGAGAAAATGAACAATTTTACTTTGGTTATGATTCCTCACTGCTGTAATACAATTTCAAGCCTAATATACATGTATTCATTGACCCTATACCTTATTTTAGCATATGCTATTGCAAGTACATATATATGTGCCTACTGCATAACAGTACAAACAGAACATCGCATTTCCTGTATAACCAGTTACACACTTGGACCAGAGTCCAGTTACTCTTGGGGACCAGTGTGCCTGTCAGAGCACAGTTTAGACTAGATACTAATCTGGTAATTGAGAGAAAGTGTTTGGTTCTCACCCTGATGTCTCCTGCTCCACTGTTTTCATTCTTCTTATAATCAAACTTTGACTACTCACACCATTCTCCTGAAATAAAATGAAGAATATTTTAACATCCTGTGCAACTGCCAGTGGAGAAGACATGAAACAGTCTTGCAGTAGTAGTAGCCCCACATGTCACTTATGGAAAATGTGGTGAGCTTTTTTACTTTGAATTGTACCTTCTATCCATGTTCAGGTAAAACACATTTTGATCATTATCTATGACATTTGCAAAATATTATTACAAATTTCATTATCATTTATTACTGTAGGTACATGTAGCATTCAATGGAAAAGTGTCCATTACTTACAATGACAGTGGTTAAAACACAATGCCATACATTGTACTCTGCTTCTGAAAAATTTACTTTACTTAGAGTTACAAAAATTTCAAATGTTGTTTCAGGTTAACCTGATTATAAAAAATATGAGGGCCTGATAATTTTTCATGCATAATCTAACCATGGCAGATGGCGCTAAAACCAATTAACAAAATTTTATTCAAGTAAATGAAGTACTTATTGTCTTAGGAAGCACGAAAAACAAAAAGCACACTTACATCTTCATCTGGGTTGTTATTAGCTTGGATGGCGGCAATCCACGACATCATGGAGTCATGATCCTCTGTCTAAAACATAACACAAGTGTATCATTTTTACAGAATTTCAATCCCATTAAATCTGAAAATGTTCTCAGGCTCTTTTAAAATGCAAGCTGCAAAAATATTTTTCTGAACAATGAGGTTTATACTACAATAATGTGTGTCAGTTTAAAATAAAGCTTGTGTTTATTACCAATTAGAAGCTGATAGTGTTATGACCATACAGTTTTTTCATAATCACTTCAAGGAAGTTAGATAAAAATCAAGACAACATTTCCTTCAAGATGACAGTATAACGCATTAAGTTTATTCAAACAAATTACCTGGAAAAGGAACTCGGATCCATTAAATGTTGTCATTCTGAAGACGTTCTTCCTCTTAGTGTAATCATGAGCAATGTCGACAATGCTAGACTTGATGCTGATAGGCTGCTGTTCATCAGAGTTATCCTCCTGGAAACAAAATATGAGCTCCGAACATCAGAATCTCTCCTTAAGAAAGCCAAAACTGGTCATACAAGGTGAAGGGTAACAAAATCGGTCACACAAGCCAAAGAGTGCCAAAACAGGAAAAAGGAAGAAATACTTTTCACACAATTATGACCCAGAGGGTAACAATGCCATGGGATTTCATTTCATTCAAATCCATCATCCATGTCCACAAACAAACATCACACAGGCTTAGAGATATTTTGACTGATCACACAAGACTATGGGAATAAAAAGATGTCACACAAGCTAGATGGCATAGAAACTAGACACTAAAGCCTAAAATCGACAAACCATCCTGTAAGCCATAGGATTCAGATCAACCTTAAACGTACCACAAAAAAAGTCACATCAGCCAATGGATACAGCATGTCAAGATTGACTATGCAAGACTAGGTGAAAATAGCAAAACTAGTCACTCAGTAGCCAAAGTGCTCTTATCCAGTGGACTCAGTGATAACTTTGCCATTGCAAATTTTCATTACTTATAAAAATTACCACTCACTTGATGTGCAGAGCCTTTGTCTTTATGCAAATAAAGAACATGACCACGAAGAACAGCAAACACAGGTTTCCAGGACCGTGCACTTGAACGCTAAAAAAATGCAAAATACAATCAAAATGTCAATGTTATCTCACAACGATGGTCGACAGAGCTCTGTACTGAAAAAGAATTAAGTCCCCCAAGTTAAGCATACACTTCTTTTTATAACAAGTCTAAGAATTATGCAGAAATTCAAGACAATCTCCTCAAGTTGAGTATTTGTCCTCTTCTCATTACCTTCAGGACTATTTGTTTATGTTGAAAAATTTGTAAGCAGGCTTTCAGTCAGATGGGCCTTCAGGTGTCCTTTGTCCACTTTAATATGTAATGCTTTACTGAGAGTTATTTATTTTTTAGCAAATATAAAATCATCAAATAAATTCGCACTTTGGGGTCAGGCCTAATCAAAATTTTTTGACTAGCACTTTTCTAATCCTGACTAAAAGCCTTTTTGTAGGGAAGGTCAGCCACACAACTCACTTAAGGTGGTACTTACCGGTCAGATGGGTGTAAAATGAGGCCATTTTAAAATAATTTATCAACTTTGTGTGAGTTCCTGGTAACACTACTCTAAGGTAATTTTTACCGTAGAATCCGAATTTGAAGTCAGAAATGTCAATTTCCCATCAGAAAGGTGTGAAAATTAACACCTAAAAATGTCACGCAAATAAATACTTATGTGATTTTCTCCCTAGCTTTTCTTTTAAAACCTTTCTGCTTTGTAGCATTTAATACTTGTAAAAAAAGGATTCTTGTCTGACTTAGCCGCCATCCAAATGTTAATCAAACAAAAAATAATTGAACCTTTCTAAACCAAACACGTGACATACCGTAATATCGATCCGAAGCAACGATACATGGCGGCTAAGTCAGGGAACGTAGCTTCATTTGTGTTTGTCAACTCTGCCAAATTTCAGAAGAATTCAATAAAACCTGTGGAAGTATTTTTATTTTCACGCCACACGTGCCGAGAATCCATCAAATTTTGCTTGTTTTTGCGTCCTCGTACGCACAATTCTTGTCCGCCATGTTTGTTTTCTGTTGTCTTCGTTGCATTGGCTTCTGGGACACATATTTTGTGGAAGAAACGAGGAAAATGACGTATTTCAAGCATGCTACGTGTCCTCGAAAGAAACAAAACGGGAGTCCCTCGCAACCGCAATAAACAATGGCACTGCGATCCTTTTGTCAGCGGTAACAATGCGCACTCGCCATTACTCATAAGTATCGCGCGTGTTCGAATAACATATCGAGTATACACGCGGGGATTTTTGATGCTTCGTCGTGAAGATTCAAGTTCTGCTGTTATTCAGCTTATAATCTTGTAATTCTTTTATTGGAAATAGACTGTGAAGGATAAAAGAAGTATCCAGCGACAACAGCGGTTCTCTTGTGTTTACAGCTCACAATTTCAATGCACCAAACACGTTTGATGCGTATTTTCGTACGATCGTTCTCGACGACATGAAAAATATTCTGGCTGGCAAATGCTCAAGAATGCTTCATTCACTGGAAAGAGTTCAAAGATGGATATTTGGGATTCTTTAACCGGCTTCGAGTAGTAAATGTATGTAGTTTATTCATTGCTGTTGTGGCGTAATCAGCATTCGATTATAGCTTATAGTGTTGAGAAGTTGTGAATCGCCCGGTCGAGGAAGCAAAGACCAAAGATTGATCTGGCCGCTTTCGATACTTTTGAAGATACTCTAATGCAAGCGGAATGTTTATTCACCGAAATGGTCATGCGAGTAGTTGTGATATAAACTTGTCTAAACCTACATTTCTCAACTATGAATTTGACTTGTCAGGTTCTATGATTTGTGATACGCATTTTGTTGCGTGATTGTGTACATTTAGCTAAATTAAGTTTGGTTCTTCACCGTTTGAGACAAAGAATACCAGAATATTACAAAAGAGTCTGTTGGTATTCGCTTTTGTTATAGCTGGTCGTTTTGCGAGTTTAATTTGCTTTCAATGCCTGTTGTCAGTGTTGTTGGTTTGCTGTAGCTTCGATGGCAGCCTGCAGTGTGCGAGACCGGAAGGGAGTATACGCGCAAAATTTCAAAATGGCGGCTCAAAATGGCGCCCGTAACAACGAAATCTATCCTTTCATTACTCCGAAACCAGTGAACAGAAAAGCTCCAAATTTTGGCACTGTTCCTAAATATGACCGAAAATCAATTTAGCAGAAAATCAAGGTAGGTTGTATTTTTACCCCTGACCGGTAAGTACCACCTTAAGACAGTGCTTATTAGAGTTTCTGTGCCACAAATCAACTGCAACCCTGGTCAAAATGTCTTGGGCCCTTGTTGAACTGGGCCCAAAAATGGACTTTGCCAATATATATAGTCCTAACCTAGTTTTCAGTTGTCCCTCCCCTGCCTGATATCAACATTGCACCAGGGGAGATATGTCACTCTGGCGAGCTATTGCTTTAGAGTCTGGGGAGTACTGGCTAGGGTTGTAGGAGTATCCCTCATCCCCTTCCCAATCTCTAAATAGGGACACATCAATAAACACACATCTTTGAAACAGTAATACAATGTACTTTAGAGATTGTCATTGACAATAATATTCATTCGGTAAAAGAAGTCTTAGCATCTCATTACAAAGTTAGTGCTAACTTATGAGGTAAGAATTATTCATTAAAATGAAACTGCCTTGAACTTAAAGAAGTACATGTAGAGTGTGTATACATGTACTAATCAGTATTCATACCTTTCCCCCATCCACCACAGCTACTTTTCGCCAAAGAAGACCTTCTTTGCAAACCTGGAACAAGGACAAGAGCAAATCAAAACACTTTCTCTAATTGCAAGAACTGCTTGCTGTGTTAAACAGGTGCAGTTCCAGACTGGTTTCTATTGTTTTACGGAAATTGGTCAGATTTTTTGAATAAGTATAACTTTAGAGTTACTCCATAATCATTACAATATGGAAACTGATATTGACAAAATTATCCTCATTCAAGGAAAATGGTTGATCCCATTATGGCATTTCAGGGAGCCAAAATCTAAAACATTTTCTTGAGCGCTAGGGAGAATACCCCCAGACCCCCCTACTCCCCACCTACCCTTTACTGCTAACACCTTCGGTGCTCATGTTATTGAAAACAAGCACTATTTTTCCTGGATCTACTTCTGTTGAAGTAGATAATTTATGCACTAACAACCTTTCCTTTAGTCAAGGTTCTAAGTACATGTACATGCACTACTGAATACAAATTGTGCACACATAATTTCAAATGTGGAAAGCACTTACTTCTAACATGCCAGGAACTTGCTCACCCCTGTCTTTGTTTTCCTGTGATTATAAGAACATTGGAAAAAATGTCATGTATGCAAAATAACAAGAAACCACCAAAGGCTTCACAGCTAAACATTGTAAAAAAAATTGTGATAAGAATTTTGAGGAGTTGAAATGTACTGTTCAGAGTCACGAACACAAATAATGTCCATTCAATAGAACATTCTTATTGGTAACCATTTCAGCTATGTGATCACCATCTAGTCCCTGTAAAATATGATGATGATGACGACAATGACAATGATGAGAATGTTGATGTACTTTAATGCGCATATACCAGCTGACATACAGATGATCAGCCACATTCAATGCATCTGGGTCATACAAACTAAGTCTTACTGGAATTTGCCACTTTACAAACTGCAAGAATTCATGGGTGCAACTCATCTTGCTGTCAAAAATGATAAGGCAAGAAGCCTTATCATCCCTAGTTACATTCCCACAAGTAACAGTGAGGTGACGCTTTCTTGTTTCTTACATGGCAATATCATCTAGATGTACTGTACCACTACTGGACAAACACAGGAAAAGTAAAACTCCAGGCTTGTGACGATAAATATAAGGTTCTTACCTCTTCTTCCCTGGTTGCCTCCAGTGATGCCTCATGTCTGGGCGACGATGGAGAGGAAGTTGCCATCACATATGAGATACGCCTGTTTGTCCGTTGAACTGTAGTTTCAGTGGAAGACTTTTCATCAGCTGTGCCTGAAAATACCTGTGTGCCACATAATATACATGAAAGTCAAACATAACCATAAAACAAAGCAATTTGTGTGGCAAGACTTTGGTTGCCTGTTGGAGTTCAGATTGCCAGGGATCCACACTTAGTAAGCAAGTTTAAGGGGTGTACTGAAGGATACCTAGACAACATTTTCCCCCAACTGATTTATGATCCAAGTGCAAGGTATACAGCCAAAAACTAATGGGAAACAAAACCAGTTTTTTACTGTACAGACTAATTTATGAGGAAAACGAAAGAAAGGAAAACATTTCAAGTCAATTGTGTGGGAAGTGGACCAACTGAACTGTAAAATACAGTCTGCGTTCAGGCCTAGCAGCAACCAGGATTATTTCTACCTCTCCTAGTCCATTGCAGGGTCACCCAAGCATTAAATTTGCCAGTACCCATTTACCGGTAAACAACACTGGTCTGGACTCGAAACTGGCAAGGTAACCACTAGGCCACCATGCCTCCTACAAACCATAGAATACAGCTTAAGACATTGTGGTGTCCATAATAACTTGATCTTGACAATCAAAAGTGATGAGTGATCTGAACATACCTCATCCTCCTGTTCACTGGCTGGTGTCACCATACCCTCCTCTCCATTAACATCCTCACAAAGCTCCATCCCGGAAGAAACATGCACCATTACTGGTGGTAGCATGGTGGACAGTGCATCAAATAATGATGATTTTCCAGACTTCTTCCCTTGAGGAGCAGTTGACCAGATTTTCTGGTCCGGCAGAGATGGCGTCCCTCTGGAGGTTGCCATCAGGTATGACACACGCCGTGGCTTTGGGCTGCCTTGTTTGTTTACTGCAGGAGATTCTCCTTCAGATGCAGTGGATCCAATTGATGGTGTGAATGTCATTTCATCAAAAGCGGGTTTGTTTGGGAAGACAGAAACTTGACTAGAATATGCGCCTTGCTTCACATGGTCCTCACTTTGACGTGGCACTTTTGCTGGATGTGGGGAGTCTGTGTCTTTGTACATTTCAGCACTTGAATCTGACGGCAGCCATCTTTCACTACCACCGCTCTGTCTATGGGTTTGGTCTTCTTTACTCTCCAACAGCGTTGTCCCCACAGTAGATGATTTTAATCCTCCCTGACGATCCTTGTTCATGCGTGAGGCAATCATTCTAGAAAGATAAGTTGTAGTTTCTTCGTATGATGGCCGCACTTTCTTGTAACCTGGATCAGCTGCCACAGGTTGACGAGAACCCATGTCTGGGCTTGTGTTCATGTATGTTGTCGAGGGGCTATCCGAAGCGACAGTCCTAGGTGCTGACAGCATGAATGGTGGGATACTAACTGAATCGTAATCCATATCAGTTGATCCATATCCATCATTTACGTTCGTGGAATTATATTTACCCATATCAGATACATTACTGCTGGTTCTGTTTCGTTCACCAAGCCCTTGCAGTTCTACTGCAGGAAGAGAATGAGAACGACTCTTTGTTCTGGAATCTTCTAATACTGTCAGTGTGTTGCCCTTTTTTGAACCTTTCTCAAAGCGAAGCGCAAGCGGTCTTCCTGTAGAATCGGTTGCAGCCATAAAATAAGAGCCATCCATACGAGGTGGATTCACAGCACTACTCTCCAGTGTGCTTGAACTTCTCGACTTCAAATTGCTGTTATAATCAATGCTCTCAGAAGTGATAACAAAACTCCTGTTTTCCATAGCAGTTCTGTCGACAGAGCCACGCCTAAGCGTAACAACTGGGGTGGAATTATCGTTGTCGTGGGTTACCGCACTCTGAGATGCTTTGTCCGACAATTTCAAATGATAAGAGTTAGCAGGGTTTATGGTCACTGTGGACGTAACCCTTGCTGGGCTGTCTTGGCTGGAGCGTCTTCTAAACATTGGTTTAGGTTTGACTGGCGGTGGGGATTGGCTGATTTCATGGGAACTGACAGAAATACTTGGTGGAATGGAGAGTGTGGGAGTTACCTGGAGAAAATGATAGAAAATACATTGATCAATTAATGCAGGGACATTTTTGTTAAAACCCCAGTGTTTGCATACAGCTGAAGAGAAAAAAAGAAAAATTTAAGATTTGCAAAGCGTTGACACAAGACAGTATCTTTTCTGCAAGTCCAAGACTTTCATAGCCTTGAATCCAAGATGGCTTCAAGAATCAATTCGAGATTGTGAAATGCATGAAAATTGGACTACAATTTGCCTCCTGATACTGTGTATGTGTTTATTAAGATTAGCTAAAAAGTAATTTATAATTTTTTCATTGTGGTTAGAGTATGATATTTGTTTTACATTTCTACACACCATTTGAAGGACACAGTCTTCTTTTGGAATGATACCTAACTCCAGCAGCTCTTGGCTGAAAGACAAAGGATTTCATGATCATTAGTTAGACAAGTACAAATTTCATTGTAATGAGTAAATGGCAACTACAACCCCAGACAAATAGTTGGGAAGGTTGAAAATGAACCCCTTGATTTAAACAACATTTAGATCTTATCTATACGTACACACAAAGTGTTTATGAACCCCCCTCTACCCCATATCAATGTTGAAGTATTAGTGAACATTCGTGATAGACAGTATGGTGTGATTGAAGTCTCTTGGTATACCTCAACATTGAATTTAAGGGGGAGGGGTTAGAGAGAAATAAGAAACCTTCCCAACATTATCTTTTGATGGGAAAAGTAGTCTTCATTCTTATAAATGCTAATAATACCAAAATCTATAGACCTTAAGTACCACTCTCCTAGGTGCCTGTTTTTTTGTTTGTTTTTTTTTTATTTGGGGGGGGGGGAGGGGATTTGTGGGTGATTTTCTTGGGGGAGGGGCATGCTCATGCTCTAAAAGATTATTTTTTTAATATTTCCTTTAAGGTGAAAGATGGAATATTCATCAGGCCACAAGCATGGGAAAAAGAAAAATCTGGGTCCCCTACAGGAATCAAATCCATGACCACCCAAACAACTGGCCAGTTGTACAAGAACTCATGGTGGACAAGGCCATTTACTAGGTTCACATGCTCTGCATAGTGCTGGGATTGGAAGGGTCGAGAGCGTACTGTATGGTGATAAATAAAGAACAACAGTAATTTTAAGGTTGGTAGTGAAATATGAAAGATGAAATTAAATATCCATCATGACTCAAGAGTAGCACAAAGAAAAATCAGTGGCCCCATCCCAAAACCTCCAACACACTGGGTGAATCCACAACTCATGATTTGTGATGTTCCTTTCCATTTTTTTTTTTTTTTTTTTGGGGGGGGGGGGGGGGGGAGCAGGGGGAGGAATGCTCGTGCTCTAAATAAATTTTACAGGGGTTGTTTGGGGGATACTACTTTTAACATTTGTATAGTTTTTAAGCCTTGTATATAAATCACACTTGTTTGCTGAAGGGATTGGTAATACTTAAGAGTGTTTGTGATTCATTCTTTTTACCTTGATACAATAAGTTCAATTACTTGTGAATAGGACTTTCCCATTACTGGATGGCCATTAACAGAAACAATCTGGTCACCTGAAAAGAGACAAACAAACAATACTGAGAAATAATTTGTGGACAATGTGTGGGAGGCGCGGTGGCCTAATGGTTAGTGCGCTGGACTCCAGATCGGGCGGTCCGGGTTCAAGCCCTGGTCGGGGCACTGTGTTGTGTTCTTGGGCAAGATACTTTACTCTCAAAGTGCCTCTCTCCACCCAGGTGTATAAATGGGTACCGGTGAATTTACTGCTGGGGGTAACCCTGCGATGGACTAGCATCCCATCCAAGGAGGAGTAGAAATACTCGTAGTCACTTCATGCTACGGAAACCGGGATAAGCTCCGGCCTGATGAGCCACTAGGCTTGAATGCAGACTTCACTTTTCGTGTCACAAGTTAAGATTCAAAGCATTTCCAGCAGATGTAGAGGGGTCTTCTGGTTTAAAATATATAATATAATTATATTTTTTTACATCACTATCTAGATTACATCACTTGATTTACATATGCATCAAATTACATATGCTACATACTACAGAGGCACTACATGTATTTTTTGCTGTTGTTGCTTTTTGATTTATTTCCAATAATATTGTACGCTATAGTACAACATTTACAATAAAAGTAAGAAAATACATGTAACACATCACTTTCTCAAATGACAATTATTTGCAGGATACACCATAACCATAGCTACACAAGTGTGTGGTCACATTAAACGTTGTATTATATTGTAACAACAAACACTTTTTACAGCTTCTTACAGCTAGTAACTCACATTTCCTAATTCACGTATTATCGAGGACATGGTTATGCAATGCAATAGAAATAAAAGTGGCTGCACAAAGCCATGTTACATGTATACAGTGTAAGACTAGGATTTCATTTTTCTGCAGGTGGCTTGCCATTAAATTTGTCTTATACTCTACACCAAAATAGAGAAAGCAACTTCTGAAAATAATGACATGTTAGAGTGTTACCTGTAGAGAGGCCCGCCCTATCAGCGGGTCCACTGGGTGCCACTTGCCGCACAAACACAGTGTCCATGGGTTCTGCCTTTTGCCTTTCAACATCGTCTGCATGGTGGTCCAGACCATTTACACCCGGTCCTGGGCCAGGCTAAAGTAAAAAGATAAAAAAAAAGTTATAACAATCACATAAATACACATCCACAATGAACTCACAGACTGAGGAATGTGTTCACTGGGGCTACTGTGTTGGTGATTCTTGTCAGTTGTTAAAATAATTTGAAAATGATACTTACATACATATTTGTGAATTCACACTCACGTAAACTCATCTCTCCATTAACTTTTCACAGACGGATTGAATAAAAAACTGCAGTTTCAATTTGCTTTTAGCCATTACAGTATTCTCTTCATGACTAAAGATTTAGAGTTCACATCAATTATAGTAAAGACACCCATCCTTATATCAACAAAGTAAGGGATCTGCCAAATTTTGGGATGCTTAAACAGTCAGTAGTTCATGTATAAACACCCATCCCTATATCAACAAAGAAAAGAATCTGTAAAATTTTGGGATGCTAAAACAGTCAGGTGTCCATGTGTCAATGAAAGTTAAAATGTACAATTTAGCTCGCTAACAGACAAACAAAAATAAACAACTAATACCCAGAGAGTAATGTACAACCTCCTTATACTAACCTCGCTTGTCTTCCTGATTAGTTCCGGAGGGTAAACAACAAAATGCCGCAATGTGAATCCAAACCCATTACTTTGACGCTGCAAACTAATTAACTTCGAAGGAGGAAGAAATTCTGGGTTATTTCCAATGTCTTTCTTTTGCTGCCAAGCCACTTCACTTTCCTGGAAACAAAATGAATTAATTTATATTGTTGTAATCTTTCACATCCAGGCAAACAGATAAGGATATGACAAACTTTCCTGTCCATGTGCATTGAAAAAATTGATTCCAAACAATTTAAACTCACACAATATCGACACAATATTCAACAGCACATTTTCATGGCGAAGTCTAGTGTAAGGATGGAACCTCTTGAAAGTGTTGTTTATGTTAAAACTATCCCAATCACCAGGATGATATAGATAATAGCTGGGAACATGGAAAAATACCCGGCTGTCAGATTGAATCCCGGCTTGTTTTCCCCAAGGGGGATGGTGCCTTTGGCACCATCTTCTGGGCCTACAGCACAGATAACCGCCTATCAAGTACAAAATACTACATCCCTGTGTCTTGATAAAATAAATGTTCATATTTTTTTAAGATTTTTTCTACAACATTGTACTTCATGTAAAGTTGCAATAGCAATAACATGTGACCTGTTTATACATGTAAATTGTACAAATTAGTTTATTATGTACGTTTGTATTGCACTTGACATAAATGATCCAAAAAAGACTTTGAGGAATGGTACATGTGAACATGAAAATTAATTACAATACAAAAGCTTGGTGCATTATACTGCCCTTAAAACCATTGACATTGGCAAAAAATAATTAAATACATAAACATAAAGAAAAACATAAACCTTTGATATATTATTTTGATATATTTTTGTATATTTTTACGAGCCTGCAGTATTTTGGCAAGGCAAAAGGGAGAGTCGAAATATGAATGACAAATAAATATGTACTGTGATACTAAACACTAAAATGTCTAATAAGAGATTTATTATCCAAAGTTTTCTTTTCCCAAAATGCTGACTTTCTACCATTTTCATATCTTCCTGGGCAGTGGTCAGGAGGAATAAGAGATATGCACAGAACCTGTTAAATCGGTCTTGTGGAGTCAAAACATTTAACAATTCAGTATCCTGCGATATCGAACAGAATATTGCATGATACTTAGCTGATAATGCCGTAGGCCAAGTTGGCTAAAATCAGATGGCATTCTGTAAGACTGAGCAGGACAATTGTTTTAATATTCAACAAATTATCAACAAGACAATTTTTGAAGTGAGAAAAATGTGGCTGTGCAGTGCTTTAATAGGTTTTGGACAAATGTTGGCAACCTACACATATCACAGGATATCTGTTAAATACAGATGATGGATAACAATTACCATATATGGGCATCATGCAAATTTGTTGAATAATAATGCAAGATATTTGTAGTTGTTTCAGGGGTTATTTGTACTCCATAAAGCAGAGTTGGATAATAAAGTGGAGTACTTGTGAATTGTTATTTTCCTGTCTAATTGTTCCAGGCCAGTTCACCTTTCCGCTTTGACATCAGGAAAAATCATTTGACATATCAGAGTTTTATAATAATTATAAAAATATAAAAAATTAATTACAAAAATATAAAAAAATAAAATACTGTATGTGAATACTATATTTTGTGCCATGTCTGCTTTACAATTCACTTTCAAAATGATAACATTTTTAAACCTTGTTGTTAAACCTGATCAATATTCAGATGCCACAACATCACTCTACAGTTGAATCCCGATAACTTGAGCCTTCAAGGGAAATTGAAAAAGGTTTGAGTTATCGGGAGTTCGAGTTATCGGGAGATGAGAACAAATGATAGGAAATAAGGGAAAAATCATTCACTGTACGTTGTTCTATTCATGCAATGTACATTTTAATCAAATTTAATTACAGAATAGAAAAGCCGAGTGAAAATAAAACAATACACCTATAAATTGGGATGTAATGTAATGTGGAAAATATAGTAGGAAAGTAGGAAGTCCAGGAACTGCGAACTGTGTTTGTGTAATGTCAAAGAAAGGAAAAAGTTCACACGGCTGCTTCAAAATAAATGACTGTGTAATGCTTTGGACTACAGTACACTGTTTGTTTTGACTTGTCACATATTGGCAGACATGGTTCGAGTTATCGAGTGTAAAATTATATAGAAAATGACCTGAAGGGAAACAAAAATTGCTTCAATTGGTTCAAGTTATCGAGGGTTCGCATTACCGCAGGTAAAATTACAGTAAATGTATGATGGAAATCTAGGGGAAGTCGATTCTTGTTCGAGTTAACGCCAGGTTCGAGTTAGCGAGGGTTCGAGTTATCAGGAGTCGACGGTATATTAATCTTTATATCATGCCATAGAAAATACAGCCAATCAAAAAACAGGAAAGCAATTGCATTCCCATTGCATAACTAGTATTTAAACTACTGTTTCTTAAATAGGTCCAGTGTAAATTTTGTAGAGAACATTTTCTCCTCTTGACTATCACAATTATATTAAAGCCATAATGTCATCTTAAAATCAGATCTTTTTATAATTATTTAATTTACAGCTGTAACGAACAACAAACATTATCCTCATCTTTGAGTTGTGGCCCTGCCGTACGTTTTTAAACCTGATCAAACCAAAATTGTTTCTTTACTAAAATGCACATTTACAGGATGCAAATAACAACTGGCCATCAGCCAATAGCTGCCTGAAATTTGCCCATGTCCCACAAAATCGCAACTGTAGTCAAACAATCAACAAACCCAGCCAATTTTTGTAAATAATAAACCAATATTAGTATCATTATTTACATGTAAATCTTCCTCGGCAAGATCATAGTTTGACTATATGCTATTTCGCTTCAAGGTTCTTCTATGTTGCAGCAATTTTGATTTAAAAATAACATTCAAAATAATGTTACGACTGACCACATTTTTTTTTTGTCCGATGAAAAACAGTGACCAACATGTACTCAACCATACGTCCTTTCGGCAAAAAATAATAATTTGGAGCCTTGCTCTTATATTCACCTTGTGCAATCAGGTTATACTGTATATTTACTGCATGATAATAGGCTTGGAGTTTGTGAATGAGAAAAACAAACAGTGCGATGAACTCCGGGTCAAAAAATAAACCTATAAGTAATAAGCTCAATAATGACAACAGGACAGACGCAAGCCACGTACTACACTGAAAACTAAGTTTGTTTTGACTTAACTTCTTCAGAAAACATGTCCAGCTTATTTGAGTTTGCCAAATAATGATCAACATTAATTTATTTAGTTTTGTACATGTAAATAAAAGAAATGCACTGCACAAAGGCTGAAAGGTCAAAAAACACACTTTTGAAATTTACAGAAATTAGATCATATTTGATAACTGCATACCACTGATAAAAATTAAACCCTGAATTGTGGCCAAAATGTCTTGCAATTTTACAGCTCATGAATGAAACGGAATTAGTATATACAGTTTACACTGTAATCCTAAAATGTAAACAAACTTCTTATGCAAAAGGAAAACAAAATGTTAGCTCTGATGCACACAAAGACAAGTAAAATATCTGTAAGGAAACATGAGCCTTTGCAAGGTAGAAAAAAATTGTTACATACTGTTTACAGTGTACGTGTTACCTGCACGTTCATTATATAGAGTAAGCCCACCCTGAGATAGACAGCAATGTTGAAACCTCTGTAAACCTCTACCAAACAATATAGCATCTACAATAACAATTTCATGTTTTTTATCATCTACATGTACATCTCTGACAAAATCTTACATTAATTTATTGATCTTCATTGTTGCCAAGGAATAGTTCCCGATATAAGTTAGGGGACAGTGAAATACATCTGGCAGTAACACGCACAGTATGTCACGTACAGTATGTGTACTTCTACCCTCTGTATGATACTGCCACCCACTTCTAATTTTATCCGATTCAACAGCAATAAAATAAGAATAACTAGGTACATGTACATTTACATAAGTCACTTCTCATTTACTAAGCACATACAGAACAATAAAGTTGCCTCAAACCATACCCCACTTACAAATCATGGAGAGCACAGTAGTGAACAGAGCAAGTGATGGGAACAGATGTCGTAGATGGATCTGGATTAAACATGTAATCAGGAAGAACAGAGAGGAAGACTGTTTTACAGCTTTGGAGTGGAAGAGAAGACCACGTCAACCAAAACCAACAAGGAGGAGAATGGTCGAGAATAAAAGCCAAATAGCTGGGTGGCAGTAATGGGTGACTGTCAGAGTTCTACCAATGAATTGAAGATGGTCGAAGGAGAATGCCAGTCGTATGTGCCTCATAGCATGGGGCAATATAGAAAAGGGCATAAGTCACTGATAAGCACTTCACAGGTTTTGCTATCTTCTGTATTTGTGTAATATCTATGAGCAGCCAGCTTGTCAACAAATCATTTTCAGTTTCTGGTTTTTGCTACAGCTGCTGTATTAGTTACAAATACACTTCCGCTGTGATACCATAAAAGAAAAGTTGTATTCACAATCCGATATATTGCGTAGACGCATAGGTGGTCCATTTCAATTAGAAGACAAGTATACAAACTTCAACTACTCAGATGCTTAATTATTCTCTAAAAGGTCCAATGCAAATTGTTAACAGCAATAGTAAATAGATTAATGAATTACTATATGTGCACTGTACTGTAAACTTTAAATGACAATACTAATGAAACATGAATGTATATAACAGCAGATATCTTGTACAAAAACAACTAAATGTACATTTTACATCAACTCTTTGTTTGGCATTCTAGGGATGTCACAGTGCCCTTTTAGTCCTACAGTACTGCTCAGAAAAAAGATTTAATAGTATATATACACCAAGACAATCAAATGACAATGTTTTCTATTCTTGCCCGCTGTCGCTCAATAGTACCCTGATTTTCCTACGAGAAGTTTGATGTCCAAATCAACATTAAGCTCTGCATTTTTCATCACAGTCCTTTAATTAAGTTTTGACAAACAGTATTGTTATCTACAAATTCTGGTCCTGTTTAGCAATAACCAAAGTTAAAAAAAATACATGAGATTAACAAACCAAAAGTATTATAAACAGAAAAAAAAGATTTACTACAAAGAAACAGCGTAGCATGATATCAAGAAGTAATCACGCACAATAAAATACTCATAATCTTTCTTATAATCAACAAGGGTCATAATTCATTTACATTCTGTGCCCACAGTGTGAAAAGACCTGTTAACGTTCTCTTATTTGCAATGAAAGCTTTTGCCTAGCCATGTTTAATGGACGCAATTTTAAACTGTAAGACTAAACTCAATTGACCTCTAAATGAAAAGAAATGATTGTTTTTCCACTTGAGCACCCTTGCAAGTTAATCACACTATTTCAAATTACGACCTGACATCAAACAAAAGAAAAATCGACCGTGGTTTGTGAGGGTCTCCATGTTTAACAGTGTCTATGTAATCCGAACTATTTCTTTTACATTTAAATCAGGCTAACAACACAAACTAAGACATCAGGCGATTGTGAAAAAAAATCGACAAGCTAAGATACAGAATGAATCAAGATAGTTATCTTGCATAAACGCGGACGAAACATTTACAAAGCGTAGTGAATTTTAATACTACAGAATCACAACATAAGCGTAAATAACTTAGTTATAACCTATTGTGTACTGAAATAACAACAAAGCAAGTTCTAAATATGAAAGCGCCCGATTAGAGCACAGACTGGACTGAACAAATATGGTCGTATCCCAGACATTCGATTTTATATAAAGCTAAAAAATAAAATATGCTATGCACATACAAGGATGTTACTTCCCGTAATGCTACCACTTCACACAGTTAAAAGAGGATTACACAAAGGCGGTTTACTTACAAAAATAGCCACTATAAAGCTAAACCCTGCTTTGATGCGAATAGTTTGCCCGTCGAAATTTCGCGTGAGAAAATTGTCGACAACGCCAGCGTTTACAAAGTGTGGCATTTTGTGACATGGAACACAGTCAACGCAAACATAAACAAGTCTTCTAGTCTAATTTACAACTCGTGTAGAACAACGTTAGATCTTCAGTTATCGTTCGTTTGATAGTACAATACGTGATATAAAGTAACAACTGAAAGCAGCTAGAAACTGAGTAAGAACCAGTAGCATGCGAAAGAAATATGATTCGCTAAGGAATTTTCAAACCCCCGCCGGAAAAATTGCAATGTTTAAGAATAGCGATTGTTCAGTTGGATCAACAAAACCCATAACCTCTATTTAAAACAGAAGCATTGAGATAACTTACCTCCACGTTTCCTCTAATAGAAGCCATATGTTTCTGTACAACGGCTAAATTTAACCCATGATGAAGATCCAGCGATGGAGAATCGAGCTCCGAGCAGAATCATACAAAAGAGGCAGGAGAAATTCAAGCCGCAAGTCCCGCAGTCGTCGAAATAAATTGCTGTAGTTGATAATTCGTAATTACTCGTTTATATTCCAATCTTACAAATAACTCGAAGCTCTTCTGAGATGACCAGCTAGTCAGGATGGCGATGCTGTGCCGCTAACCAAAACACAGATTTTCGAAGGAGTATTAAAAATGGGTTTGACCTTGAGTAAGACTCCTATAATATTAGGCTCATGCCGACCAACACGCTGTTCGAATCCACGACAATAATCACAACACTTTGAGCTTGTAAATTCCAATTAATATAAACTGGAAAATGAAAGACGGATAGGCTACTGTTCTAATGATGTAATGGGCGTCGGCACAGAATCATTCAGCAAACACATCCGGCAGTTTTAGCCGCCGAGTTTTACGCACAAACATCCAAGCTTTCCGTGATAGAGATGGCAAGTTAACTCGTTCAAAACAACATTCCACAGAACGGATGCTCCATAATTCGACGTCAACTTCCACACTTGCAAATCGCCGATATAACCAGAAGCTGCAATGCAGCCGAGTATAACCGTCAGTGGTTTGTAATTTGCTAAATCTTGCAGCAGTTCACGGAGTATAACCTATTTCAACAACTAATCTCTCTCGGCCTCTTGCTATGCCAGCGCCGAGCACAACCTGTCACGTGACCATAAATTCCGATCCTTCCTTCAGATTGACTTGGAAATGAGGCTGCAGTAATAAAAGATGGCGGATGTCAAATTTCATCAAATTTTGATTATTCCTTCCATTCTTTTAATCCACTTACACCGCGTTCCGCTTTTAAAAGGGACCGTGCCTCACATTTTGGACACGAAGCCAAAGGGCGTGAATTGTTGGGTACATTTCGTGACATTTGACGCTCAGTCATTTCAAAACATTGTTAGGAATATGACACCACAACGTCACTCAAAATGGGCTCACCGGAAGTGAGTTGAGATAAGATAAGCAATCAATTTCAAGGATAAAAATTTTTCTAATTGCCACCTCAAATAGCCTGTGATATATTTAAATTTAATACGAGTGAAGTAGAAAATTTAGCTTTTTATCCGTTTGTTTCTAGTTTACTTTTTGCCTTTGATCCTGTGATCTCTGACTAACAAACAGAATCTACGGCTCACAAGACCTCGTATAACTACTTCCTGCTCTGCATAGGGATCGTTCAAGAGTAGAGATTTATTAAGGATTTATTTATATACGTCAAAGGTGCGGTTGACACCACACCCCAATGATGCACTACTTTTAGCCCTTATCAGCACACATAAAATTCTTGCTAAAAGATTAGAGGGCTTGAAAATTAAAAGCCGTAAAAATTGAGAGGTCATCGACTGCCATTGATCTACATGCAGGTTATATTTAGTGTCTTTTTGGACGATTTCCCTAACCTGTATCATATCACTTCACAAGTGCAAGATGAGTAAGTCAGTATATTAAGTTGTGACGGGTTACCGATCTTTGTAGCTCACTGATCTGCTCACTAGCCCGTGTACAGCCGTGCCGCTCCCTCCTGAGAATTTCACTACGAGGAGATCCTGACGACGCAGAATGGAAGAACAGTCTCTAATATTAACGCGAAGAAAAGTAGCGAGGGGCTTGGGGCGATGGAGCGAAAGATCTAAAACTGGACGAAATGAGCTTTCATCAAGAATGTTCACTAATCGATCGAACGCATGGAACAGGCTATGTGTCTTGCGACTTACCCGACGAGTCTGTGCTCTATATCGCGAATAATCTATAGGTTCACGCCCTTGGTTGGGATTTCCAAATACAATTCACAGGGTAACCTTTGTCTGAAATTATGAAAGGAATCGAACCCCCAACTAAATTGACCAGTCTCTTTTTGTGGGTGGACAAGTAATCAGGTAGTCCAAGGTCAATGAGCTTTCCCAACGAGTTACACAACAGTCGAAATATAAGGATTTATAAAGTAAGGTATATAAAGTGCAAAGCAATGGAACTTAAAAGCAGCTAAGTAGCCATAAATCGACCCATGAACCTCACTGGAGTGAGGCAAGTTATTTTATTACGATTCGGATCGTTACGTAAGTCGATGCGTAACATAACTACAGCGCAGCTACAGCGCTGCTACAGCGCAGCTACAGCGCAGCGAGCTTGGGCTGCCTGTGGCGATGACAAAGCCCATCGAGAAAAAAGATACTCTTTGTCATTCAGTGGCGAATCGCCATGGTGCAGTTTGACAAATAGGAGCAGATTGTAGCTATATCTCCGTGCAGATCAGGATCAGTAAGAAGAAAAAATCTGATATATAATTTGGCCCAAATTTAGAATGCTTACAGTCTGCTTCTTTTTTTTTTTCGTCTCGCCCCAAGCTCCTTCTAGTCCATAGCGCATTCCGATTTAAAACCACTGAAACCACGCGCTCGAGGAAAGAGAAGAGAGACTAAAAGTAGTCTATCGATAGTCTAGCCCAAATTCAATATCAGTTTTCAGCTGTTTGATCAGTCCGTTATTTTAAAGTTGGCTTAAAATTCTTTACAACTAATTTAAATTTGCAAGGACCACCGTGACGAAATAGAAGTACCGGATCCTCTACATGTAGAAGATCTAATCAGCTATAACAAAATAGTAAACGAAGAAAAGCAAGGCTGATTGAACAGTTGGGAACTATATATATTTCCAATATTTCGGAAGGCACGGCCTTCCTTCTTCAGGGTGTAACACCCTGAAGAAGGAAGGCCGTGCCTTCCGAAATATTGGAAATATATATAGTTCCTAACTGTTCAATCAGCCTTGCTTTTCTTCGTTTAAAATTCTTTGTCCTCACTTGATAATGTGTTTTATCATCTTCTTTAAACAAACTTCACAACTTTCCGTGCAGCATGGGAGAACGAGACCAGCGTCTTTGAACAGTTTTCTGGTAGAAGATTACAATAGCAGATTACTAGTTTTTATTTCTTGTTTTAAACGAAAATGTGAGTAAACAGCTATAATTCCGAATTATAAATTCCGCAGGCTTACCAACCTAGAAATTCTAAGTTACTAATGAAAAGGGAACTGATGGTAGACTCAACGCCAATGGATTTGAAGGATTTGTTTGTTTGCACTGTAAAACTGTTTTGATCCT
Source organism: Meandrina meandrites (assembly GCA_963693305.1). Classification (NCBI taxonomy): domain Eukaryota; kingdom Metazoa; phylum Cnidaria; class Anthozoa; order Scleractinia; family Meandrinidae; genus Meandrina; species Meandrina meandrites. Next base: position 15,404,428 of record OY855908.1, read on the forward strand.
AAGTGAAAATGATTCCGCTTTCTAAATTGCAAATTCGCAGACTTCCTACATTTAACTCTTCATTCTTCCTTCTTGCAGAATATTATTGTTTCTTTGATAGATTTCAGTTTCTTCAACGATATGTTAGAGATAAGTTTACTTTTCCTATTTCCTTTAGTTCTGGGAGCTTCAACGTCCGTTCAATTTCGGACTCTGGGGACGAAATTGACTTCCGTTCTATCATGAGCAATTTATTTGCCCAGGACTTTTCACACCTGAGTGCGCTGCAGCGATCTGCCTCTGACCAAGGATCTGGCGGACTCTGGGCTCAAGATTGGATGGTCGTGAAAAGGGATGGACCATTATTTTTTTGAAGGGGAGGGGGGATAAAAAAAAACGAAAAAATTAATTTCAATAGCAAGAAACGCAGTCGTGAAAAAAATTGTCTGCAGGAATCGAAGATGCCACCAGAAAAAAATTGTTTGCACAGACAAATTTTTTTGTCTTGGAAAAATTTCATTCCTCCTTTCCCCCCCCCCCCCCCCCCTCCCCCCTCCAAAAAATAGTGTACCATTCTCACTCATTAATTATGCCGCTCATTGTCCGGCGTGGATAAGATATGGGAAAACATTGTGGCCGAGGCAATAAGCGGCTGGGTGCGAAAGCACTATAATTGTGTGTTGCGTCGCCGAAGGGGAGGTGGGAGGGTCGAAAATTTGCCGGGACTTCCCGGCTTGGGTATCTCTTTCGAAATGTCCCGAATCTCAGCAAATAGATCTTTAAATAAGGAGATATTGTACGTGGCGATACAGCATTACATAACACAACTACCCATTAACAAACGGGGTTATGTAATCCACCAACCTCGTTCCCAGGGCTTTTCCCTTTTTCGTGGGGGCGGTTTTCCCGACCGCCCCCACGAAGAAGGGAAAAGCCCTGGGAACGAGGTTGGTAATCCACGCACTACGGAATTCCGCGTCATAATTATGAACGTTAATGAGATTCATGCTCATCACAATAGACATCACAAAGTGTCCTCATCAATGAAATTCCACCAAAACACTCAGAATTATATCAAATATGAAGTATATGAAAATCTCAAAATGTCTTAAAGCCCAGTAAGATATGAAGTACTTAGGGGCCTGCACCCCCCCCCCCCCCCCACCCCCCGCCTCTGGGGTGTAACGAGGAGAAGACGGCTGACACTTCAGATTATGAAGTGCTCTGTAAACAATACTTACATGCATTTCTGGACGTAAGTGCCTAACCACTATATCACAAACGACCGGTGACGAGTTGGCTCCTTGTAAGAAGAAAATCTCGTCAGACAAATGCGGCTGTCACTCAGATGTCAAAGGTCAAAAAAGTCCTTTGTTGTTGCCGTTGACAGGGATTTGACGCTCGTCAGAGGAACAGATTCTACGCGAATCAAACATACCTTTGAAAGCGTGCTATCTCTTATCAAAGACGAAGAAGACGGCCTTTGCCGCAAGAAGGGAATGGCACTTTGGTAAAGACGTAAAATGCTTTTATTTATTTTAATACTGTGTGAAAGTAAAAGACAAAAATTAGCATAGGGATGAGTATGTAGTACTTAATTGCTTAAATAAAGGAGGGAGCAACATTTGAACTTCTTGATTTTATTTATTTCCTGGTTTCCATAACTACTGTGAACGTATACATTATACATCAGTCAATTCCAGCAGTGCCATCCCCTCCCCCCTCCCCCCGAGCTAACCCCTGGGCATGAGCATTTGTTTAAAGGAATTGGCAAATTCCACGGGATGGGGATGAAAGAACTGGGCAAATGCCCCGCCTCAGGGATGATCGTATAATACAAGTTGTTGCTTCTTAGCAATGAAGAAATATCTAAAATTGAGAAAATATAGCTTTACGAATATCCACGAACATCCACGAGCTTCTCTAGTCCTTCATGGACTAGCTAATCTGCAATGTAGTCCACGTCTTGGCCTATAAACGCCTCCATCACGAATACGCGACTCACTCCACGGTTTCGAAACCACGTGTCAAATCCTCGGGGATCGACTCGAGGTACGCAAATGCCCCACCCTCGGGACTGCAACATTAGCAAATGCCCCGCGGTTGCTAGGGGGAATAGGCACTGCTGGAATTGACTGATGCATCAGTCCAGGTCCTTTGGTTTCAATTGAAAATTCTGATTACAAAAATATATATATTTCGAGTTACCTCCTTCCTGATCAGGTAACCCAGTATTGAAATCTTTCTTTGAGACCTTCAATAGTCCGATATCATGAATAACCACTTTTACCTTCAAGTTTTTTTTTTTTTCGTGTCTAGAACGCACAAGTTATTTAAATTGTGCTTTCACGAACAAACTCGAAAGTAATTCTACAGTTCATCAAAACTTTCCATCTAAAATGAATAATGAAATTATGCATGGCTTATGTTCACTGTCAGCTTTGTGTGAGAATTATTTCGCTACCAATGCACTACAACAAGGAGCCCTAACGTATCACCACTTTTAACTCTTTCGTGCGGATTTAAGTCAGTTGGAAGCTGTCCTCGGCTCAGTTAAGCTCCACTGTTGGAAAAGCTTTTCTTCCGATATCCTATTTTTGGTTTCGGTAGCTAGAGAAAAGATCTACAAGGTAGCCGTAGAGGCAAGCCTTATTTACAACTTTATACATCTGACCAGCTGTAGACTTAGCCTGTTGGGTTTCAAGGGTTTTCCAACCTAAAGCATTTAGTGGCAGGAATATCGTTGTTCATATTCATTATTTGTCTTGCAGATCTCGTTTCATTCTGGAGCCTATTTGAGTGAGCTTGACCAAGGGTATCCTATACCTCGCTGCAGTAACTGAAGTGAGGCTGGATTAGGGCATTATATAAATTGAAAGAGTATCTCTTGTGGTCATACGTTTGGGCTCGGTAAAGGTTATTGCAGAGTTGAATACTTATCTTATTTTGTAATACAGTTTCGCAACACAAAAAAATGTAATAACATGGGAAGCTTGTTACCAAAAAAACATTTCTCTATCAAAAATTGTCGTAGCTCAAAATGTCGTAATCTAAGAATATCCTACCACCTTAATAGGCACGAGAGCTGTTATATATACGCAAATACTTGATAATCAAGCGTTCAAGTAACTGTTAAATAAGTAAGAAAAATAATTTCTTAACCAATTTGCTAACCTTGTATGTACATTAATGATCCACACAGATTGTTTTAGGAACTAGAGTGAGATAATTTTTCAACCAGAACACAGATTGTCTTCGCGTAGATAGCCAAGATCATAATCGATCGCCAATCATAATTTCTTACCTAATTGTATTTTTACCCTTAATATGAAGCCTTCCACGCGGTTTTGTTACCATTTTGTTGCTAATTTATAGAACTGACGGCAATTAACTGGAGTTGTATCATTACGACACGCGACAATCCGGAAAGGTAATCCGGGATATGGTCAATACACTGTTCCTGACACTGTAGCTGTCGAATCTACTTTTGTTGCTTTCTTTTAGCACTCGCAAACATACGTCCATGGCGTCCGTGACATTTTTTCAGGTTTCCCTGAAATGCTGAATTAAGTCAAGGAACAGTGAACTTAAAACTATACACCTTTCTGGTTTGTCGCGTGGGCTTTTTTCCGACAACCTTTCTAGAAATAGCTGTATTCCATTCTGGCTCAACAGGAATTAGATAGAGTCAACACGCGAGCTATGTTATAAAACCTTTTTGACACTAGCTCAGTGTGAACCCCCCAGTCCTCTTTCAAGAAGAGTATTTCTTGAGTCATCTTGTTTGTATTGTATCATATGGTTTGTTGAAGTTCCTGGTGATGATTAGCAATTCGTCCTGAAATAAGAAATAAAAATAACAAAATACTAAATATAAATAAAGCTACAGCCCTAAACAGCTTGAAAGTGTTTAACTTGCAAGTGCTTTGTGAGGGCAAAAAGTATCTTTCGAAATTATTTTTCCATTCTGTTGGTTGTTCGTTGGCTTAAAAGGATGATCACGCGTAATTTGGCGTTCGTAGTCTACCCTACAGGATACAGCTGAACTCTCATTAATCCTGAGTAAACCAGGGCCGCGTGTTGTTCAAAGCACGATTGAGCTAATCGAGGATTAATATAATTTTCGATTTCAGTTTTTTAATTTTTCAGTGAGGTTTTCTGTTTATATATTTTTTCCTCCAGTTTTGACATAAACTAATCATTTTTTACAAGAGAAATTGAACTCTCGATTAACTTTTAATCCTGGGTTAGCGTTAATCGGCTTTCGAATAAACCGGCCCTTGGGGCTACCGTCTAACAGACAGATGAAAGACAGCTCTCATATTTTGTATCTAAAGGCATTTTTACATAATTTCTTCGCGCATTTATGTAGCATACAGATAGCCAATTGGCAGAGAAACTTTGTAAACTTTAAAAAATCTGTCAGCTGAAAAATATGTTTGTCATCGTAGGTTTCTTATGGGAGACTGTATAGCTCTCAGCACCAACCCAAGCTAGGGCGACTAGGTTATTGTTTTGTCTCATCCCTCTACCGTAGATTAATCCAGCATGGTTAAACGGCCTCCCGGGAGCACAAGCCTCTCACTGGCACAACACCTGGGCTTTATGTTACACTACGTCACGAAAGAGAAAAGAGAGGTTAGGTGCCACCGGGAGGAAAAATCAGAATACTTTACCGAGGAGGAAGGCTGAATTTCTTAGCTGGCTGATGAATCACTAAAGGGCATAAAAAAATCAACAAGTCATCAATAGTGGTATTATTGTAGGTAAAAATCGGACTGTTTTCACACAAAGGCAGCAATACAAATTATGGTCAAACTCAAGCACATTTTCATATACGTTGAGCGCTAGCCCAGACTTTTTCTTTTGTCTTTCTTCTCAGAAGTACAAATGACCTCACAGACCAAGTTTTCTTTGTATCCATTACCAGTGCAATGTAATGGCGCAATGAATATTATTTTGAAAATTCTTCTTAAAAAAAGTCTTTTTAAAAAAGCCATTTTTTAATCCAATACGTTTTTAAAAAGGAAACCAATTTATATTTTTGGTGGCTTTCATTCATCCTTCAGAAACCGTTCTAAAGTGTTGTACTCGCCTGATGTGGCCAAAATCCAATGTCACATCATCGCCAATCAGGACGAATGGGGCCCAGTACCTGACGTCACTGAAATTGTCGGATTCTCGCATACATTTCATGGCCAGGTTGAGAGAATTGCTGGCACTTTTTCCTTCCAGCAGATGCTGGTAAAAGTGTTTCATGAACTCTTGAGTGGCTTCGTCATTAATCGCCCACAGCGACACAAGAACAGAACGAGGACCAGCTCCCAGAAACGCACGGGCAATACCAACCACGCCCTCGGCCTTAATTTCCCCTCGTCCGCTGTGACAGCAAGTTAACACAACAAGTTGTGCTTGTAATTTGGCGTTTAACACATCCTTCATCGTCAAAAGAAAGTCTTCCTCCTTCGGTTTCTTAGACAATGTTGTCGGATTAGGGGACAAAGCCATTTCACCAGTTTCAGCACAACCATGTGCTGCAATATGCACTAAAGCAACCGAGGTAAGTCTGCGCAACACTTCCGCTTTTGTTGCGTCTTTTCCAGTCAGGGGATCAATGTTTAGAATCTCCCCAATCATTTCTACCTCCGCTTTGGCACCTGGGAGCTGCTGGAGTCTCTTTCTTTTGACACGGACGTTTTCCACCCACGGATCTCCAACAAGAAGCGCTCCAGTCTTGCAGTGGTACTGCTCTGGACATTCTGCTATTAGCTTTAAGCTGGTTAGCGACGGGATCAGGCGGATTCGGAGAGTTTCCGACAAATATCTGGAATGCTGGTCCTTTAATGCGGCAAAGGGAATCAAGAATAATGAACCATCAGGGACAATGGTTACCTCACTGCCGTGGACCAAGTCTGCAACTGGGCTCATGACCACATCATACAATACGTTTAATGCATCTTTGTCCCCACAGACTGACGAGGTAGGTTTTTTCTCATCAGACGACTCCTTCTGGTCTTCTGTTACCTCATCCAAGGAACGATTCTCACACATAACACTTTCAAGAACGCCAATACTTTGGTAAGCGTCCTCCATCAACGACTGCAAATTTTGTTCATTGAGTAGTTTTTGCACATGGGTAACTCCTTGCCCTTTCTCGAGTATCCAATAATTAACTGAGCTTTGGGCAACTGCCAAAAACATTGTTTGCGATGAAATGTACCTTGAAATGTCCAAGATTTCTTCTGTCTGCTCATCTGGCTGAGACTGGGCTAATGTTAAGTCATATTGTGATGCCATAAGATCCATCAGCGCCTGCCCACGTCCCCGCTCAGCTGTAAGAAGAGCATCAACATTCTTGCTTTGCTGCAGCTGAACCTTCCATAATTCAGTGTACCAATCGTTATAATGGTTGCGAAGGCTGATTTTGCAATCGTCTTTTGTACGAAGAAGAACTCTCATTTTTTCACAAAATGTGAGACTTTTCTTGTAAAAGACCTCGCTCATATTCAAATCGCCGAGAGCATAATACATGCGAGCAATATTGCAAGACGCACGTCCTTGTCCCGGTAAATCGCCAGTGTCTTCGGCAATACTAAGTTCTTGCCAGTGGATCTGGAGGGCGTTGTTTACATCACCAAGAGCAAAATAAGCAACACCAAGATTAGCACACGCACGTTCTTGTCCAGCCCTGTCTCCAATCTCTTTGGAAATTCTAAGATCTAGAACGTGGTTTTCTACAGCTTTTTCCAATTTACCAAGGCAGTGATACGTAATGCCAATCATAGAGTATGCACCCCCTTGTGAAGCTCTGTCACTAGCCTCTTGGGCCATTTCAAGACGGCGCTTGTGATACCCAAGGGCAGTTTCGTAATCATGAAGTCCTTGATGAGCGACGCCAAGATTAGCACACGCCTGTCGTTGCCCCTCTTTGTGCCCAATGCGGTCTGCGATTTTAAGATGCTGTTCATGGTACTTGAGGGCTTTTTTGAAATCGCCGAGATGGCGATATACAATGCCAAGATTACCATTTGCACACCCTTCTTCAGCTTTGTCTCCAACCTCTTTAGCAATAGAGAGAGATAGCTGGTGGAATTCTAGGGCACTATTGAAATCTCCGAGAGATTTGTGATCAATGCCAAGATTACGATACGCACGTCCTTGTTCAGACCTGTCTCCAATTTCTTCGGCAATATTAAGCTGTTTCTGGTGGTACTCTAAGGCTTGTTTGAATTCACCGATTTTTACGTAATAATCGCCAAGTCTACCATATCCCTTTCCCTCACCAGACCTGTTTTCTAAGTCTTTGGCAATGTTAACTCGCTGGTTTTCGCAGTCAAGGGCTTTTCTGAAATCCCCGAGAGAGCTATAAGCCCGTCCAAGGTTATGGTATGCTCGTTCTTGTCCATCTTCGTCTCCAGTGTCTTTAGAAATACTTATATCTAATTTGTGGAAATCTACGGCTTTTTCTAGATCTCCAAGAGAGAAATAAGCATTACCAAGATTAGCGTATGCCTTTGCTTCTTCCTCTTTATTGCCGACGTCTTTAACAATGTTAAGATGTAGCTGGTGGTATTCAATGGCCTTTTTGAAATCACCAAGCGCGTCATGAGTAAGGCCTAGATCAGAATATGCACGACCTTCTCCGGCTCTGTCTCCGGAGTTTTTGACACAACCAAGATCTAGCTCGTGGTACTCTAGCGCCTTTTTGAATTCTCCTAAATCGTAATGTTTAATACCAAGGCAGCGATACGAGTGTCCTTCTGTTGCTTTGTCACAAACACATGCTTTGCTTTTCTCTCCATAGGTTTTCTGATAAAACAAGAGCAGGTTACTAATCTCAATCCTTAAATTTATTATGCCCCTCTCACAGAAACGCCTAGGAGGGAGGACGCACTTTCGCCGTCAGAACTATTAAAGATTGGAACAGTTTACCCCGGTCTTTAAAAACAGAGACGTCCGTTAAATCGTTCAAGGCTAAACTATGTAATACTTTTCTTAACTCTCAGAAAACTAATGAAATTTTTTAACTCTTATTATTCGTAGTATGTTTGAAATTGTAAGTCCAGTTTATTATTTGTTATTACTTAATTAAGTATTTTATTGTAAATAATATCGTATTTTAGCATTTTATTGTAAATAATATATTTTTAGCATTCTAATTATTTTAAGCTGAGGGCCCCAAGTTTATCAGTAACTTAAGTCACTGTCACGGGTCACCCTCATTAAATAAAGTCTCTCTCTCTCTCTCCTAACAAAATATAACAGACCATGATGGACACCTTCACAGTCAAACTAGTAAATGGACTTTAGCCTTGACTTAAACCTGCCCAAAATAGAGGAATTTGTCATTGTTTACGTGATTTCAATTGTATGCGGTTTTCATTAATTTTCTAAGAGCAACATTCTTTCTTTGGTGAAGTGCTAACTCTAGTCCGAGACGGGGGGCGCTCAAGAGTTTGGGAACAACGAATAGATTCAATATAACGATAATTGTTTCTCAAAGAGTGATTTAGCTAAATTTGCTCCGAAAATGTATGGTCAGTTGTATGTGGAACAAGCATTGTGTCAGTATGTGTTATAAAGATCTATTGTACCGATATTTTTAATTGTTTTTTTTTTATATCACTTGATCCTCCCCCTTTTACTAAAATCAAAGTGGATTGTGGACAGATTCTGACTGTGTATGTATTAGAATACTTGGAATCAGCATTTGCTTACGGAATGTGACTTGAAGCATTTTTATTGGTATTTCACAGTAACTGCTTGACCCAACACATATGACCTGCACTGTTAGTGTAGGTACCAAGGGACAGCATAACGTTTTAGTTAAAATTCCGCGATTTGACGTTCTAAATATCCACTTTTAAAACATTCAAACCAAAAGATTACATGATTTTATGATCTCTTCACCTGTTATTGTCGACCTCTTCGTATAAAAGTGGCTAAACAGTTAACACTAAAATTGTTATTTTACAAAAAGTGCTTTTCCTACCTTGTCTTCATTTCCACTTTCTGATTTGCTCTCCACCTTTCCTGTGCATGAGAGTTTTAGGCCAAACGTGAGTGAGAGTGTTTGAACTCTCATCCTCATTTGGCCCGGGATTAGAGGGGTCTGAACTATCTCTGAGAAAATGTAAAGGCATGGTTTAAATCAGAAACATCTGTCGTCGTCGGGTAGTCTAAAACACGCAGAATTTGGAGATTTCGCGTTAATTTTTAGCGCTGTACTACGAACGGTCAAGACAACAAAGAACTACGAAACAATAGAGCAGAAAAACAAGAACTCCAAAACAAAGAAAAATTTCACAGGTTCTTACACCGAGGTAAAGAAACTTCCCTAAGACATTTTCCCCGCTCTTAAAACTTCATCAACTCTCCCTTTGGCCGCCATGTTATTGTTGTAGAAATTGTTTTGGCAAGCTCAGAATGAGAGGATCTGCTCGTTCGCCTTTGAGGTATCCGCTGACACTATACCAATGATTGCTTTAGAAGTGGTGAGAACAACGTTCTGATTTCATTTAAGAAGATGTACGGGAAGCTGGTTCTCACCCCTGTTTAAGTTCATACCTTTCAACGTCTCGTCGTCAAATTCAGAACTTTGCCCTTGAGGAGGTACGGCATCATTGGTATTTTCTGTTGAGCTACTTGCCATCAGTATTACCTGTTTTAAAGACATTAGCGTACATTAATAGTTTTAAAGAAAACAAGCCATTTCTTCTCGAATTGCGCAAACAGAAAGTTTAGCCTAGCTCAACAATACAATATGTCATATATATATTACATTACAATTGTAACAAACTGAACAATATTTGCCCACTATTTGCTCAATGGTTAAGTCAGCGAATGAGTAAAGTATTGTTCTTAACACGAGAAAGCAAAATCCATATTTTCAGGCTTATATCATTCATGAAATATATATTTATTAAAATACTTGTCTTCCTGTTAGTTTAGTTAGAACTCAAGGGGTGGGAACACTTGAAGGGGTTCACGTAGCCCCCGAGCTTAACAAAAAGCGTAACATCTTTGGCAATGTCGCTCGAAGAAAGATCTCTTGTGTTAGAAATTGGAACGCATTTCCTTGACTCGTTTTTCTTTTATTGGAACTGCGAACCTCGGTCAAAAAAAATCGTGACTCATTCCAAAGAGGTACAAGATTTCGAGATCGGATCAACCGTTTTAGAGACCCAGGCAAGCTTTCGTGTCCCCGAACTTTTCATATTTTCGCAGAAAAGGCGTTGTATTTTCTAAAATCTGGAAAGGAGCCAGTTCCAACTGTGGTTACAAGTGATTTACGTGGGAAAATTGCTCAAATCGGTGCAATGTACTCTAGATCTTCGCTTCCCGGCTACAAAGGCTTGTTTGATTCATCTTGGCTTCGATCGACACCGCATACTTAAAACCGGTCACCAACCTCCATAAACGCTCCATAACGGCCGAACAGCAATTGCGAGACTCCGAGTCTCAAGTTTTCAAATTCGAGATTCCGATGCCCTTCAATTTTGAATTCCGAGATGCTAAGACCGGCTTTATTCTGAGACTCCAAGATTTCGAGACTTCGTTACATGCCTAGAAGGCTTTCGCGTCCATGTTGCGTCATATTTTAGAGCCCCGATCTGTGAATATTTCTCTTTATTGTGTTAGCTTTGACTTTTTCCGCTTTTCTCGTCAAGGTCCCCGACATCTTATATTCGGCAAACTGAAAACGAAGCGGAAATGTTGAATATTTCAGTGTTAACGTGGCAATGATGAGATCGAGAAGTGACTACGAAATGATTGCCTCTATGCCAGATTATTTCATCGGGATCATCTGAGAGTTAGCGAGAACAGATCGACTAAAATGATACTCATTTGTACAAAACGTAGCCATTCACGAAAAAACGAACGCTTAACGCTTTGTTACTCTCTTCCAGACAAAAGGGAAACGAAAACTCTTACCTTTATCTTGTCGGTTTTCGTAAACAAGCAGCGGATTGAAATATGTGTATTTAGGATTTTGCATTCAATGGAAACAACACTGCGTATCCATAACATTCCTAGAATACTATTTTATTGTTACGTGTTACGTTCACGAAATGCTTGATTGCAGATTACATGTCATTTCTTGTCTTTGATAAAGTCTGAGTCAATCAAATCAGTATTCTCTTTGAGAAAAGGAGAAAATACTGATCTGATGACAAGTAAAAACAAATAAATATAACTTATTTTAAAAATCTTCTGATTCCAACGAACTTCAAGCCTTTTGCGTGATATTTCGACAATCCATTTTAAGTATCTATTTGTGGTTTGAATGCTTTTAGAGCAATTATTTGATTCTCTCAAGCAAAGCGACTCGTGCCTGTTGTTTTTGAGTTTCTTGACCATCGCCAGTAATATCATGAAGCAATTTCACTATCAGCATAGAACTTAAAAGTGAATGCTTCCCTCATTTATTGGAAGAACAGAGTACCTCATAGCCAATTCAAGATCACTGAAATTGTTATTGAACTACAAGTCATTGTGCATGACGCAATTTTATAGCCAATCTTTTTGATAAACACTTCAAAGAGGGTCGTACAGGGGTATTCTCGTGACGCGTGATTAGCTGATTTTATTTTCCGTGAAACGTGAATTTAATAAATTTATTCTTCGTGACCCGTGACCAGAAGGTTTTGCGTGACACGTGAAGAGCTTGAATTAATAACCGATATTCGTGATTTCACCGCTTTATTGACTTTATTTTGCGTGAGTCTGAGACGCGAGACCACAAATGTGATCTCCGTATAATTATCGTAACGTCAAACACTCTTTGTAGAGGAAGAACAGAATAATAGAGTATGTTTCTTTCTTAGTTTCGTAATTTTGATTTCTTCAAACACTATTTGTAGCGTAAGAACAGGATAAAAGAGTACTTATTTTCGTGATTCGGGAAAATGAAATTTCAATATCCGTGATCCGTGATTCGTTATTTTTTTCGTCCGTGAATCGTGCCAGAGACCCCCCCCCCCCTGTACGACCCTCTTCAAAGTTTAATGGCATTGACGGCGTACCAACAAAAGGTCTTTATTCAAGTATTCAAAGTTGTCGACAGTATTGCATCAAAATAGCTTTTCGTGTGTCTAAAAAAAGTGTATCGTAATATATAGTCTAGGCAGGCCTAAAAGCGGAGCTCCCATTTATTAATTTTATTACTAAATAGGTAGCCACACTATATTTCTAAGCTTATACAGTGGCCCATATAGGTACAAAATAAATTTTAATCGCGTATGGTTAAAAACCTCTCATGGTTTTGTTGACGAAAGCGACGTCAACATATTTCGTGGTCCCATATGAATTTTCTTTCCTGTGACAGCCTGTCACTGGCAGGTTCTAAAATTGAATTTGACGAGTCATTTTATTGGGTTCCTCACACGTACGCACGTCGGCGCAAAACAAATCTTTATAACGTTTTCTGTACACTAATCAATACACCTCCAGGACCTTTACGAGTTTTTCAATGTAAAAAGAATCTTGACCTTGTTTTGATTTACTACAAAACTGTCAGGGCAAGAAAATCAACTCAAGGCAAAAACAAAATACAGAAAAACAAAGTGAATTCTCTGCTAAACACAGTAAACAAAATGAACTCACGCCACGGCAAACTGAGAAAATCGAGTCGGCAAAACAAACTCTGAAAATATATGGTGCCGGTTATGTAAGTCATTTTAAACCAGCTTTTGTGTAAGACTTGTGCCAGTTTGTGATATGGGAAGTAGTGCACGATAACTGAGAATGAGCTTACAAAGTTGTTTTGACTGTTTGAACCATCTTCTTTTCGTTCCGGTTTAGTGGAATGATTTAACTAATCCTGTTTTATCGTACGCGTTGCTAAGTACCTTATATTTTATGTAGAGAACTGAATGAATTTTCTTCATTTCTGGTAAGTATAAATATGCGGTATAGGTAAAGTCTGAACTCACTCAACCAAGCACAGGTAACTCGCAACGAAACCGGCGAAATATTCGTTTACGCATCGAAGATATTTCAACACACTCACTGATAAGCAGGGACAAGAGAAACAAAACAAATGCAAGCGAGCCGAAATTCTGCGAAATTGTGATTTTTATCAGCTAAATAATTTGTTTTCAAAATCCAGTAGCGAACATCACTAGTCTAAACGAAATATTTGATAAACAATGTCTGTATAAAATGTACAAACACGAACAGGTTTGATAAATATTTACCGGAAGATCTGAAAAGCGACACAACTTCAAATTTGTTCATAAATGAAGCAAATTCTCTCAATATAAAATTAGGCTTATGCTTAGTGCATACATTTACGTTTGTTACCTCATTATTGAAGAAGGCTTGTGTATTCTGCAGGGCAAAGCTTTCAAACCAGCCCAAAAATATCGGAGACGAACACAGCAATTTCGTTGTAAGCTTTCTCCAACACCACCGACATACAATGTAAGTCTTATTCATTATATGAATTATCAACGAAGATCAATTTCTCTCTTTCCATCGGTGTAGCCCTTAACAGCCTTTTATCCTTCACTTCAGTGAACTTGATCGGCTTTGAGTTCACTTTTAGTTGAGCTCAATTCAGTGATTCTCAGGTTTGCTCAGCCGCAGGTCGAACCGTGGACATCGCTCTTTTGACTTGTAGTCCGATATATCATGTTCAAGTCCGCAATTACTTCGGTTCTTCCCGTTACAAGGTTGTCCTAAATGATTTGGAATAAGCTTCCATGATGTAGATGGGTAAATAGAGTGAAAAATATCCACGAAGACAGAAGATCTATGTTCTTCAGCAGCTTTCTTCGCGTGTTTCATTCAGCTTTAAACGTGAACAGCGTGCCAAAGATTTTGGCGCCTTTTCATGCAATGGCGTCGTTTAAGTTGATGTGAAATGTCCAGATCATTCTTTTGATGTGAGAAAAAATCTCTGAAGTGGTGGGGTGAAAAATAATAACGAAGAAATATTTCACGCTGCCCACTTTCTTCACAAGTTCCCGCGGTTGAGCATAGATTTTGTCGCCTTTTCACACAGTCTATTCGTGTAGGCGAAATGAAATATCCCAGTCGATTTTCAACATGATTTTAAAAATTGTGCAGTGTCCTACAAACTTCTACGATAGGTAACTTTTAACGAAAAGTGGATGGTCAATATCAAACACGTAAGATGCCCAGGTCAAGCTTTTTCTGGAGTGTGGCCGCCATTTTGGGCGACGTCGTCGTCGTCGTCGTCGTCGCTAGGCGCACGCGCCCGCGAGCCATGCCGCTAGCCACGATCACCATGAAAACTCAAACGCATGGTTTTCTCAATTTCTATCTTCGCACGGTAGTTATGGGGCTCCGCTCTGCGGCCCTTCGGGCCGCTGGAGAGCTCCGCTAACACCGTCTAGGTAGAGAAATAACACAACATAACTACATCATCATAGAAAGCAGTTTGGCAGACACATACTGTGTTCGCGCGTTCCTATTGGTTAGTGCACTGGACTGCAAAATGACCGGCTCACCCAACGGTGATCTTTGGCAGACGTCACAATGCAATCTTTTAGGGTAGCGTGAATAGGCCGTTTGGATTATTACGTCAAATGCGCAAAGACTTCTAGTAGCTGAAGTAAAGTTCGCGCCAAATAACGACGAAATCTCTGAAAAGTAAATGACGAATTTTTCGCGCGTAAATTAAATTTACGATCTGCAGTAACTTCGCGGTGACGTCACTACAATTTAATTTAATTCATGTGGAAAAGTTTTTGGTCAATGCCATCACTTTGTGAAAGAAAAATCGCTTCAAGAAAGGAATACGGGGTATACAATTGTTTTAATAGTAAACTGACATGAAAGGCATGAGATTTAAATCAATCGAGCTATATTCTTTACAGCACTGATTTAAACACGGAGCGATCCTATATAACGAGGCTGAACTGTTCAGCCTGCCAATCCCTGCCAATCACAGATTCCAATGAGACGATTTCATTAGTTGGGAAATGAAGTCAGCTGGCTTTTGGCACTTATCTTCGTTTTCTTAACTAAAAATAGATTTAAAGCAGTACAAGAAATAACATCAAGATTCTTGTGTATAAAATTCTCTGTTTGTTGTTTGGGTGCAAACAATCGAATGCGAGGTTTAGAAATAGCCAAAGATACAAATAAATATTATGGCTTTTCTAAGAAATAAATTCAATTTCTGAAATCTTAATCCGCTTATTGCTGAAGAATAAGGTTTTAGCCTGGGATATGCCACATAATATCATGCCAAGGAGCAAACGAAACTTGTAGTTTTGAATTTTGTCACTTCAAATTTGAATTTGGTGATTGTTCCCGTTTCACGATAGTATAACAAGAACGTTTGTAAAGAGCGTAGCTCCTGGTTAGCCTAATTTCGAAATATAGAGATCTGTTCCAAAGCATTTTTATCCTTGTTGTTTAAATTCTTGACCCATAAAAACAACTGAAATACTGAAACGATTGTCATTGGTGTGTTCGGCATTATCTGTTCGAGTCGTTTGAGCTTTCATGTCGTAACAGGGTGAGTTGAAATTCACTCATAAATTACACATAATTATGCGAATGATTTTTAAATCTACCAATCAAAATCACTATCCGGTTTTCGGATAGTGACGTCACCGGACGGGTTAAGCGACTATTTTGTTCAGACGTCTGTAACGTCTGTAAATGTAACGCTAGAAAAACCCGTAAATTATGAAATCCAGTGATACAATGCAAACTTTGAAAACAACAATTAAAACTACAGTCTATGTGCATCCCACTTATGAACAATGAGATACATATACAAAATCAAGTTTTGTGAAAAAAAATGTATCGCGTGAAAACGCTCAATTTACGGTAGCATCAGATGAAAAAGAGCAAGAAAATAACTGATGTAAACAACAATTTCATGTCAATTGCTACTATTTCAAAGAACACATAAACTGGACATTCTTCTCCTCCATAATACCTTGAATTGTTCCACAATGTTTATATTATGACGCCAAATCCAGCACTTTTGGTTTACAATGCGTGGATTGCGCGGATGGTGCGAAAGGTTTGGAGAGTTTGCGTGTTCACCGTGTGAATCGCGTTTGAAAAGCTTCAAGCATGTCATTTTTGGGAACGTGCGAAGAGTCTACTGTTAAATGGCGTGGGTACAGAGACGCATTTTTGACCTTGCTGGATGAAAAACTGCTGTCGAAAGTGGCTGCTGATTATTTACGTTTGATAAAGAAATTGAGGAAGCATGTATTTTTAAATACACACTGTTTAACAACAGTGTTTGAACCAGCTCAACTGCCTCAGGAGACAATTTGTCCCTCTGTTGCCTTTGCAAAGGGACAAATAGGCGATAGCAGGGGACAAAGCATAATTTATTATAACATTACAGAACATCAATACTGTCTTTGTGCTATCCAATAAATTGTCTTTCTGCTGCCCAAGGAAAAATAAAACACTTTTAAAACAATGTTGTGGCACTGTCAGGTTAACCCTACAAAAATGTACATAAGCAGGTAAATGTAAATTTAGTTTTATTTTTACAGTTTGTAAATTTACATTAATTAACCAAACAGAAACTTGCTGTGTAACTGCACAGTTGAACATACATTTTGCGAGGTTTCGAATTTGGAAGTCGAGCGTCATTTTCCTCCTCATGAAATTTGTTTTCAGTTTTTTCTTCTGCGTCGTCGATGATTTTATCCGTTTCACGTTGAAAATAACTCGAGATTTTCCTCTCGGATATTGTTCCAAAGAAATAAAGATGTTTACATAAAGCAAAGAAGATCACTTTGGTGCACAAATGAAACGAGCAGTCAACACGTGCAAATCCTGCCGAAGCCGGTCACGCGTGAATGATGCAAGTCTCATTCTACTTCCAAATATGGTACAAGCGATCCTGACTTGATCATTGCTTTTGAGCTTTTGAGTTTACAAGATGGTAGAGTTTGCAATAGTCCGGCGAATAATTATCTAGTATAACGACAGGATTTCAAAACAATATTACAGAGTTATTTGGGGAAACACTTTGGCATCTGCTACGTCCAAGTACTTCGAAAATAAGGGCATAACAGAACCGTGGATGAAACTGCGTATTTTGTGACAACATTCGACGCTTACGGCTTCCGCGTACGTGACAGGTTTGGAATGTTCTTCAAGGAGCGAAGCGTCATATAATAGTATCTGATAAACAATTTTTTATGAAAGTGTGAAATGCTAGCAAAATGATGCAGAACCTTCCTCGTCAGGCCGCTGATCAAGCACTTTTTCCTCTGTTGATGCATCCAAAGTAGGATTCCCACACCTTGAACTGTTTTGGACACCATAGAAGAGGTCTTTGCCGCAAGAAGGGAATGGCACTTTGGTAAAGATGTAAAATGCTTTTATTTATTTTAATACTGTGCGAAAGTAAAATACAAAAGTTAGCATAGGGATAAATAAACAGTACTCAATTTCTTAATTTAAAGAGGGAACAACATTTGAACTTACTTGATTTTATTTATTTCCTGGTTTCCATAACTAGTGCATGTGAAAGTATTCATTAGTCCAGTTCCTTTGGTTTCAATTGAAAGTTCTGATTAAAAAATATATATATATTTCGAGTCACCTCCTTCCTAATGTAACCCAGTTTTGAAATCTCTTTTTTAAGACCTTTAATAGTCCGATATCATGATTAATCACTTTTACTTTCAAGTTTACTTTTTTCGTGTCTAGAAACGAACAAGTTATTTACACTGTGCTTTCACGAACAAACTCGAAAGTAATTCTACAGTTTATCAAAATTCTCCGTTTAAAATAAATAATGTAATTATGACTAATGTTCACTGGCAGCTTTGTTTGAGAATTATTTCGCTGCCAATGCACTTCAATAAGGAGCCCAAACGTATCACCATGTTTAACTCATTCACACTCCTTCGTGCGGGATAACAGGCCTCGTACGTAGTGCTGGTGAAGACTGTCGAAAGGTAGGCGACAGCTTGCATGCAGGTAAAATGCAGCTGCACACGTCATCTAACATACATACACACGGTCGTGCGTATGTAGAGTTTATATATATGGCTGTTTCGAGAAAGATTGCCGGAAATAAGCGCACTCGACAATCCGTAAAGGTAATCCGGAATATGGTCAATACACTGTTCCTGACACTGTGGCTTTCGAACCTACCTTTGTTGCTTTCTTTTAGCACTCGCAAACATACGTCCATGGCGTCTCGTGCTTTTTTTTTTTCAGATTTCCCTGAAATGCTGAAGTCCAAGGAACAGTGAACTCAAAACTCGCGTGCGCCTTTTTTCCCGACAACCTTTCTCGAAATAGCTGTATTTAATAGTGGCTCAACAGGAGTTAGAGTCAGCACGCGAGCTATGTGATAAAACCTTTATGACACTCAGTTTGAATCCCCAGACCTCTTTCAAGAAGAGTTCTTCTTCAGTCATCTTGTTTGTATTGTATCATATGGTTTGTTGAACTTCCTCATGATCAGAAGCAATTCGTTCTGAAGTAATTAAGAAATAAAAATAACAAAAGTATTAATATAAATAAAGCCACAGCCCTAAACAGCTTGGAAATGTATAACTTGCGAATACTTTGTGAGGGAAAATTGTTTAAAAGTATCGTTGGTTTTGTCGTTAAACTGAAGGATGACCGCCCGCGATTTGACGTTCGTGGTTTGCGCTAAAGTTTCGCCAGCTGGATAGACCTGAACTCTATTTAACCCTGATTTAGCATGGTGCTACGGATGAACAGAGCTTTCGTATTTTGTATGTCAATGCAATTTCGTTCTGTTAGTGCATTACTTCGCACTTTTAAATGGCATAGAAATTTCCAATTGGTAGAGAAACTTTCTAAATTTAGCAAATCTGTCAGCTAAAAAATAATGTGTTTCAGAAGGTTTCTTTTCGGGAAAATGTATAAGCCATCAGCCCCACCCTCAGCCTGGAGGACCAGGTTGTATTGTCTCACTCCCCTCCCACAGACTACCTTATCCGGCATGGTTAAACCTTTCGGGAGCACAAGACTCTCACCGGCACAACACTGGGGCCAGAGTGTTTTCGAGCGTTTTCTTTACGAAATTTTTAGGCGTAAATTTCCGTTCAAATGTATGTGCAATTTCCGCCGAATGCAAGGAACCCACCTAAATAAAAATAAAATCCGGTGTATGCATTTGTGGCGGTTTTCATTGTCCCTTTAAAAAAGAATTTCAAAGTACTACCCTCACCTGGTTTGGCCGAAGTTCAATGTGACGTCATCGCCAATCAGGACGAATGGAGCCCAGAATTTCACGCCGTTGAAGTTGTCGGATTTTCGCATACATTTCATGGCCTGGTTTAGAGACTTGCTGGCGCTTTCTCCTTCCATTAGATGTTCGTAGAAGTGTTTCATAAACTCCAGAGTGGCTCTGTCATCGATCTTCCACAGGGACACGACAACAGAACGAGCACCAGAACCCAAAAACGCACGAGCAATACCAACAACGCCTTCGGCTTTTACCTCCCCTTGACCGCTATAACAGCAGCTTAAGACAACCAGTTGTGCCCGCAAGTTTACATCTAACACATCTTTCATCGTTAACAGAAAGTCTCCCTCCTTCTTGGACAGTCCCGTGGTATTAGAAGACAAAACAATTTCGCCTGTTTCGGGACAACCATGTGCTGCAATGTGCACTAAAGCAACCGAGTTCATCCTGCTCAACACTTCACCTTTTGTTGCTTCTTTTCCAGTGAGAGCGTCAATCTTTAGAATTTCTCCGATCATTTCTATTTCCTCTTTGGCAGATGGGAGCTGCTTGACTTTGTCTCCCCTGAAACGGATGTTTGCAACCCACGGATCTCCAACCAGCAGTGCACCGGCAGTGCAGTGGTGCCATTCTGGACACTTTGATAGCATCTTCAAACTGGTTAGTGAGGGAATCAATCGAATTCTGTATGTTTCTGACAGGTGCTTGGAATTTTGGTCCTTGAGTGCGGCAAAGGGAACCAAAAACAATAGACCATCAGGAACAATGATAACCTCATTACTATGAATCAAGTCGGCAACTGGGTTAATAACCACGTTATACAATATTTTCAACACATCCCTGTCAGAGTCGGATGATGTAGATCCTTTCTCATCAACAATGTTTTGGTAAACTTCGTCAATCAAGGGCTGTAAGCTTTCTTCATTGATTTTCTCTTGCACAAAGTGAAATGCATTTTCGTTCTCCAGCACCCAGATATTGATTGCCCTTCTGCCGCCGGCTAGAAATAATGTTTGTGATGAGGTGTTGCCTGTAACATCTGATCTTGCTTCCAACTCCTTACTTGTCCCAAACTGGCCCAATGTTAAGTCATATCGTGATTCCATAAGATCAATCAGCGCTTGTCCACGTCCCTGTTCAGCTGTATGAAGCGCTTCGACAATCTTGTTTTGTTGCAACTGAACCGTCCATAAAGCAGTGTAGGCATCTTTGTAATAATCCCGAATGCTGATTTTCCAATCGTCTTCCGAATGAAGACGATCTCTGGTTTCCTCACAGAAGGTGACACTTAATTGAAAAAAGTACTCAGCTTTAGACAAGTCACCGAGAGAATGATAGACACGACCAAGGTTAAAATGCGCAAGTGCTTGCCCAGTTAGAGCTTCAAATTCTTTAGACATTTTTAGAGCCAGCTCATGATACTCAAGTGCTTTATTGAAATCCCTGAGGTTGTGACAAACACAGCCAAGATTAGTAAATGCACGTCCTTGACCAACTTTATCTCCAACTTCTTTGCATATACGAAGTTCTAACTGGTGGTACTCGAGAGCTTCTTGAAATTTACCGAGATCACGATTAACAAGGCCAAGATTAGCGCATGCGCCTCCTTGCCCAGCTTTATCTCCAATGTCTTCTGCAATGTTATGATGTCGCTGGTAATACTCTTTGGCTTCTTGGAACTTCTTTAGCGAGCGATACGCGTTGCCAAGATTGGCATAAGTACCTCCTAACACAGCTTTATCTCCTAATTCTTCTGCAATTTTAACTTCTTGCTGGTGGTTTTTGAGCGCGGTTTTGAAATCGCCTAGCGACCGATAGGCAATGCCAATATTACCATATGCACGCCCTTTTCCAGCTTTGTCTCCGGTCTCTTTGGCAACGCTAAGATCCTGCTGATGATACTCCAGGGCCGTTTTGAAATCACCAAGAGAGCTATAAGCAACGCCAAGATTAGTATATGCACGTCCTCGTCCAACTTTGTCCCCGATCTCCTCGGAAATACTAAGATCTAGTTGATGATACTTGATAGCTTTAGTGAACTCACCGAGAGAGTGATAAGCAATGCCAAGATTAGCATATGCACCAGCTTGTACGGCTCTGTCTTCTAGCTCTTCAGCAATACTAAGGCGTTTCTGAAAGTACTCGACGGCTGTTTTGAAATCACCGAGGGAGTGATAAGCTTTGCCAAGATTAGCATATGCGCGTCCTTGCCCAACTCTGTCTCCTACTTCTTCGGCAATGCCAACACGCTTCTCCTGGTACAAGATGGCCATTTTTATATCACAGAGGTGGAAAAAAGCACGAGCAATATATGCAAATGCAAGTCCCTGGCCAGCTTTGTCTCCGGCGTCTTGAACAATTTTTAGCTCTTGTTGGTGGTATTCAAGGGCTTTTTTGAAATCACTTAGATTAAAGTATTTAATGCCAAGACTGCGATACACGTGTCCTTTAGTACTGCTGTCCCACTCCTCTTTCATGTTTTCAGCTCGGCGGATTATCTGGGAATGTAAAACAAGGGTAATGATGAATCAATTTTGTCTGGAAAACAAAGACCTTGCTATGCATCCGTAGATAAATAATAAGTATATCCTTCAAAAATCAAGAAATTCAAAAGTAATAACAAACAGAATCTCAAAGTTTTGTTTGATAAAGTTAAACATCTACAACGCAATCTGCTGCATAATCTTGAGATTGTGCAAAATGCTATAAAGTGCCGAGACGAGAAAAACAAACAGCGACGCCTATAATTAAGCATTTCAATCTTCCCTGACATCCTTCTAAAAACATGATTGTTTGAAGTTATTCTCTTTATTAATCGAGACTTCGCCACGAGCTCCACAGTCTTCGCGTGGGCGTTCTATCGCAACTATGCAGGCTACTACAATATCAGAAACTAAAGAGAGCATCGGCGAAAAAGAACGTACACTCTCACAAAAAGGGGTAAGGAAAAGGACACATTGTATTTAAATGAGCCGACCGTTTTATACTAAACGCCTACTATTAAAGACTAAACATCACGCTATCACAAATTTTGAGATAAATAAAAAACACTTGAACCACTGCACTCTTAGACCACCACCCTGTTTTGCTGGAAAAAGTTTACCTGCAGGGTGGTCGCTTAAGAAAGGTTTCACTTACTGTCCCAAAGCAGCTTACGGGAGATTGCCAAAACTGGTCAAAGTTTATAAGGCAGCCTACCTTGTCAACCTCTTCACCTTCTGATTTCTTTTCTAGTTTTTCTGCGCATGCGTTTCCCTTGTTAAGAGACCAGTTCCTTATTTCCAGTAACATCGTGTTTTCCTGGTATATCTTTTAAAAGTTAAGTCATGACATTTTTAGAGAGACTCAATAACTTATCTCCATTATCTTACTTCGTTAACACTTAGTCATACAAACCAGAAATCAGAACTGATTGGAAAGAAATAACTTAGTTTTCGTAACGAAAGTATTTAATTAAGCAGGTAACCAGAAGCCTTCAGCAGAAACATGAGAAAATGGAACACTTAATACATTTTATTCTGACGTGTAGTATATTAAATGATTTATATATGAACTGCGGATATATATGAAGGTGATATGTGATCTTCGCAGTGAATTTCCAATTTAAGCAATTGGAATAAAGAAGCCTGAAAAAAATCAGGGCTTCAACGATATTCGAACCCGTGACCTCCGCGATACCGGTATCGCGGAGGTCACGGGTTCGAATCCCGTTGAAGCCCTGATTTTTTTCAGGCTTCTTCATTCCAATTGCTTTAATTGGAAATTCACTGCGAAGATCACATATCACCTTCACATTTTATTCTGTGAACTAGTTTGACGGGCCAATAAAAATCAAAAAATATATATTGCCATATCGATGGCCATTTTCTGAGGAATGGAGCAGGAGATACCAACATGGGCTATTTCAGATGTAACCACTATAAACAAGAAAATAATTGACCGAGGACGATTTGAACTATTACCCTTTCATGCACTTTTTACCCTGGGTGGGGTGGGGGTGGGATGATATACTCCTCCAAGAGAGGATTACTCTCTTGACTCATCTTAAAGAAAATACTTACATTTTAGTAAAATAAATCAAAGGATACTGCTAATCCTTCATTGCACCATGCGATGGCCTCTTCAAGTAGATTCAGCTTCATACAGGCACTTGCTCCTAAAGAGTAACAGTAAATTAATTATAATATGTTTAAGGAAAAGAAAACTTGAAACGTGGCCTATGCAAGCTAATCTATATCCTGATCTTCAGAGATTGCAATTTTTAGGGTTTATTACACCGGGCCACAATTTGCTACTGCACGCCAACTAATGTGCCGATTACATGTCATAAACATAGGCACGCTAAGCGTGCAGGAGTTATTTTTTCAATTGATTGGGTGGCTTGGGGTAGAACTGCGTGTTAGTCCTGTTGGGATGGTTTATTTCATGGGTTGAGCTATTTGTGCATGGTTCACGTGCACGGTCCATCGCGCCGACTAAGAGCTACTTTTGGAAAAATAGCTCAAAAACAATTTAAAAAGAATTGTGCAAATGTTCTAAAATTAGGCTGCTTTCCCTTGTAAATATGACTGTGGTGTGCAACCGATCGATCGAACCATACTGTTGAAGACAAAAAATACGTCAGTAATTTCTTCAAATGTAAACAGAAAAAAATATCTGGTAGTCACTTTTAAGGTTACCTTGATGTTTAACTATCCATCCCCTTTCATTCCAAGCCGAAAAAAACCGCTAAGTACATCAAAACATGGATTGAAAACTGTTGACAACATTTACCGTAAACATGATCACAAAATCGCAAACACGCTCACTAAGAAAGCCAAATTGACCCAGAAATTGCAAACGAATAGCCAGATGGAACAAGAACAAAGTATTCTCGGGTTTCTGAAATGGCTCCATTATTTTCATCATCAATATAAAACAGAAACCTTTCTGCAAGCAAGGACGACTTTCTTTCGACGAACGCGAGAAACAAACAACTCTAGTCACCAGTGCATTTCGGCCAAACCACGTGACGATTTTACTTGGACTGGTACAATATGTAATTTCGCAACCAGAAGCAGAAACGTGCCCTAACTTGTAAGCGTAACATGATCAGTACCGATATTCCCACGGCCGTGCTAAAAATAGCTGTCGATGAAGTTGTGTGACACGCTTGACTGCACACCCAAAAAGCTAGTTTTCTTTTCAGCCGTTGTTTTTTGCGTGACGAGCCCAAACAACGGCTGTAAAGGAGACTACCAAAAAGCTGGCTGTCTTTTTTTTTCTTTTGCCTATGAGTAAACGTACATGTAACTGCAACCGCTTTGCGTTGGGAATATTAAATACACTAAAAAGGTATTGCGTCAGCCATGGAATGCGCTGACGTTGCAGCTTTCACTTTCGGTACGTGACAATTTATGTTTACTTTGCATGTTTATTTCGCCAGAAGCGACGGTCGTTAATTTGTTTGCAATTTTGCGACTATTTCTTGTCGGTTTAGCCAGTTGAAGTGAATATTTTGGCTGTTTCATCGAGGCGAGTTCAGAGATCTGAAGAAAATAAATTTGGCCGACGTAAACACTTGCAAGCATTACGTCATTGGTACGGAAATAACCGCATTGCACGGCCGTACTACTAAAGATAGCCATCAACAATCGGATGCGAAACTTGAAATGCGAGACTCGCACAACGACTACTATACCTTCCTGCGGCCCTCACTCGCGGCACAAATGATTATTTTCTCTTTCCGTGCCATCCAACTACGTTGTCAAAACACCTGAGGGGAAATTTAATATTTGCCGAGCAGACAAAACGTGCTCTTGTAACATCATCACGTTTCGAGCTTTTCAAACGATCGTACAATAAATAACTCATGACCGCCCATGTGAAGTCCTACTATTCCTAAGCAGGAAACGTCGAACCTTCTCCGACCACATTCCAACCTCACGAAAATACCTATTATTTGGCAACTCTTGAACCCAAATAAACCCACATGACTCAACCTATTACAAATACGTTATTCTTTGGGGGAAAACCTTGAGAGGTTTATGGTCGCTCGTGTTATTACTTAGCCAAAGCTCCTACTAATGCTATGCTTTTAACCGAGAGAAAACAGTTTAAACACCGCGCGGTTAGAATCTCAAAGATTTCTCGCATAATTTCTATAACACTCGCCCTTACAAACAACCCACAGTGCGTCAGTTTGTTCTCATTTGGGGACCAAAACAAAACGTTGAGCAAACACACAACACTGACATAAAAAATGGAAGTCACAACATTTAATTTATTCTCAATACACATATTTATTCTACTCAAAAACATCATAAATTGTAAATGAAGTGGTCAACAAATACTATACCCATATTCTGTCGTCAACTGAACTAGTTAATTCCGTAAACCAAGAGAATCACCTTCACCACCATGAAATTTCCAAACACTTTTCAGTTTCAGAACCCACACACAATGTTCTCACCCAAAGCTACATAAAAATCAAGAACTGGAATAGAGACTTCAGGCCAACACAGCCTAATAAGGTCGAATCTGTAGCAAAACAAAGATGGCCGTACCTTGAATCCAAAACAAATATTCATGAAACGATCCATATATACAAGCCGCAATTTGATTGGTCCTTGATAGAATCCCAAATCTGATTGGTGTGAAATACATACATGAATGATCCACCCAACCAACATCCAACATCCAACATCCAACATCAAACATCCACCCACTTAATAGCCAAATACGTCTTCACGCCGACTAAGAGTTGTTTTTTTGAAAAAAATAACTCAAAAAGTGAGCAATTGTTTTTAACAGATACCAGGCTTTACCTCTTTCTATTGCCTTCATATAAGTTGGCTGGAACTGTCTCGCCGTCTTTGCATCACTGAGAGACTCATCGTAATTCCCTGCCAATAAAATTGACATTTTCAGAATCTGCTAATACATTTATTGGCATAAAAATAAATTAAAAAGTCCCAAACAAAAAATATAGAAAAATTCTCACCCAAATGGAAATTGACTGTCGCTCTGTTTGTGAACAATATCGCATTAAGCTTTTCATCCTTACAGTTGGTTTTGATTCCCTCAGTGTAGCAGACAATAGCGCACTTATATTCTCCTTTTCTGTACTCGTTGTTACCTTCATCGTTGTAAACCTCTGTAATTGCTATCTCTAAAATCAATAACAAAAAATATATACTGTATATAGGACAAATTTCATTTCAGGTACTTGATTTAAATAAGTTTCCGGAAGTTTCACTATCACCATGATGTTTTCATTTCTGGAAAAAAACAACATATAATTATGTACGGAACAGATTTTGCTGGTTGTTTTGCAAAAAAAAAACATTATTTGCAATTTGAAATTTATATCGGACGTCACGTGGACGCTTCGTATTTTGTCTTTTCTTACCTCTTAATGAATCGTCAAGAGGAGGTGTGACGTCACTCTTATTTTCACCATCCACCGAACTACTCGCCATCAGTGTTCAAAACGCCGACACACGTGCTCATAATTTACCTAAATCATTGCCTGCTAAAAAAGAGTGCATTAGTGATTTACGTATCATTCTTTAAAGTGTAGCCCTGGTTGTAAATAACAACAGATGTCAACTGTGTAGCCTGTTTTCCCACTGAGAGCAAACTGGCAGGTGAAACAGGAACAACGTTATAGGTCGTAAACATGTTACATGATTTGCTTTGATTGTAAACGAAATTTAGCAAATATTGCTCGGTACACGTAAGCGCTTCTAGAATTTTATTTTCGCTTTCACCCCTTCCCATTCGTATAACAGACTATACGGAGAGACTCTACCCCAGTGAGGTAGGGATTTCAAATGTTGAAATGTTAAGGGGGTTTTAGAGCAGTTGTTGGTGGCAAGCAATTATTGAGAAATAGGTAAAGCTAAATGGTGATAATTTTCGGGAGAGGGGACACGTGCGCGCAATGTCTATCTTTTTAAAGCAACTAGAGCGAGTCCCAAACCCTAAATCTCGAAGAAAAGAAAGTAGAGTTCAGAATTTTTTTAAAAAATCAGAGATAACATAGCCTTCGTTAATATATAGATTTAGGCAGGCCTAAAAGCGGAGCTCCCATTTCTTAATTTTATTAATAAGTAGCCACACTATATTTCTAAGCTTATACAGTGGCCCATGTAGGTACAAAATAAATTTTAATCGCTCATGGTTAAAAACCTCTTATGCTTTTGTTGACGAAAGCGACGTCAATATATTTCGTGGTCCCGTCTAAATTTTCTTTCCTGTGAAGCCTGTTACTGACAGGTTCTAAAATTGAAATTGAATTTAATTAAAGTTGAATTTGATTAAAAGCGGAGCTCCTATTTATTATTTTTTGCTTGAGTTTGCACTGTTTCCCAATTTACACATAGCCAAGCGAGTGAAATAGAGCAGTTGGATAATAAATTCTTTAATCGTTGGTGTGAAGTATCGTTGCCGAAGGCTTACTCGTTTTTTGCTTTGATTTGTTTGCGGGATTTTTCTGCAAATGCAGCGCGCGAAATTATGTTTTTGATCCGTATAGCTCAATATTCTTTTCAAAATCCAACGATGAACCACATAGTTATGCATCAGTCAATTCCAGCAGTGCCCATCCCCCCCCCCCCCCCCCGGGCTAACCCCCGGGCATTAGCATTTTCTAAAAAAAAAATTGGCAAATTCCCCGGGGTGGGGATGAAGGAACCGGGCAAATGCCCCACTCCCGGGTTGATTGTTTTCAATCTCTCGATAGGTGATATAAGAATATAATACAAGTTGTTGCTTCTTAGCAATGAAGAAATATCTAAAATTGAGAAAATACCGAAAATATACCTTTTAAAACATCTACGAGCATCCACGAGCTTCTCTAGTCCTTCATGGACTAGCTAATCTGCAACGTAGTCCACGTCTTGGCCTACAAACGCCTCCATCACGAATACGCGACTCACTCCACGGTTTCGAAACCACGTGTCAAATGCCCGGGGGTCAACCCGAGGTACGCAAATGCCCCACCCTCGGGACGGGCAACATTAGGAAATGCCCCGCGGTTGCCCGGGGGGGGGGGATGGGCACTGCTGGAATTGACTGATGCATTAACTCCACAAACTAAAAAAGCACAATATTTGAAACGAAACAGGCAAAAGTGTACAAAAGTGATTAAAAGAGGTTTGAAAGCAGCCGTTTTAACGAAATTTAAGCTTATAATTGACGGGAAGATCTGAAAACCAACACAACATCGAATTCGCTCATAAATGAAGAATAAACAGATTCTCATAACAAAATGTGTACATTTACGTTTTTCACCTCATACGGTATTTCGAGAAGGCTTGTAAATTCTGCAGGGCAAAGCTGTCAATCCAACCAACGGTAGTTTCGTCCAATGTTTTATTGTTAATTTTTCTCTTTGTATGAATTTATCTAATGTAAACATTTCTGGGCACGAAATAAAAGATTGTTGTTGTTGTTGTAATGTTCGTAATAATCTCACACCACGGACATATACATAATTTGAATTATCAGCGAAGATCAATATCTTTCTTCCTTTCGGTGTAGCTTTTAACAGTCTTTAATGCGTCACTTCAGTCAATCTGACAGGCTCTGAGCACACTTTTATATTAGCTCAGTTAATTTTCCAGTCTTGGTGAGCCGCAGGAACCGAAGACAGTGCTTCAACTCTCGCTGTTTTTGACTTGTACTCCGATAATTAATTAACAATTATTTCGGATCTTCCCGTTAAGAGGTTATCCTAAATCACTTGGCATAAGTTTCCATGCTGTAGATAAGTAAATAAAACGAGAAATATTCACGAAGATCTATGTTCTCCAGCACGCTTTCTTCCCGTCTTTCAATCAGCAGTGAACAATGTACAAACAAGTTTGCCGCCTTTTCATCAATCTCTTCGTTTAAGTTGAGATGAAATGTCCAGATCATTTTTTTAACATGAGAGAAAACTTTTTAAAATAGATTTAGCCAAGCCTAAAAGCTGAGCTCCTCGGTTATTAACTTCGCCCTTTATTTAAATCTGAATTAGCGCGTTGATCAAAAAAATTGTAAAAAAACTAGGACTTGAGCCCGCGATCAACTAGAAAACATCATCTGGTCAGCCGTCAACTTCACAAAAACACGTGACCTCGATGAGCTCCACATGTGAGCCTGCAATTTGGCCACGTGGTAGTGGTCAGCGGATACCTTGTTTTGACAGCTGTCAATTGATCATAACATGGATGTCAAAGTTGTAAGCTCTGTTTACGTAGAGATGGCATTCATCTGCTCCCCATCTCCATCAGCCCATTATCCTCCCGCCACCCCCGGTCGGGCTGCTCCACTCCCCCTCCCCGAGAGTCTGTACGCGCGGACGGGCGGGCGTACGCACCAAATTTTCTCGGCCTCATGGGTTTACCAAAAATTCTTACCCATGGTGCTCCGCTGGCGCGCTTCGCGCGCAGGAGCTCCGCTATAATTCTACGTATAGAATTTCCGTTTACATGTGAAAAAGCAACGTCACTTAAGAAAAGTCCGCAAATACAGATGTTTATTACGTCATAACTTTTATAATCATGCGAATTTCATAAAACCAATACGAAGTATTAAGTATGTGGACGTAACAAATGGGGTAACAAATTTGAGCTTTTTAGGCCTGAGACCTAGACCCCAGGGGAGCACCCCTGCTCAAACCTTTCTATGTACCCCCTCCCCCCTCCCCCCGGCCAATAAACAAACTCGTTTGAGAAGTGTCTTGGTCAGCAAAGATATTGTTTAGCATTTGGAAAAGAGAAAAGCGGATACAACCCTTAAAAGAATCGAAATTAGCGCCAGTTCTTATACCGAGAACAGCACTTCGTTTGATAGCGCCGACAACGAACGCAGCTGAGCGAAGCCATACAAAAGCGTCCATACATTAAAATGATGAACAAGGAAAACAAATTGAAACGTTAGTAGTATTTAGAAACTAATAATTGATTTCCTTATCTATATAACACCTTAACAATACAAGTAATTTCCTTTCCAACTGATAGTGTGGCCATAACAATCCAACAGTTGGTGAGTATGTCAACAAAGTTTCTTCTCGGCCGACAGTCGTCCTGATCTTATTACTGGAAAAGTATTAACACAGCGCAAAGCACACTCAATAATACTCCGACCGGTCCACCTACTCACCTATGAAAGAAATATTAACTCTTTACCTGTTGGACGAGAGTTTAAGTCTTCCGAAAACAACAGCGAATGCGATGTTCAACAAACACAAACGTAGCAAATTGCATTCAGTATCGAAATAAAACATTTCAAGAATGCTATTTTATTGTTATGCTAAAATCATGCTTCACTTCGCAATTATCATGGTCCCTAATATCCTAATCACTCGTCTTTATATATACATGTATATAAAAAAACAGAACTCGTTTTAATATTATCAGGATTTTAGAAGAACCAGAGAGTGAAAAAGACTGTATTATCAAAGCCGGAAGCAAACAAACGTTCTTGGTCTCCGACTTTGCGTCATTCTTTCATGAATAAAGTTATTTTGTTGCAATTTGTCACAGTCATCACGCTTTGGAGTGTCTACATCATTGTCGAACTATTCGCAATCTGCTTTAAAATTATTTTAATTTCTTTGCTGTTAACTTTTCTTTTCTCAGGGTTACATTGTAATGTCTGAGAAATAACTAGTAAACGTTGAAACTAGAAACGTTTTGAAACTAGGCGCGATTTACCTATATATATACCTGCGTTGAAAAAGAATCGGTTTTGGTGTTCTAGAGTTCTGTTGCAAAAGATAAAATCTTTTAAGATACCACAATTTTTCGTCCTTGTCGCTTTCTGTACAATATTTTTGCAGCACCACCTTCACAAAACGAGAACCTTACTACGTACTCCAGACATATTACTAAAAATAACGGCAGTGGTACGTCCTTGCATAGTCACTGTAACTCCTGCGAGAGATGAAACCCATTTTGCAACATGTTCGATGCTGTAGCCACGAGCGTTCAATTCAATTTCGCGGGGTTTTTTTTTTACGCTGTAATTGTTATAATTTTTGTCCGTTTTTTGTTCAGGTTCTTCGTTTGCGCGTGCATAGTTAGTGAGTCTGACTTAAAGGGTGGAAAAATGCAACGCATCGCGAATAAGCATGAGCACAAGCCTGAAATCAAACTTGTCTGCTCGTGTTGTGCTTATGTTTATTCCTAGTGATGACAGCATAAGACGAATGGATGTGCTCGTTCCTCTGATGCAAGTAAACTAATATGCTTGTGGTTATGCTTATGCTTTACTGCCCAGTGAATAATAATAATAATAATAATAATAATAATAATAATTATTATTATTATTATTATTATTATTATTTATTGAGCTCATAACAAATATTTTTACATTGTATGACATTTTTTCTGAAAACCAGTATTAGCTGTTTTCGTGCTCATATGAAAGCAGTACCTGATATCAATATCTTGAGTTATCTCACAAAATGAAAAGGCCATGCATTTCCGAGTTAACGATTGCCTCATTTTCAAAACGAGTCCTCGTGCGAAACCATTCAAATGAAAATGAGTTTGATTTGCATGAAAATAGACTCGTTTTGACACAAAGGTAAAAGGTAACTCGGAAATGGCCTATTGGCCACATACTGGAAGTTTCTGTCACATGACAACGCATTTCCGTTTGCAAATGTGAGAGTGCGAGCCCTGCGCGGTAGTAAGAATTCCAGAAAAGCTATCTGAAGTACAAGTACTACATATGAATGGTTTCGCACGAAGACTCGTTTTGACACAAAGGTAAAAGGTAACTCGGAAATGGCCTATTGGCCACATACTGGAAGTTTCTGTCACATGACAACGCATTTCCGTTTGCAAATGTGAGAGTGCGAGCCCTGCGCGGTAGTAAGAATTCCAGAAAAGCTATCTGAAGTACAAGTACTGGTCTCCAGGATACAGATGTGGCATAATCCTTTGAAAATTCTCATCGAGCAAGCGTTTAGAGCTGTCAAACACTGACTTATCCCGGGGAATACCGCTTCACTTTTCATCTCCCACATATTCTTTTCAGGGTTATAACATTCAATAGTTATTTGTTGCAGATCCGGGTGCTGAATGGATGGTGAGCTCACGGCATACATTTTCCCATCAGCGGCTACGAGGTCGACAAGTGCTGTCGGTTTCTTCAAACTTGCGATAAACTGCCATTTGTTTGTTGTTTCATCGTACAATTCACATTGATCCGGCCACCATACGTGTTGCGACCAGTTTTCCTGATATCCACCAGCTATGAAAATTTGTCCGTTCACTGCCGCTCCCTGAGCCCATTCTCTTGCAACTTGAATGTGAGCTACTTTTTCCCATTTGCCTTTGCTAACGTCGTACCTGTCAACATTACTCAGGTCACCTGAAAACCAGGCCGTGACATCAGCACCGCTAATAA
The DNA here is from genome assembly GCA_963693305.1 of Meandrina meandrites. NCBI lineage: Eukaryota > Metazoa > Cnidaria > Anthozoa > Scleractinia > Meandrinidae > Meandrina > Meandrina meandrites. The sequence goes on from OY855908.1 coordinate 15,436,979, forward strand.
AATATATAAAATGGCCACTGGCAACAATGCAAAAACGTTGCCTTACATTTGGGTCGAAATGATCAAGTAATAATATCTTTTCCCATGAGTGTGACTCTGGCTCATACTTCGAGATGAACCAACTATGCTCCTTGTCACATCCTCCTACGTTCAAACAAGAGCATCTGTCCGACAGCAAAGCGTACATTTCCTCTTCATTTGTAACAAATATCTGCAGCAAACGTTTGTCTTCTTCAAAAGGCGGCAATCTTGTCCAGCTGTTAGCGTATGTATTAAATCTTACCATATCCATATCCGGTGAGTATTGTCCGGCTCTAACACCATACAATTTACCTCCACAAGGGAAAAATTGAAACGTGTTATCAGATTTATCTTTTGGTATCTGACCTAACCTACACCAGCTATCCTCATCAGGAAAATAACACAGAAGTTCTGCACCTCTACGTATTACTATAGCAGGGGTCTCAAGCGACTTTCTAGCTGGTACAGAGAGATAATCACAGTTTTTAGAGTCGATTGAATCAATAGCATCCTTTACAAGATCCAAACAGCCTTCATTGTCTTTCACCAGATCATTTGTCACGACATCACTGATCAAAAAGTCACGCGATACATAAACTAGTCGAACGTTACGAAACAGCTCAGCGAAATATTTCTTTCGCTTGCTTTTGTCATGATCAATCCATGCTAGAATGAACTTAAACACATCTTCCTCGGCGCTAACATCCATTTCATCACTTGAAATCCACATTTCAACTTCCTTACTCGACATATTCAAAACATCTTCCCAGTTTGCGTAAACGGCGGAGAAATTTGCAAGGATAAATTTATTGGTCTTGGAAAGAAGTTCTTCGCATTGATATCTTTCAGAAAAATAAAAAGTTGAAATGCAATTTGAACTATTCAACTTCTGTGCTAAAATTCCCTCAGCAAGAGATTTTAGTTTCTGAAGAAACAAATAATCGGCCATAACGATCAGTTCTCGGGCATTGTCTTCAGTCGATATCTGAACATGACCAGTGTAAATAAACTCCAGTGTAGCCGCCATAACAGACTCGCTAAACATCTCCAACCGAATTATTCCTTCTTTAGATTCTCTCATGTCGCTTTTCAGCAGCTTTTCAAAGTAAGGACTTGCCTCTGAAAGAACTTTTCTGTGAGCTTTGAATTCCTTACCATCTTCGACCACCAAAACAACGTCACATGGCTGATCGCGTGTGTTCCTCGGCGCAAAGATTTCACAAGAGCTTTCGTTACCTTGACTTGTGGTAACTTGCTCAGAATTTATGGCTGCCATCTTAAATGCCAAACTGATCGATGTTTAGTGATTATTCTTGTTTGGAAAAGACGTCAGACGAAGATATTGACTGGTAACCCGTAACCGTAATTTTTTAACGAAGACTATACTGGGCAGCTCAAACGAAGACTTCTTGTAGTTTTAAGCTTTTTGGTTACTTCCGACGGTTTTCTTCTAAAGTTCTGAGACTTCGTCAGGGAATGAATGCATCAAACAAAGAACAGAATATATAGACCGCTTTATAGCACATTCGCGTGCCAAAGTTTAACTTCCCATCAGGAAGTGAGTAATGACTCAAGTATGCTGTAAACGGAAAAAAAGTTTCTTGTAACGTCCGTTTACAGCATACTTGAGTATATTAACATATTTATTAACATATTTATGTTATTGCGTGTGTTATATTTTGGGGGCCATGCGATCAACGCTAATTGTTTTAGTTTCTATTGTTCTCACTTCTGGAGTGGTTTTACTTAAAGGGACACTGTCACGGGGATTTTAATGCTTTTCGGGAAAAAGTACTAAAATTGGCGAATAGGTCTTCTCGTACACAAAAGGCACCTAGTACACCAAGATGGAGATAAAAAGTAAATTGTTGTTGAAGGAAGAAGGAAGCTATAACAATTTTTAGGTGTTTTTCCATTCCACAGGGACAAATCTTGAAAAAGTCAGCCTGACGTTTTCAAGTTGAGATCTAACGTTGCTGATGGCATCACAATAATATCACTTGTATATAACTTGAGTAGACTTTCATGGTGATTTTTAACAAAATTGGACCACTATTCGTAGTTTCCATACGTCTTCAGGCTCTTGAGTTTTCGAAGTGAAACTGATGACAGTGTCCTAAATTTTCAGAACCTATAAGACACTAATTCCATTGTTTTCTTTTGCTTAGTTTTGACTGTTACGCACTAATTGTCAGATGTTGTTTCTCAATGTTAAGACGGTTTCCGCTTAAAGTTCCAGCAATTAGTGCGAAAATTATTTACCAAAAATCTACTGAAAGAGCGGTAACGTTTTGTATACTATTTGAAACATCTCACTGTAATTCCTTTCTATAAGTGACCCCGCGGTTAAATTTTAAATCATTATCGAGAAAGGTAAGGTCAAATCTTGTGAAAATGCTTAAAATGACTATGTTGTAGTTTTCTTTTAAACTGATGTGAAACCTCCGTTTTAAGTCTTTTAAGGTACTAAAATATGGATAACTTCAAATTCATTTTTCCCTCGCGGGGTCAGCTTGAGAGCTACAGTTTTGATAATTTCTTCTTAATTGTGTTCTAGCCTGAGTATCAGGCTTTTCTAAAGGGGAAGGAAGACCTGATACTCAGGTTAATTGTGTTCAAACTTAATCTTACATCATATCCTTGACCTAGAAGCTTTTCGCGTCCATGTTGCCCCGACATCTTATATTCGGCAAACTGAAAACGAAGCGTAAATATTTCATATTTCATTGTTAACGTGGCAATGATGAGATCCAGAAGTGACTACGAAATGATTGCCCCTATGCCAGACTATTTCATCGGGATCATCTAAGAGTTGGCGGGAACAGATCGACTAAAATGATTTGCACAAAATGTAGCCATTCATGAGAAAACGAAAACTAAATGCTATGACTGCTATGTTACTCTCTTCCAGACAAAAGGGAAACGAAACTCTTAATCTTGTCTGTTTTGGTAAACAAGCAGCGGATTGAAATATGTGTATTTTGCAGTTTGCATTTAATGAAAACCAACACTGCGTATTCATAACATTACTATAATACTATTTTATTGTTACGTTTACGAAATGCTTGATTGCAGATTACATGGCGTTTCTTGTCTTTGATAAAGTCTGAGTCAATCAAATCAGTATTCTCTTCGAGAAAAGGAGAAAATACTGATCTGCTATCAAGTTAATTACAAATAAATATAAATTATTTTAAAAATCTTCTGATTCCAACGAAGGTCAAGTTTTTTTGCGGATATTTCGACAATCCATTATTTAAGTATCTATTTGTGGTTTGCATTCTTTTAGGGCTATTACTTGGTTCTCTCAAGCAAAGCTAAAAGCGTCTCATTCCTGTTGTTTTGACTAAAGGCTAAAAGGGTTTCTTGGCCATCGGCGGTGATATTGAAGCCATTTCACCATCAGCATATAACTTTAGTGTGAATGTTCCCCGCATTTATTTGAAAAACAGTGTACCTCATAGCCACTTCAAGATCACTGAAATTGTTATTGAACTGCAAACCATTTTCCATGACGTAATTTTATAGATAAACACTTCAAAGTTTAATAGCATTGACGACGTACCAACTAAAGGTCTTTATTCAAGTGATCTTAGTTGTCTACTGTATTGCATCAAAATAGCTTTTCTTGTGTCTAAAAAATTGTGTATCGTAACACTGACTAGGTAGAATAATTACATTTGTTTTCGCATCCCTAAAAAAATGTCATTTCGTTTCTTAGATGTTTTACTGAAAACTATAAAAATGTCGTTTACTTTTTTGGCTTGATCAATTAATGATATGGCTATCAAAGTTCAATTAATATCGATTGAGACATTTTATGATGGGTTGAAATCAGACACTTGTATCTACAGTGTGAACTATAGCTGCTTGAGTAACAACATTATAATAGAAAGCAGTTCAACAGATACATACTGTGTTGGCGCGGTCCAATTGACTGCAAAATGAGCGGCTCGGTGCCGGGTTGCCGGGTTCACAAGACGTCACAATGCAATATTTTAGGGTAACCTGAACAGGCCGTTTGGATTATTACGTGAAATGCGCAAAGAGTTCTGGTAGTTGTAGTAAAGTTTGCGCCAAATAACGACGAAAATGGTAAATTGCGCTGAAAAGCATGACGAAATTATTATGACACTAAATTACGCGATCTGCAGTAACTTCGAAATATGGAAATAACTTTTGAACGAGCGCGTAACTGTACAAGATATGATAACATTTCGGCACTAATTTATTGTAGAGCAATATTTCCTTTTGTTACTGGCGTCAAATTGTAAAATTGCACACAATTTTTATACTTTTTATTTACTTAAAATCGCTTTGATTGCGCAACTGAATTCGTCATTTGGTGGAGCGCGCGAAGAATAAATTGCGCGAAACTCAAGGTAGAAACCACAGCCGCAATAACAGCCTACAATGTTCGTCCTGCGGTAAAACATGAGCCAGACTGAGGAAGTTTTCCTATGAAAGCCTATATTTATTTGCATTTTTAGACTTTTTAAACCAATTCGGCTAAGCAAAATAACTCACAATCGGCGTTATTTAGCACGAACTTTACTACAGCTGCCAGGAATCTTTGCGCTGTTGACGTCATAATACAAACGGCCTTTTTCAGACTTCGCCCTCTGGTCTCTTACTCCAGAGAAGAGACGTCTGAATCAATTAGCCGTTCATTCCGTCCGGTGACGTCACTACACCTTGCTTTAATTCATGTGGAAAAGTTCCTGGGACTTCAGGTCTTCATGTATGGAGTCGTGATGTTTCTAAAGACTGTGATATGTTGGAATATATGTTTAAATGTCCTCTATATTTAACAGAACTAGAAAATCACAATAATAGGACAATAAAATGACTTTTTTCGGGAATATTGTTTATTTGCGCCCGCGTAGTGTCATTTGCGGCCCGAGCGCGAAGCGCAAGGGCCGCAAATGACACTTCAAGGGAGCAAATAAACAATATTACCGAAAAAAGTCATTTAATTATCATTATTATCAATATACAAGGCCAAATAACATCCCTGAACATCCAGATATAAGCTTAAACTAACACATTTAATGAGCTTTACATGTTCAATAATACAAGTATTTCGCGTTGAAAATTTTGTGCTATGCTACACTGAGGCCCATGTATTGTATAGGTGTCGTTAAAAAGAGCTGCTGTGTCTCTGAAAATGAGTGGATAATAATAATTTACGAACTTACATTTTCCAGTTGAGCCTCGGCGTAAAACCCCCGCAATCCTTCAGCTAATTTAGCTCGACCCGAGAAACACAAAATGAAGTGAACCGTTGTTTTGTTGTGTTTCGTTTCTCGTAACACAACAAGAAGTTGCTCTCTTTATATCTTCCCCTTGTGCTTTTGCTTCTACATCCGAATTTTTTAGCTGCATTTTGTCCCATTCATAACAAATAGGCTTCGATTTTTCTTTTCGAACACTATTTGCTCAGCGAGAAACTGTTCGAGACTTTTTTTACTTTAAAACTTGTTGTACGCACCTAAATGGTTTTCCCGCGTCATTAAACGTGACCTGATTGGTTAATATTCATCGGATGATGAACCGAGAACCAATCAGCTGCAGGGCCGTTAATGCATTAACGGCCCGCTAGGAGTCATTTGCGGCCCGCAAAGCGCGTGTTTTCAAGAGGGCGGTTTTCAATTTGGCCGCGTATATTGATAATAACATACTTTTACCTTTATTATTATTTGACTACCCGATAAATAATGGTAATAGGACTGAGTGAAGTCCAATTTGGCCTGTAATCATACGAGTGATTAACAAATTCGGACGACTGCGTCTGCACTTTTGTCAAGGATTGAGCGCAAGTATTGTTTAACAAGTACTTCATGTTTAACTGCGTTATTTGACATCTCCATATTTCTTCATATTTGACAGATTAGGTGTGTTTTGGTGAACTTTTATTTATGACGACACTTTGTGATGCCTGTCATAAAGAACGTGCCCCTCATTATTTGAGGAAGAAACTAACTATTGTCTTCATGAATAAAAGACATAGCAGCTCAGTTGACTTTTTTTAGCGGCAATGCAAGGGAGAATGAACTCGATAAAATATCTGCGCGCTCAAATGACATGAACTTACACAGGCATGACACGTACACTGTCCTATTAGTGCTCAAAATCGGACTGCTGATAAACAATCACTCGATTAAATATAATTGACTATACCTTGTATTGGAAATTAGCTGATTAAATGAAACTATGACTACATGCGACATATTATTTGACACACAAAAAACCTTTAACAATATTTAACCCTATAGCAATAACAATATTGACATTAATATTCAATTTGAAACCGTGGTCGGTCCTGTTTCAAGAATAGTACTTCAGTCATCTTGTTTGTAACACATGGTGAGATAAAAATGAAGTTTCTCATGATCATCAGCAATTTGTCCTAAAGTAAGAAAAAATAACAAAAAACTAAATTAATATCAATAAATTAAGCCACAGCCCTAAGCTAGATAACTTGGAGGCGTATTACTCTGCTATTGCTGTACAAGTGCAAGGCTTTTTTTAAAAGTATCTTCTGAAACTATTTTTCAAATCTGTTGGTTTCGTCGTAGACTTGTCGTTCGTGGTCTGCCCAAGGCATTCGCTACTGCATGAACTCTAATTAAGGCTGTCCACAAGATGCTCAGAAACGTTCCGACAACTTCCCCAATTTTCAGGCAACTTATTCCTTTCTAAGACAATACCACAAATAAAAAAAAAAACCACACAAATGTTTTCATATTTGCACATTTTTTCACAACCGTCACATGCAGTACAGGTTTGTTAGCAGTGCCCTGTAGCTGCACGTTGCGAAGCATTGGTTTGGTTAATTTGTCAGTGGTGGGTAGATCCTCTTAATTCAAAATGACAACAAGCGAGGAAATAATAATAGTAATGATAATAATAATAATTAATTTGTGGCATGGCTTGATAAGCAACTTCACATATGACGAGAATCGCAAAGGATACAGAGTACATTTTTAAATAAACGACGTATTTTGTACAAACATTATTTAGTCATAAGATTTATTGTTTGGTTGAGTAATATTGAAAGAAAGTGTTGTAGCGCGATTTAGCAAGTTACTAAAAGCCCAGCAGTCAAAGAACAGTAAAATGGTTCTTTGGTTGGGTAATAAGCAACTTCTTGAAGTGAATATGAAAAGCAACATAAAGATTTTGGAGAAACGTTTTGGGAAACCTTTAGGTTTTTTGGTAAACTTTTAAGCAACTTTATGAGTGATTTGGAACTTATTTTTTGACAATTTGGAGAATCTTGTCGACAGTCCATATTCTCAAATAAACCCTGAGTTAGCCGAGACGAGGTGCCATTGTTAAACTCTCGGCAGGGAAAGTCACAATAACTTACCTTACAGACCTTACAGACTGATTATCTTAGATAGCAGAAGAGTCACTAGAGGAATAAAAAATGAGCATCAGTCACACATTTTCTGACTTTTTTGGCAGTTATGACAAACGAAAAATAAATCTAAATTATAACTACCTTAAAATAAAATAATGTTTCATATATCTTGGTCTCAGAGGTTTACTTTCTCTGACTCTTATCTAAAGAACCAATAACCTAACCTTTGGGGCCAGGATAGTTTCCCATTCCCACAATGCTAAAAATGTTCCAGCGTTAGTAATCGAGCTTGGAATGTGAACAATGGAATTATGATTTTCAGACATTTTTCGGTTTTTATTTGACGACCTATTCAAGAAATTTTTTATGATCTGGAAATGTTTTAGACGCAAATTCCCGTTCAAATGTGTATCCTTCACAAGACATACAATTCACTTGTTGCTGCATTTATGTAGTTTTATTTTGTATCAATCCACTTTTTGCATCTCTCTTTTACTGGTGAACGGAGCAGTCTTGTGGTTTATGTTTAATAACGATTTTCCCAAATATAAAAGCCCTACATAGGTCCATTTCAAAATACGTATCAATATGTAAATTACATTCATTTGTGACGGTTTGCATTTTTCCTTTAGTATTATCCTCACCTGGTTTGGCCGAAATTCAAGGTGACGTCATCTCCAATCAGTACAAATGGAGCCCAGAACCTCACGTCGTTGAAGTTGTCAGATTCTCGTAGACATTTCATGGCCTGATTGAGGGACCTGCTTGCACTCTGTCCTTCCAAAAGATGTTGGTAGAAATGTTTCATAAAAGTCTGCGTGGCTTCGTCATCAATCGCCCACAGCGACACAACAACAGAACGAGCACCGGCTCCTAGAAAGGCGCGCGCAATACCAACCACACCCTCGGCCTTTATCTCCCCTCGCCCGCTGTGACAACAGCTCAACACAACCATTCGCGCTCGCAATTTTGCATTTAACACATCTTTCATCGTCAAAAGAAAGTCTTTCTCCTTAGGTTTTTTGGTCAATCGCGTAGGATTAGGCGACAAAACAATTTCACCAGTTTTTGCACAACCATGTGCTGCAATATGCACTAAAGCAACCGAGTTTAGCCTGCTCAACACTGCAGCCTTGGTTGCTTCTTTTCCAGTGAGAGGGTCAATCTGCAGAATTTTTCCGATCATTTCTACCTCCACTCTGGCATTTGGGAGCGGCTTGACCTTCTCTCCTCTGATACGGACCTCTTCTACCCACGGATCTCCAACAAGCAGCGCACCAGTCGTACTATGGTGCTCTTCCGTACAGTCCGCCATTAGCTTCAAACTGGTTAGAGAAGGAATTAGTCGAATACTGAAGGTTTCAGCCAAGTACCTGGAATGTTGATCTTGAAGTGCGGCAAAAGGAGCGAAATAAAAAGGACCATCAGGGACAATAGTTACTTCGCCACTTTGAATTAAGTCTGAAATCGGACTGATGACCAAGTCATGCAATACTTTCAATGCATTCTCGTGACGTTTTGATGATGCAGAACCTTCCTCGTCGGGCCACTGATCAAGCACTTTTTCCTCTGTTGATGCATCCAAAGAACGGTTCTCACACCTTGAACTGCTTTGGAAACCGATTTTCTGGTAAGCTTCTTCTATTAAACCCTTCAAATCTTTATCGCTTTCCTTTTGCACAAAATCAAATTGCTTTCCCTTCTGAAGAACCCAGAAATTGATTGCGTTGCTGCCGATTGCTATAAATACTGTTTGGGATGAAACGTAATTTGATACGTTAGAGATTTCTTCCATCTGCTTTCCTGAGGCAGACTGGGTCAATTCTAAGCCATACTGCGATTTCATAAGATCCATTAGAGCTTGCCCACGTCCCCTTTCAGCGGTAAAAAGAGCTTCAACAGGCTTGTTTTTTTCTAACTGAAGCATCCATAAAGATGTATAAATATCTTTATGATAATTACGGAGGCTGATTTTCCAATCGTCTTTCCAATGAAGAAGATCTCTGATTTTATCTTGCAATCTTACACTTGATTTCCAAAACTCTTCCGCTTTATCCCAGTCTCCCAGTGAGTAGTATGCTAGCCCAAGGTTAGTGTACGCCGAGGCCTCCCCAGATATGTCCTCGACTTCTTTGGTAATACTAAGATGTAGCTTGTGGTATTCTAGGGCTTTTGTGAACTCACCGAGAGAGTTATAAGCAACACCAATGTTAGCAAGAGCACTACCTTCTCCAGCTCTGTCTCCGAGGTCTCTGGAAATGGCAAGATGCTTCTCGTGGTCCTCTATGGCTTGTTCGTATTTACCGAGAGAGTGATGCACAAGACCAAGGTTACCGTACCCCTTTCCTTCTCCTTCTCTGTCTCCTACGTCTTGTGCAATACCTAGATGTAAAAGGTGGTTTTCTTCAGCTTTTTGGAAATCACCGAGAGAATCATAAGCAAGGCCAAGGTTGCCATACGCTTTTCCTTCCCCAGCTTTGTCCCCAAGGTCAATGGCAATGTTGAGGTGTCGACGGTGGTAGTTTGCAGCCTCTTGGAAATTACCGAGAGAGTGATAAACAAGTCCAAGATTAGTATACGCAGATCCTTCCCCAGCTTTGTCACCAAGATCCTTGGAAATACTCAGATGTTGCTGATGGTACTCTAAAGCACTGTTGAAATCACCAAGACAATAATAGGCAATGCCAATGTTAGCGCATGTCTTGCCTTGTTCAGCTCCGTTTCCATCTTCTTTGGCACTGTTAAAATACTGCTTGTTGTGCTCTAAGGCTTTATTGAAATCGCCCAGAGAGAGATAACAAAGTCCAAGATTAGCAGTTGCACGTCCTTCACCATCTCTGTCTCCTATTTCCTTGGCAATACTCAGATGTAGCTTGTGGTACTCTGTGGCCTTATCAAATTCACTGAGAGAGTAATAAGCGATGCCTAAGTCATTACAAGCCTTTTCTTCCCTAACACGGTCTCCAAGGTCTTTGGCAATACTAAGATCTAGTTGGTGGTACGTTAGAGCTGTTTTGAAATCGCCGATGGAGTAATAATCAACCCCAAGGTTACCACAGGCAATTCCCTCCTCAGCTCTGTTTTTGACTTCTTTGGCAACACTAAGTTGAAGCTGGTGGTACTCTAAGGCTTTTGCGAACTGACAAAGGGAGGAGTAAACAAGGCCAAGGTTACCAGTGGCATTTCCTTCTCCAACTCTGTCTCCAACTTCTCTAGCAATGCTGAGTTGTAGCTGGAGGTACTCTAGGGCTTCAGTGAATTGACCAAGAGAGTAACAGGCGGCGCCAATATTACCACATGCATTCCCTTCGCCTGCTCTGTCTCCAGTGTCCTTGACAATACTTAGGTGTAGCTTGTGATACTCGAGGGCTTTTACGAGTTGACCAAGAGAGTAATAAGCATTGCCAAGGTTGCTATAGGCTATTCCTTCCTCAGCTATGTCGCCAATGTCTTTCGAAATGCTTAAATGCAGCTGGTAGTACTCTAGTGCTTTCTTGAAATCACGTAGTTTAAGATATTTAGTGCCAAGCCGGCGATACGCATACCCTTTTGTAGCTCTGTCGCGCGCATCGTTTATGGTTTCCTCTCTGAGGCCTATCTGCAACTGTCAAAAAAACTTGTCATCAAATTTATTTTAACAGTAAAAATTTTTTGCGTAACTCAGCATTTAATTCTAACGAAATTATTTTATCCTTGATGTATAAGAAAGCATGTCTGAAAAAGCATAACGCTTGCTTTGAATTCATTATCATCAAACGTTTTGCACTATTGCCGTTATTGAAAATCGTTTTAGTATGCATTATCATCCCTAAAGGGTTGTTTTTGTTTATTCAACCTGATATGATCTCGTCAGTTCTATGATCTATGATACTACAGTAGTAGAATGAAACCATTTGGGCCCACGGCACAAATGAGAAGGTCCCAGAGAAGGCATGTCAGTCTACTTAAGATTGACAGATTGGGTGTCTCGATGCTCTTTCGTCAAACGCATCTTTGAACGGACGTTTATTATGTTAAAGTAAACTGAATTTCCCCATGAGTAACTTTTGTAATGATAAGTTTCCCATTGCATGCGAAAGATATGCCGAGAGACGAGAAGAAATGAACAACTGACTTTTATTCAAATATTGTTTTCCATCAAATTACAAAAATAATATAACAGGTTATTGGTGCTTTGGGAACAGGTGGTTCGATAAACTAACGATTCAGCACGAACTGTCGCTTATCAATGGGACGTTTGGATCTGTCTTTTCGAGCCAGTCATATCCTTCTGTGTCTTTAAGATCTTCTTGGGTTTCCATCACTTCACGGAATATCGGATCGTTTTCATTGCATGCATCCACTGTACATTTTCCAATAGTACATTTTTGACTCCTTCCTTTGTACAGGAAGCAAAGCATTTTCGGCCTTAACCGACATTAGCTACGTGTGAATCTTTTGTTCATGATCCTCCATGAAAGCGTCCAGCTGAGCATTTTGCATTATGGTGATTTATGGCTCCATCCTGAATGGGAGGCGCGGTGGTCTAATAGTTAGTGCGCTGGGGTCCGGATCGAACGGTCCGGATTCGAGCCCTGGCCGGGGGACTGCGTTGTGTTCTTGGGGAAGACACTTTTTACTCTCAAAGTGCCTCTCTCCACCCAGGTGTAAAAGTGGGTGCCGGCGAATTTACTGCTGGGGGTAACGATGAACAAGAATCCCATCCAAGGGGGAGTAGAAATACTCCTAGTCGCTTCGTGCTACGGAAACCGGGATAAGCTCCAGCCTGATGGGCCACTAGGCTCGTATATGCAGACTTACGTCTTACCTTGTTTTCCGCCGTTCCAGTTTCTGAATTTTTCTCCACCTCGCTTAGGCATGTGCTTTCTGCCTTTAGAGACACGTTCTTTAGTTCAATCAACATCGTGTTTTCCCGGTCAATCTTTGCAAGGTTAAGTAGTGTAACTTTATTTGGCTATTTATCTTGACTAAAGAGTATGCAACTTAGTACACGTAATTAAGCTATCATTCTGCCACATTTTTGTGCAACGTCTTCGTACTCTGAATAAAATGAAAATTATCACATCTTAGCTTTAAAAGATCCAAGGATACTGCTAATCCTTCATCACACCACGTTAAGGCTTCTTCAAATAGATTCAGCTTCACACAGGTACTTGCTCCTAATATTGCCACCAAAAAGACAATCACATGATACAGAAAAATCTACCACCTCACATCTTTTGCGGTTAGATACAGCTACTTGTTACTCTGTGCTTTCTTAAAAATGCAAACTAACTTTACAAACGAAGTCTGGGGATATGTGACAAACGGATTGCTTTCACGGCTTTAAGAAAAGGTAACAAATTTCACCTGTTTTTATTGCCTCCATATAGGTTGGCTGTAGTTTTTTCGCGGCCTCTGCATCATTTAGGGCCTCGCGATAATTCCCTGTCAACAAAATTGGAACATTCGAACAATTCCAGTCTGACTCGTAAATACACTGTGTTTTGTGGGCTTAAATGAGGAAAATTAAAACTAAGAAAATGCAAATACAAAAGGACAATTCTCACCTAAATGAAAATGGACAGCCGCTCTGTTTGCCAACAGTTTTGCATTCAGATTCTCATCGTTACAGTTTACTTTGATGCCTTCAGTGTAGCAGCCAATGGCGTAGTTATATTCTCCCTTTCGATACTCGTTATTGCCTTCATCGTTGTAAATCTCGGCAAGTGCTGCCTTTGCACTTACTAAATAAAACAAAGCAAAACAAAAATACACAAGCCTTGATTTCAGTCCCTGTCCTTATCGAGACTTTCTTCCTCATGTTCAAATTAAATATAATGGAAGCTTTTTATATGTAATTAGTCTAACAAGAAATGGAGATATTAAAATATTTCTTCTACTACTGCATTCTCAGATTGATACTGGCTTTTCCAGTTGCATTTCCGGAGTTATCTTTTGTACCTCTAGATGATTCGTCAGGAGGAGATATGGCGTCACTTGTATTTTCAGCCTTGGATTCTGAGGTACTAGCCATCAGTGTTGAGAAATGCTCAGAAATGTCCTGTCAGTTTGCTCTGCCTATTGTTAAGTCATCGACTGTTAAGGAAACGTGCATTTGATTACCATTACCGGTTTGTCACTCACAACTGAAGAGGATAAAAATAGACGAGTTCGGCTAACGTGTTTACCTCCTTGTTGCCACCCAATTCAGATCACGTGATAATTCATATGGGAGGTTGCAAATGTTCTGTTCACATATACTCCCATGCACTCAGTTGCCTGTGACAAATTGTAGCCTCCCAAATGAATCATAACCTGACCTGAATTCAGATATGTCCCTGCAGGATTGAACACTAATGAGATTTCACGTTGTTTGTGACAGGCATCTCGAAGTGTCCTCATAAATAAAAGTTCACCAAAACACACCTAATTCTGTCAAATATGAAGAAATATGGATGTAAATTACCCAGTAAACATGAAGTACTTATTCAATCCTAGACATAAGTGTGATTTTCGGCAGCAGAATCAAATGGTTCTTATCATGGATGTCCATTGAGAATACAGGCTGAACAGCTCCTGTGTAAAAACAGGTTCTTAATTGTTTATGATGTATATACTTGAAATAAAAAAAAATACTTAATATCAGACTAAGAAAATGATTTTTTAAATATCACCGTTAAGCTTCAAATTATTAGGACTTTTGTTAGTTGCATGGAATTAGCTTTGTACTCTACTATATATTTTCTATGTCTCTAAAAGCACACTTGGGTCTGGAACAGTGTTTTCTGACCTTTTAGTAATTTTTTCTTTACAGTATAAGGATCTCTTTAAATTTCTCAGGGTGAAATGGTTCTCTCCATATGGCGCTCATATTTGATCAAATTGCAGTTTTCTTATATGTGGGTCTTTACTGTGCGGTCTGCTTCCCGCTTAAATTGAAGTAGTAGTGATGTACGATAAACGCTTTTACAATTACGTTTTCCTCTTCATCAACTGTCCATAAACTGACATACAAACTTGTGAAAATAAGTAAGTAATTTCATCGGCAATTCGCTACATATAGTCTATTGAGGCCCTGAATGGTATAAACACTCAACAGTCAATCAGCCATGCTGCGCGAGACAAATGAATAGAAAAATCCAATATCGCTTTGTTATCGATGCGTGCTTAGAACACAGGGGTGTAATTAGGAATTTTCCCAGGGGAGGGGAGGGTCACACTGTGTCATCTCCGGGGTACTTCATGCTCCACTGCAGATGTTTGGACCACCCCTCCCCCCCCCACCCCTAAGCTACGCCCCTGGAATGATAATTAACGACATGCTTTTTTTCTTTAATATCGTAGCGTTATTCTTCATGTTCTTACAATGCCAGAGTAGTTCGCCTTCGTAAGCCTAGAGCATACTTTTCGCACTGCGTCGCTTCCTACCTTGGTAATTTCCGGGCATATAGGCATGAAGTGTTTGTTGTCGCTACGTCGATCGACACGGTGTACTTGGTCTTTGCTCAAACTCGCGATGATTCAATTTCTCAATTTCTGAGTGTAGTAGGTTTTCCTGTTTCATAATTCGATCAGCTCAGAGGAAAGTTAATAAAAATAACGAAACTTCAATCACATGACTCGACATTTCAGATTATTTAAATTTCAAGCATGTATAATCAAGCTCGGTCTAGAAGGTACAAAGCAATGATGTGTGCGATCAAAAAATCGAAAATTGAAAATCATGGAATTGATATACTCGATAAACAACATTCCTGTGAGTTCGATATTGTACTGCTAGCAATAAGAGCGCACTTGAGCTTGTCAATTAAGTTCTTAGCAGAGTTCCACACCGGTTTAATTTACCTTATTTCGGTTATTTGCATCCCCCGGAGGGGGGGGGGGGGTGGGGTACTCTCTTATAGGGGCTTAACGGGAACGTGCGGACCGACCGGGTATGGTTTTCAGGATTTTTTGTCTTGAACGCGGTATCTGTTTTACTCCTTTTTGTCGTAAACAGGGAAGCTTTACATGGACCAATGTCTTAATCAGAATAAGCATATATGTAAATTTATACAACTTACCAACAAGTGTTGACTTCCGTTGCCCAAGCTCAATTCCCGTTTGATTACGCTACAACAAATGTCTTAGACGGGGTATCAAAAATCGGCATTCTGCCTTAAACAGGGACAGGGTTTGGGCGCACGTCGCTACCCGAGATTCTGTCAAGTCCCGTCCCCTCCGGGTTTGCTTCACAGTTTGAAAATCGTAACTTAGCGAATCTAAATTAACGAACAAGTCATCGATCTTAATAAACATACCCTGTTTGACTGTTTCTAAGTGTTATTGTTAGCAAAGATAATCTAATGTTTGGAAGAAAGAAGGGCGAATGCAATTGCTGTTAGTATCGAAATGAGCGTCAGTTTTTTCCGACAACAGCAGCTCGCTTCATCTTGATGGTGCCGATTCCAACGAGGGCAACTGCAAGAGCAAGGTCATTGAAATGCACCTATAATGACAATTTACCGAATTGAAACGCATTAAAAATCATTAAAATGTTGAAACGGAGATTACGATGAAACGTTAGAAACGTTGATGGTATTTAGGGACTAGCAACTTGTTCACTTATCCACATAACATCGTAATATTACAGTTTCCTTCCAATTTATACTGTAATCGAACAGCTGCAAGAGCTAGTAAGAACATATATATCAACAAAGTTTGTTCTCGCCCGAGAGTTTCGAGACACCCGTATTATCTAATATTATAATACAAAGTCACTATTAGCTACTATTATTAGCCCGACCCACCAACCAGAATATTGGCAGAGAAAAAATAAAATCTTTACCTGTTGAATGAGTGCGATTAAGCCTTCGGAAAGTACCAACAAATGCTATGTTCACTAAGGAGTGAGAACAGCAACACACGAACTTAGCGACAGATGCGTTCAGTCTCTTAAATAACATTTCAAGAATGCTATTCTACTGTTATACTCACGACACACTTGATTTAGCAATTATCATGGTCTCTGATTCCTTGTCTGTAGTCAGGCGTAATTAACATAATAATTTTCTCAATTAACTTCTGTAATTGTTGAGCGACGTTTCAAAAACAGAATCTATGTTCTGAAGAATGGCTTCGTTGCTTATGATTCCGTGGCGGAGACGGGCCAAGCAAGAATAGGCACTCAAAAACATTTCAAACATGCATGTGTAGCGTAACGTAAGATTATCAAAATTGGAGCGTTTACATTACTGTTAAGGTGCTGACACACGAGAAGACATGTTGCAGCGACATACACTGAGGGGACATGTAGTAGGGACGTGTAGCTGGAACAAGATTAAGTAATCTCATTTGATTAAGAGCTTTTTTCTTCCTGAGATTAAAAGGTAGGCTGTTCCAGAGAGCTGCACATGTATAGCAAAAGCTATTTTGTCAAATAGCTTGTGCGTGGAAGAGGGGCAACTAGTTTTTTTTTTTACAGAATCCCAAATAAAGAATGGTGCGTTCCACCGTTCCACAAAAATTACATGATAAGTATTAAGGAACAAGACCATTCAAAGATTTGTATCCTATTAAGGTTTTCTGAATTTTACGCTTAGTACGCAAATCTTTCAATCCGAGTTATCAGCATCATAACTCACGGCCACACACGTCCCATCGTGTGTGCAGATAAAAGGTGACGCTGAAGGAATTCTTTTACTTTTAGACAAAATAAGATATTACTTCATTTCTTCTGCTACAATTCCATGCTACATGTCCCTTCCACATATCCCTTCTACACGTTCCTGCTACGTGTACCCGCTACGTGTCCCTGCTACATGTCCCTACTATGTGTCTCTGCTGTTTGTCCCTGCTACATGTGCCTGCTATATGCCCCTGTAACGCGTCCCTGTTACGTGTCCCTGCCTCATCTCCCTGCTACATGTCTCTGCTACATTTCTCTGCTGCTTGTCCCTGCTACATGTCCCTGCTACATGTCCCTGCTACATGTCCCTACTACACCCCCCTACTACACGTCCCTGCTACATATCTCTTCTGCTTGCCCCTACTACATGTCCCTGCTACATGGCCCTACTACACGTCCCTGCAACATGTCCCTGCTGCATACCCCTACTATGAGTCCCTACTACACGTCCCCTCTACATATCTCTGCCACACGTCCCTGCTACATGTCTCTGCTACATGTCCTTGCTACGTGTACCTGCTACGTGTCCCTGCTACACGTTTCTGCTACATGTCCCTGCTGCTTGTCCCTGCAACATGTCCCTGCTACATGTCCCTGCTAGATGTCCCCGCTGCGTGTCCCTGCTACATGCCCCTACTACACGTCCTTGCTACAAGTCCCTACTACATTTCCCTGCCGCTAACCCAGCGTTACATCGTACTTGCAATGACCCCATTCTCCTCAATATTTCAGAGAAGTTATCTACAGTATTATCAAAAACTTGCCATGGTATTTTGCAATATAATATAATTTAAAAGAAATATCTACCATATCAGCTCATACATTCTTGAGTTCTGATAGGTTTACAGGCCAAGGTATGTAATCTGATATGGTATATATATCTTTTAAATTATATTATAGTACATTTTTACACATTGTACATATTTGTTGTATTTAACTAAAAATTTTACTTCATTTCCACCGCTTCAATGTAAGTCATAAAGTTCATTCATTCATATGCGCCCATATACCATGTGCCACAAATATGGTAGGTGTACGCGTCAGCGAGAACTGCCGGGCAGTGTTTTCAGTGTTTTTAATACAACAATCATTCCACTCGAGCTACGCGCCTCGTTGGCTATCTACTTAACAATTATTCCACGAGCGCGCGTTGGATATGAGATGGTAGATAGCCAACGAGGCGCGTAGCGCCGAGTTGGCTATAACGGTCTCATATCAAACAAGCGCGAGTGGAATAATTGTTTTATTAAAAACGCCCAAAAGAATTGCAATATTTGAGCTCCCCAGCTGTTTTCGTTGACGCGTATCGGCTACGAAATTTGTGGTCAATGGTATATGAGCTCATATACCATTGCCTGTTAGCCAATCAGATCTCAGGAATTGCAATATACCATTGCTAGTTTTTAATAAAATCTCATATCCAACGCGCGCTCATGGAATAATTGTTAACTATTATTGGTTCATCGTAATGAGTGTATGAAGAGCATATAAGAACTGCTTAAATTGCTTACCACTATTTCATTCATTTCTTTATTATCGGTTTTTATCACTCGCTTGTATCTATAGGGTAAACTGTGTCTATTTGAGTAAACTTCACTATCCTAAAAAAATAATGATAATAGTGATCGTCCTGGAGTTGTGTTGCAAAAGAGACAAAATTCTTCAAAATAGAACCTCCTCTCGCATCAGTTTTTTGTACATCATTTTTGTCACACGACCTTCACAAAACAAGAACCTTACTACGGATTCCAGACATACTGCTTAAAATTACGGCGGCGATGCGTCCTTCCATAGTCACTGCAACTCCTGCGAGAGATAAAACCCATTTTGCAGCGTGTTCAATGCTGCGTACAAACTCGCCATCTTTGTTGTATATTTGCACATGTATGCAGTCTTTTCCTGCTTCCTTACCAACGACAACAACATATTCACTTGCCCTGTGAAATGCAACGTCAAGAGAAGTGTGATATCCTCCCACTTTTAATTTGATCTTGAAAAGACGCTCGCCCCGCTCACTGAACACGTTAGCGTACGAATAATAAGTGTCCACAACCAAAACACGGCCATCATTAGCAACAGCGATACCTTCTGCGTGATTGAATCTTTCTTTTCCAAAACTGAGGACAAACTGCCCATCCGTGTCGTACACTTCAACTACTTCACTTCCGGTTCGTCTTCCAAGTACCAACACTCTATTGTTGCCGTCAACTGCCAGGTTCCAGCCTCTGAACCCTTCTCTCAGAGAAACCTGTGTTGCGGTCAGCGGTTTCACCAGAGGCATATACACCATACGTCTCTCTCCGTACGTCCGGTTTTTCCAGTTTCACCAGTACACATACTGTGTTTTTCCTGTCGGTAGTTAAATTTTGAATTTCTAAGCTCATATTTGCATCAAAGGATTGAAAAGGGAAAGCGTAAAGGAACCTTCCATCACTGTCAAACACTTTTAAATTGCAATCTTCGTTATCTCCTACGATGAACTGTCTCTTAGAGTTTGTAGCGATTCCCCGCGGTCTCTTAAGCGTGTTCTTCTCTTCACCCTGGTGACCAAATGACCATGGTGTGACGCTGTGCTTTGTAATAAGCCTTCCGTCACGCAACGGATCAATTTCTCCTTTACGTTATCAATGCAAGGCCATGTCAAGAGTTCTCTGCCTTTGCTGAACATTTGCGTGACATCATGGATCACGCGATTTACATGACAGACAGTATAAATTATTTCTCTACATTCGTCATTACAATTACTGATGCCTTTGTCTAACGCGACACTAAAACTTCTTTGAACATCAGGCAGGGAGTGTAGCTTCACCAGACACATCCTACATTCTGCTAGAGCCTCCTCGGGAGAGTCCACTTTCTCCAATATTGTCGCCGCAACACGAACAGCCATTGCTTGAATGCGATCAGGCATGCTCAGAGCTTCGTTATTGAAAGCATCTTTTGCGTTCATACTGGATTTCTTAAAACTTTGTTTCGCCTCGAAAAGCGTCTTATGTTCCAATTCATTCAAGTCAGTAACTTTCAACTTTGTCAGACTCTCAGTTACTGCACCTTTACTCGTAGCAACTTTTGACGATCGTAAGCTGACCTTAAAATTCTCCTCTTCCGCTCCCACTGTTGTCTTTGTTGCTAGCGAACGGTCGTCTTCTGACTTATCACTATTTACGTTGTCCAGAAGCTTGAATAGATTCACGATTCCTTCCTTGAAGCAGCCGATACTTGTCCTGAGGTCTGTTCTTGCTAATCCATCCAGCTTTGACGTAACATATTCGTCGATTTCACGCACGATCGACTTATCTGTTATATCGCTTACTTTCAGCTTTTCGGTTTCCACGATGCTGCATTTACTTGTAAGCAAGCCGATAGTGGCTTTAAACATAGCTGTAACAAGTGAAGACATGACTCCGTATTCCGTGAACTGGCGGGGCAACAGGACGCTATTGTTCGGTATTCACTTATATTTAGACTTTTAAATGTTTTTGATGGTGACAATTTTCGTTCTTTTAAATTAATTTGTCCTAAGTGTCGCCGTGTTAATATTTTCTCTGTCTGTACTTGTTAAGTTAATTAGTATATTTCAGATTGTATTTGTGTTATTTAGATTTATTTGATTAGTAGTTTAGTCGGGTCAGGGAAGGGTTTTTTTCGGGATATTTTTTAGGGGGCTGGGTGTGGGTGTTTTAACCAAGTAGGGGACCTACGTCCTATTGTTAAGCACCTGTACTTTGTACGAATCCTTAAATAAATAAATAAATAAATAAATTTACCCGTTACGCGTGCCGTTAATAATGTCACGTGGGACTAATGTCACGAGTTCCCCCACAGGTCAGGGAGGAACGCGTGACAGGCCAAAAGAGCGGTTGCGGAGGAGGTTAAATTACGCTTTATTAAACATTATAATCTTTGTGATTGTTGTAAAATAATTATTTTCTAGAATATTTCTGCAAAGTAGTGCGCTGTACTGTACACATTCGAGCAGCATGTTTAAGAGCGACTTCTGTAAATACCAAGGATCGGTGCGCAAAATGGAAAAATCAAAATCCTCCAACATTTTAAATTATGTCGTTCACTTATGCACGTTATTAAATAGGTTACCGTAGGGTAGGGTAGGGTCAGTATGGTAGGGTAGGGTAGGGTAAGGAAGTGGAGGGAAAGACAGGACACGATCAGTACCAGACGACAAGACACCGCAGTATTCGGTTTTAAATTTTTCTATTTGTCTATTAAAAAGAAATCTCTTAATATAATAAAGATATTTTTACAAAAGTCAAAAATGAATAAAAGCACCCTCTGTTAACGCAGGTTAACGAGAACCGTCACCTAAAGGCAAGATAGTTTGAGTGGCCACTATGTGTTAATGCTCATGTGGCCTCTATGAGATCGAAGCGACGTCCGCCGCTAACGTAAAAGCTACCGACGTTCCATGTTGATTCCGCCTCCGTAGGAAAACTGAGACAGTTAGCTTCAAAGTATATAAGTAATAAATTAATTTTCGATCGGAAGGTGAACTCTTTGAAGGCATTTCGAAATTACACTCCGCATTGAAATTCACTCATAATTACAGATAATTATGCGAATGATTTTGAAATGAAATGGTTTCGCACGAAGACTCGTTTTGACACAGAGGCAAAAGGTAACTCAGAAATGGCCTATTAGAGATGTTTCACATAACTCCACTACATATCCTCATTATCCACTGTAGTGGGAAACACCTACTTATGATGCAAATTTGATTCTGGTGTGAAATTGAGAATTGAGGTTTTGCATGGCGGCCATGTTGCATGGCAGGAACAATAGAATGTTATTTCTATGGGACAAAATGTTTATTCTAATGCAAAACATCTTTATTGTTCCAGCCACGTAGTGGCCGCCATGCAAAAACTCTATAAACGAACTGAAAATAACTATTCATCACAAGCACATTTAGGTGACAGAGTCGTAATTTATTTTCATTCTTTCTTTTCCAGTGAGTACAATCTATTTCTCTCAATTAACAATTATTCCATGAGCCCGCGTTGGATACGAGGTGGTAAATAGCCAACTCGGCGCTTCGCGCCTCGTTGGCTATAACCACTCGTATACAACAAGGGCGAATGGAATAATTGTTTTATTAAATTCTTCTTTAGTATAAATCAACTGGACATTTCATTTTGATGTAAACGAAGTGATAGTATGAGGAGGCGGGAAAATTTGTGGCGCGGTGTTCACTTTTTGAGTTCAATGAAACACGCGAGGAAAGCGAGCGAGAGAGTTTTCTTCTGAAGATTTTCCTCGGAAAATCTCCTCGTAAATCGTCTTTTCATCCTGGAAAATTGTTACAACATTAAGGTTACGGGAAGATCCGAAGCAATAGCTTTTCTGGAAATTATAGGCCTTGTGCAAGACGAGCGAAGCAAGTGTTTACATATTGTACTTGTTTACGGAAACTAAATTGCACTCAGATTCGATGAAGTTTATTGACGTATAAAAGGACAAGATCAAGATTGAAAGGTAACAAACTTAACTGAAGTGCTGAGACACATTTACGTCTAACACTGAATGAAATTGTGTCAGTTTTCTGGTCTTCCCGTAAATTATTTTCTGCTTTTCTTGTTTAATTTCGCATCAATCCTTTCAGTTTTGCGTAGTTGAGTCAACTATGGCATTTTGTGGTATTTGTGTGATTTTAGGGAAGGCACTGTCGATTATTTCTTGTATAAGCTTATAAACCTCGCTAAATTTGCCATTTTTCTGATGGAACATTCGCTTCCCGCAGGAAAATTTTTAAACTGAGCGGCACTTGCCGCACTCGTTTCCCGTATAAGGTCAAACGCAGGTATAATTAACAATTAGACCCGTAGCCCTTGCAATAGGCCATGAGGCGAAGCCGAATGGGCTATTGACCCGTGGCCCTTGAGGGCGAAGGGTCTAATTGTTTTAGTATCACCCAACTAGTCGGACAGAAAAAGCAATAATAAAGTTAGCAAATGCAAGTTGAAGAAAGATTTATTTGGGAATAAAACGAAAGAAAGCGTCACGAATTTCGCTACTCGATGACTATTACTAATAGTCCTCTAGTAGCGTAGCCAATCAAAATGCAGGATTTGCATTAGTCCACTAGTTGGGTGATACTAATGGCTGATAACCGAGATCTAGTGAACCAATCAGAAAGCTAGAATTGCATTATCCGAGGTTGAGAATTTAATAACAAATCATATTCAACGCAAAGTTAATCCGTATCATCACTTGAATCATATTTTTCAAGCAGTTTTTGCATTTTGTCCAGCATTTGCATTGCTTTTCCGCACATCTTTACATGAGCTTTACTCGCCTCTTTCGCAAGTTTTCCACGATGATCTGACTTTTATCTTTTTCCCTTTTTTTTCCTCTCCGTTCCCTTCCACGCTGGAATCCGGAAGATTGAGATTGGCCACTTCTTTGTCGACAACCTCTGGTCCTTCATCGCTGGTGTCAGTGGAATTGAGATTTGCAGCATGGGCAAACTTGCGGAGCTTCCTTGATTCGGGTTGATCACACTTTTTCGAATAGCGGGTTTTGGTTTGCTTTATGGCTTCTGACATTTGTTGTGTCTGGCTTGTTGATGTAGACGCAGTGGCTTGGTGATGCGTTCGAACAGATTTCTGGACATTCTGATTTACTATTCTTTGGATGCGCCTTTCGAACTTGTTTGCTGGTAATATTCTCTAATTTGGTTTACTTTAAGGGCGTTTCCACCCATTGGCTCTCGTACAAGTTTTTTGACATTTTCCAGTACGGTTTCCCATCCGGCAGTCAAGAAAAGTTCATAAGAGTGAAGTACTATCTTTTCCTCTGCCTCGATAACTTTGCATCGTCGCGCCTTTTTCTTCGGGGGCTTGTCAGCGAAACGCAGTTGTATATCATTTCACAATGTATATTCGCTGCTATCAGTTAAAATATACCTTCTTGCACTCTTTCGGAGTGGGCATCTTCTTCAAAATCGCACGGTCTCCATATGTTCGAAGCCATGAACAGCTTTGCTGTAGCAAGACAGGAAGAGTACTGAAGAGCGATAAAGTGCGCCGAATTCATAGGAACTCGAAAGAAAAGAGATCCCATCCTTTATTATTAGTATGCATATGTATGTAACCCGTCCCGCTAGTGGCAATAAACAAACGTTTTCTTAAGACTTCTTTTGTTTCTTTCTCCAACATGTCCGCCACACCTTAACGACCAACAATATGTGACCGTGTTTGTCAGATTGCTTTACTATGCCCGACCTACTAAAGACGAACAACAAAACAGGGTCAGAAGCCGCGCCTTTGAAGGAATTAGCATAAAATGGCTTAAAATAGGTGTTAATGGCAACGATAGAAAATTTGAGATCCATCCCAGCTGTACGCAAATTTTCGTATGCTTTTGGAGCTGACCTCATTCAAAATCATGCCTAGAGTACCTCCAAGACAACTTCTTGAAGTTTGCCAATTCTTTCTGACGTTGCTTACAACAGTGCCACCTCCATTTATTGAGCAAAGGAGAAGAGTACGAAAGCTAATCTGACGATATGCACTTCCCGCACTATTACTACTGGCATCAATGCAGGCCCCTTTTGATGATTGTTTTCCTCTTATTTTTCAACGTCTCGATCCCACGTTCCATGGTTTTGGCTTTAGAGGCAGGGATGTGTTTGTGATATTTGAAAATCAGAGGTACTTGTTTTGGTTGAACACCGGAGAGCTTCCAGAAACTCTGCTTGACATTACTTTTAGGTTATCAGCAAATTTAGGTCGATTAACCAGAAGGGGGAGGCAAAGAATAAGAGGGTGCAAACTGAATTATGTTAACAAAGTATTATTGACATTAATGTGGCTAAGAAAGTATCCATATATAGACATATTGGCGTTAATCTTTGATGTTAGTCCCTCCACAGTTTCTGCAATAATTCACGGTGTTGTTCCACTTTTGTGGAGATTTTTTGAAAACCAGGTTTCTTGGCCAAGCATTGCAGAGTGGAATGTCTTACGAGGTACTTGGCCTTTATTCCCCGATGCAGTTGGGTGTATCGACGGCACGCCCCGTGAAATTTACCGACCTGAAGTGGAGCCCCAATGGGAATTCTATAGTGGACACCGCCATTATCATCTCATGAACATTCAACTCATCGTAGACAGTCTTGGGAATATTGTGTTTCTTCAAGCGGGGTTTCTCGGATCCATAAATGATGCCGGCAATTTCCATTTAATGGAAAGGGTCGGCCCTGGTACAAATTACGACATGCCACATGGTGCAGCATTGTTGGCATACAAAGGCTATGGAGATGTAGTGCCCCTGTTAACACCATTTCGTGCAGCACAAATTAGACGTATGGCCAGACACTACCAAAGGCTGGCAAGGAGATTTAATCGAATAATGTCGAAATGCCGAATTATTATAGAACACACCATTAAACATTTGAAGACATACCGGGCGATTGGTACCATTTGGCGCCATCCCCGCTGGTTTCAGCCCGTCGTTGTGGAACTTTGTACATTTTTGGCCCAGCGAATGTCGTACTGTTTAATGATATATAACTGACTATACTTCATCTAAACATTAAAGTGAAAACAGTTAGCACGATATACTCAAGAAAGATAAAAGTGAAATTCTAGGCTTAAACCCGAACCTGTTAGTAATCAGACAGCAAAGACTGTGCAAATTTAGAGAAACAAAGCTATTTAAATACAAAATATAATCGTAGTCGTGTAGATTGTTTGAATTTTCATTCATTAACAATTCACATTGTCTGAGCGGTTGAACTGATGTCAGCAAACGCTCTTTCATTGTTTAGTTTGTACTTTGCATATTTAGAAGGTGTTTCCAACTACAGTGGCTTATTTGCGCAGGTAGTGGAATTATGTGAAGCATCTCTATTACAGATAGTATTATTTAGTTTCTCTGCGACTAGCCTTTCTAAGGTTAAAATATGTTTTACAGCATTATTGTATGTTTCAAAACGAAAAGAAAGGGCTTGCAGTAGGAAATGTCCTCGTGTACTCGTTCAGCATTATGCACATTAAGCGAGCAACTATATTACTAAGCTGTTAATATTACAAACTAGCTTCTAACCTGACTCACCGCAACGTGGCGTTTAGTTTTTCTCGTTCTTCTGTAATATAAGCCTTCGTTACTTGTTAGCTCTTTGTGGAGAACTAAATGTGCGGATCGGTAGCTTTCTACATTTTAGAGGCCCTAATTAGTAATTCATAAGATATAAAATTGACATTTGTTAAGAAAGAAAATTGTTTTAAATTGCTGCTTTACAACTATCGAGAGTTGCTGACGCCAGTAGAACCTTCAAACAGCTAACAGGCGTACATTTGTATCGAAATGATTTTCATGTGGCGCGCGCTAATTATTTTACCCATTACAAGACACGAAAAGAAAGGAGACCAGTGTTGGTTATCTGAGGAAAGAGAGTCCTAACTATAACCGAATCACTGTACTTGGTTGCGTGAAGAGAGTACTTTTAGGAAAATTGCCTGGAATTAGTTATTAGAAGCCCCGCTGAAATTTCAGTCAGTAGCGATATTGGTTTTTAGTACAATAAAACATACAATAATGCTGTAAAACATATTTTAATCACAGAAAGGCTAGTCGCAGAGAAACTAAATGAAAGTATCTGTAATAATTTACCTCAAACTCAATTTCACACAAGGATTTCTTCTTCTTGGATTCTGTTAGCAAGGAAACCAGGAAGTTTTTCCGTTTAATGATTTATTAGGCGAGATATACGTCCAGAGAAGAGCGACGTATTGTTACTGTTGATATTTTCTTATGCTGGTTTTCATGGACTTTGTATTTGTAGCAATATGAAATGGTTGCTGTTGTTGGATATTTCCATGATATTTTAAAATCTTGATTATTGTCAAAGGTGCTAAATTTAATTACATGCACCCTTTTTGATCATGAAGAAATAGGCGCAAACACGAGTTTCAGCAATCCAGGGCCGGGTTGTTCGAAAGCTGATTAACACTTACCCAAGATTAAACAGTAAGACACTACCTGTCTGAAACCTCTATTTTCATTCGCCCGCTGTAAACACTACCTCTATTGTTACTCAGGGATAGGGGCATTGTTATAGCCTGTTATGTATTGTTTTAGGAACCAATGAAATAACTCGTTCCGAGAGGAAGTGGGCGACCCAGATTAAAAGATGATCGGGTTTCAATTTCTCTTGAATGAAAGTGTTTTATTGCTTCTGTTTTGTCGAGTTTGGAATAAGTCGACGTCAAAACTGGAGTTCAGAAAATATTAACAGAAAACTTCACGTAAAAGTTATAAAACCAAACTCACAATCCAGCCTAATCCTAGATTAGCTTCATCGTGCTTTGAACAACCCCGCCCTCAGATGCAATGTCTGATTAGCCAATTTGATGTTCTCCCGTATTAAGAAGCAAGCTCTACTGGCGTTTGCAATTCTGGATATTTTTAACCATCCTTTAACATAACTTTAATGCCGTTTCTAGCTGTCAATTTCATGTTATTTCGTTAAGTAATTACAACTCCTACAAGCAAAGAAAGCCGCTAATCAATTGGGCGCCTTTAACGCGTGTATATTGCATGTTGTTATTTGATATAATCACCGGGGATTTTAATGTGCACGCTAACTATTTAGAAAGCTGGTATGGGTGGCTGCCAATACAGCTGTTTATTGATCTTTATGGCGCTTGAGGCTTCGCTTCGTTTGGAAGAGTGATCTTCTTTAGGCTCGAGTTTTACCTGTGCGACTTAGTCGCGAGAGGTCCCGGCGCACCATAATAGAGACGAAGGAAGGTCTTCAAATGAAACTTGTTGTGAAATACTGTTTTTTCGCCTCCTGCTTTTGATATTTTTCCTTCCTCTCGATTTGTATCTAGTTTCGTGACGATTTCGCGATATCAATTTCACAATAAACCTTATGCAATGTCTGACTAGCCAATTTCATGTTCTCCCGTATAGAAAGGCATTGTTCGTTCCACTGGTCATATAAAATATTGATATATACAATAAGCAGCTTATTCCATGAATTTCCCCAACACTTCCACATCCCAAATGCTCCAATAGCCATTATGGCAGCTCACACTTCATGCAAAATAGTCGTAATTTCGAAGAGTCCTTTGATTTTATAACTGAAAGCAAAGGAACCACTATCGATGTTAACGTGTTTGAACAAAAAGAACTATATAACCAAATACAGCTTTTCATCGCGGAACTCTGGTAAATACTGTATTTTAGAGGGCTTTCGTAATTAAATATGCCGAAAACCTGAGCCAGCGTTTTCGGTGCAATTTGCTAATATTTATGAACGAACTTGAAGTTGTGTCGGTTTTCAGATCTTCCTTTAAATATTTATCAAACCTGTTCGCGTCTGTACATTTATACAGACATTGTTTATAAAATATTTCGTTTAGACTAACTATTTTCTGTTTTAGTTAGTGGAGTTAACTGTGATATTCACTATTGGATATTGTTTACAAATTATTTAGGCTGGCTGAGTGAGCTCAGACTTTACTACCACATATTTACTTACCAGAAATGAAGAAAATTCATTCAGTTCTCTACATAAGTACTTACCAACGCGGACGATAAAACAGAATTATGCACCTGTCACTGGAACCCCCCCCCCCCCCCCTCCCCCACCCCCGGGAAACATGGGGCATGGGTAGGGCTTTCTAGGGGCTTTGACTGTTTGCCTTGCCCGAGGAGGTGGGGGATTAATTCATTTTAGCCCTTTGCCTTCCATGATGGGTGGGGGATTAGTACATTTTATTCCTTTCCCTTTCCCGAGGGGGTGGGGATTAGTTTATTTTAGTCTGTTGCCTTGCCCGAACAGGTAGGAACCTGGGCACTTGATGCAGCACGAAAGGGGTCTGGGACGAGAGCCTGGTGACAAGTTCCCCGCCATATTGAAACGTGCTGTCATCATGATGGAGAAACGAAAGGTATTATAGTTAATCATTCCACTAAACTGCAACGAAAAGAAGACGGTTCAAAACAGTCAAAACAACATTGTAAGCTTATCCTAAGTTAGCGTGCACCACTTCCCAAATCACAAACTGCCACCATTCTTACACAAAAATTGCTTTAAGTGTTATTGTCAAAAAAAAACCGGGCAGGGGCAAAAGATCGAGGTCGCCCGTTTACCTTCATCTTTTCACAGTATAAAAACTACCTGAAAAGATTAGGAATGGTGGCATTTGCAGAAGTAGACGTTCGTTTTTCTTCGAAAAATCACCATTCCATTATTTTGGGCCCTCCATCGGCCAAAAATAACCGAGATTTCGGGCAACTTTGCGTAACCGTAAAACACACTTCGTATGACTCCTAAAAGCTCTTGTATTTTTTCTATGACATTGATCTCTTTATAAGTTGATTAAGATATATTAAACCTTCTTTGCTTTAATACTGTGTTTTTTACGTGGCGCTAAAAATCGCCACTGAATCGTTAATGAGTGTCACCCAAATATGAGTCATTTTCAGTCGACTGTTTCACCAAAGTGCGGCAGTTTATTTTTAAAGTAAAACCATTTCCCGATAGTATTTTGTGCTCTTAACAAAATCCAGTTTACTTAAAATTGGTATCTAGGAGTAAATCGGAGTAAGCGGCATCTGAAACTGGGTACCATTACGATTTTCAGTTAAAAATATTTCCCGCCAAATTGAATATCATTTTTTCGAGTTTCTGTGTTTGTGGTCCAAAATTAACTAAAAGTAGATCCGTTGATTTCGGGACCAAGCATTGACACTGTAATATCATAATAAGATATGTAAACTTTTCAAATCTCCTTATGAACACTCGGTAAGTTACTAAGTTTTAAAACAGGTCGCTTAATTTTCCCGCGAGAGTTTTATCATTTTCATTCGTCACGCTGAATGGCTGCATGGTAAAACCGGACTATATCCTCAGTTAAATGGTTTTTAATCTGCTAGGAAACTGGAAGCACATATCGCAAAGAGAATCAAGACTTCCCCTAAATTAGTTAAACAAACTTTGAATAAATTTTGTTTACACTCTGTGTATCCCCCGACTTTACCGAATGCGTGACGCGTCACGAATTAAAAGGGCAGACGACAGGTGTTTCAAAAGGTTTGTTTAGAGTTCTTCTTGGCTTTGAAATCATGAACTGTTCTTTTCGATCAGAAGAATCGCCTTGCAGTCAGCTGTTGGACTTGCCAGAAGAATCCACATCTAACAAAGTCTAGAAAAATGTCGGTCTCAGAGACCGCGTCCCTCATGACCAGCAGTCGGGAAAACCACCTGTTGTCAGATGCACAGAAATATACCTGTTGGGTAGTAGTTCAAGTTCTCGCAGCCTTTCATAAACATAAAATAAGATGTAAGAAACATCGATTCCTCTGGTGAAATTGAAAATAGCGAAAGCTGTTGAAAAATTAAGACTTGAACGCTTGCAAAATAGTCTTTGGATGATACGTTGATGTTCATGAACTCAGAGAATTGCATGTTAAAAAATACCCGCTTAATCAGACAGTTGTTTTATAAAGACAGTCCTGATCAGCATCAAGAGCTCAGCGTAAATTTTCAAGACTAGGCATGTTCTATGAAGGATCTTGAAAACATAGACTGTGAGGAATAAACGCTGTGAAGGGTTGATAATGTTTCAGATACATGTGAAACACTGTAGAATCGAATACATCTCTATCGGTATGGTAATAATTATAAAGAAAATTAATTCTCATCAAATATACTTAGTCAACTTCGACAGTGAACATGAAAATCGTTTGTTTTATGAATAATTCAGTTTGCGAATCATTTTTTTTACGAATAATTCAGCAATTATTAACATACCTACTGAGACAGACGTCAGTACTGAACAATTCATGTCCACGAGCGAGAGACCACAGTATGTTATCCACTATTTGTCTACTTGAATGGTTCGTAGAATAACGAAAGTAAAACGTAGTTTTTTTCCTGACAGAAAAAAAAGATGATACATTTTTTTCACATCGATCAATCTCTCTAACTGAGCGTTTTGTAACATGAATATTGCCTAAGAAATGGTTCTCATTCAAGTTTAATTTTCTCCTTTGGTAAGACCGCGCTCTCGCTCGCTCGCTCGCTCGAAATCATTTGCACCCTTTGCAAAGAAAAGAATAATGTAGACATGTTGAACAATACAGACTGGTGATACAACCCTAAAAATACGTCGCAGCTCGTGATGGAAACATTTCACAATGATTCATGACCTGAAGAAGAATTTTATTTTGTTGCAGTATTGCAATTTTTGTCAATTATTTTTAAATCAGTATATTTCTTGATCATTAGTACTTTTTGGGAGCTAATCCATACCTCTTAAGCGCGGCACATCAAGCTTATTCTATCCAGTTGTAAACTAGAAAGTTAGAAATATCGAATAAAGTAAACTGACTCAGTTTAACTTCGCATTTTAATTTTGCGATGGTTACGATTTTAGCTTTCTATTTCGTTGTCTCATTCATCGGTCATTATTTGCTTTAAAAGACCTTAAAATAATCGTAGAAAAACCAGTGTGTTTACTATTATCAACCACATAAGTAGAGTATGTCTGTCTGATTTAAAAGAGATTTTTCTTTGGTTTTATATCACAATACAACTGAAAGGAGAAAATGAAATCTAGAACTCACTTTCTATTGTAAGATGGTTCCAAGGTAGCGTAAAAATGTCTTAAATATGAAGCGATAAATTTTTGGTTCTGCATTTAATATTTTCCAGCCTAGCTCTTGAAATTGTTTGCAGAGAAAAACAAATCGGTCTTCACCAGTCTCAGAAAACAAATCGAGTGACTATCAAATTTTACTGTTGCGGCGAAGTACTTAACTCTGACGCTGCATTGGAACATTTCAAATAAAACCTGAATTGGTTTGTTTAAGCTCTGATCATTCCTACCTTTCTCTTGGAACTTGTATAACGGATCACAGCGCGATGGGAAAATACTTCTTCAAGTACTGACTGAGAATGGCGCGAGTTGGTCGTATTTAAACCCTTTAGGTGTGGATTAAATTATGCCTTTGCGTGCGGTAGCGCTGTTTTGCTTTACGGGTGAAATTGCATCAAACAAAAGCATTCCTACGTTTTGACATCGTTACATTGACAACAAAAGCGAAACTGTCTCGTGTCCTTTGTTTATTAAATATCCCCCAGGCATGAGATGTAACTCTATTCCCAATTCCCTTTTTTAATTACTACTTTTTTATATTGACGTGTCAAGAGGACCTTGTTTGATAGTCCAGACTAGTCAGATATGAAAGCCATTTCATCTGCTTGTTAAGAGAAAAAAAGCATTCCTACGTTTTAGCGGAGCTCTCCAGCGTCCCGAAGGGCCGCAGAGCGGAGCCCCATAACTACCGTGCGAGGATAGAAATTAAGAAAACCATGCGTTTGAGTTTTCATGGTCATCGTGGCTAGCGGCCTGGCTCGCGGGCGTGTTCGCCTAGCGACGTCGCCCAAAATGGCGGCCATACTCCAGAAAAAGCTTGACTTGGGCATCTTACGTGTTTGATATTGACCATCCACCTTTCGTTAAAGTTACCTATCGTAGAAGTTTGTAGGACACTGCAATTTGTTTTTAATCATGTTGAAAATCGACTAAGGATATTTCACTTCGCCTACACGAATCAATTGCGTGAAAAGGCGACAAAATATTTGGCGGTTGCTCAACAGCGGCAATAACAACTTGTGAAGAAAGTGAGCAGCAGAAAATATTTCTTCGTTATTATTTTTCACCCCATCACTTCAGAGATTTTTTCTCACATCAAAAAAATGATCTGGACATTTCACATCAACTTAAACGAGGCCATTGAATGAAAAGGCGCCAAAATCTTTGGCACGCTGTTCACGTTAAAGGCTGAATTAAACACGCGAAGAAAGCTGCTGAAGAACATAGATCTTCGTGGATATTTCTCGCTCTATTTATCCATCTTCATCATGGAAACTTATTCCAAATCATTTAGGACAACCTTGTAACGGGAAGATCCGAAGTAATTGCGGACTTGAACATGATATATCGGACTACAAGTCAAAAGAGCGATGTCCAGGGTTCGACCTGCGGCTGAGCAAGGCTGAAAATCACTGAATTGAGCTAAAAAAAAAGTGAACTCAAAGCCGATCAAGTGCACTGAAGTGAAGGATAAAAGACTGTTAAAGTGTTAAAGGCTACACCGATGGAAAGAGAGAAAAAATTA
Source organism: Meandrina meandrites (assembly GCA_963693305.1). Taxonomy (NCBI): domain Eukaryota; kingdom Metazoa; phylum Cnidaria; class Anthozoa; order Scleractinia; family Meandrinidae; genus Meandrina; species Meandrina meandrites. Next base: position 15,470,170 of record OY855908.1, read on the forward strand.
TAACAAAATTATCTAAGGTACTTAGCAACGCGTACGATAAAACAGGATTAGTTAATCATTCCACTAAACCGCAACAAAAAGAAGATGGTTCAAACAGTCAAAACAACATTGTAAGCTCATTCTAAGTTAGCGTGCACTACTTCCCAAATCACAAACTGCTACAATTCTTACGCAAAAGCTGGTTTAAAATGACTTACATAACCGGCACCATAAATTTTCAGAGTTTGTTTTGCCGCCTCGATTTTCTCAGTTTGCCGTGGCGTGAGTTCATTTTCTTTACTGTGTTTATCAGCGAGTTCACTTTGTTTTCTGTAGTTTTGCCTTGAGTTGATTTTCTTGCCCTGACAGTTTTGTAGTAAATCAAAACAAGGTCAAGATTCGTTTTACATTGAAAAACTCGAAGAGGTCCTGGAGGTGTATTAATTAGTGTACAGAAAACGTTATAAAGATTTGTTTTGCGCCGACGTGCGTACCTAAGGAACCCAATAAAATGCACTCGTCAAATTCAATTTTAGAACCTATCAGTGACAGGCTGTCACAAGAAAGCTGTTTTGTTTGGGAAGATCAGAGAGATATCCCAAACAAAACAGTTGGAAACGTTGGAAACCTTTGGAGAACTAAGTGTCTCTTAAAAGAATTGTTTACAATATTGACAAGTGTCTTCAAATTATTGATTAGAACTTTCTCATTTTCTTAAACAAAACTTCATACTCTAAGCAATTACAAGTTTACAATTAATATTTTAGGTTTAAACGCAAAGGCATAATTTAATCCACACCTAAAGGGTTTAAATACGACCAACTCGCGCCATTCTCAGTCAGTACTTGAAGAAGTATTTTCCCATCGCTCTGTGATCCGTTATACAAGTTCCAAGAGAAAGGTAGGAATGATCAGAGTTTAAACAAACCAATTCAGGTTTTATTTGAAATGTTCCAATGCAGCGTCAGAGTTAAGTACTGCGCCGCAACAGTAAAATTTGATAGTCACTCGATTTGTTTTCTGAGACTGGTGAAGACCGATTTGTTTTTCTCTGCAAACAATTTCAAGAGCTAGGCTGGAAAATATTAAATGCAGAACCAAAAAATTATCGCTTCATATTTAAGACATTTTTACGCTACCTTGGAACCATCTTACAATAGAAAGTGAGTTCTAGATTTCATTTTCTCCTTTCAGTTGTATTGTGATATAAAACCAAAGAAAAATCTCTTTTAAATCAGACAGACATACTCTACTTATGTGGTTGATAATAGTAAACACACTGGTTTTTCTACGATTATTTTAAGGTCTTTTAAAGCAAATAATGACCGATGAATGAGACAACGAAATAGAAAGCTAAAATCGTAACCATCGCAAAATTAAAATGCGAAGTTAAACTGAGTCAGTTTACTTTATTCGATATTTCTAACTTTCTAGTTTACAACTGGATAGAATAAGCTTGATGTGCCGCGCTTAAGAGGCATGGGTTACCTCCCAAAAAGTACTAATGATCAAGAAATATACTGTTGTAAAAGGAATTGAACACACATATAAGGTACTTGTTTTTGCCCACTTTTATGTGTTAACATTATAAAACAAAAAAATTCGGCCCTGAAGGGCCTCATTTTTTTTGTGTAAATTTTAGTACATAAAAGTAGGCCATAACGCAGTACCTTATATGTGTGTGGTGGTATTTGAGAGAAAATTAACTTTAACATAGAAGTTATGCGCAGACACAGCAGCAAACAAACCTGCAGAAGCGCAAACACAGCAAACTCAGCGACAAAACAAACTTTTCGAGACATGGTCCTACGGTGCGAAATCGGATGTGACACAAAAAAAATTATTTTCTATTGAAGAAATGTATGCACTGTCTATATACAAAAGTGGTCCAGAATTATTTTCCATTTGAACAATTATCTGCACTTGTATATACGTCGAGATGGCAGCCGCGAAATTTTCGTCAGATGTTCTGCAAAATTTTTACAGTCCATTATCAAGGTGGCAAAACAGAAACCTACCTGAACCATTACAACCTGAACTAGTTCCTGTACGTGACGTGTTTAAAATAAGCCAAAGTAATTTCCAGGAATGGCTTCGTGTTTGGATAATGAATGTATCCAAAACAAATCCAAACAATAAAGATATTTTTATGTTTAAAAGAGAAAATAAAGAAAAGTACACTAATTTGATTGAACAGGAAATCCTTAAGTTGGGCGGCGTAAAGGTGAGCTTCGGGCTAAAAGTAAATTTTCAAATAGAAAGAAACGGCGAAACGCAAGAAATGTCGCACTATTTTAAAGAGGACCTGCCGCACGTTTTTAACAGGGATAACAAAGAACTGATAGAACAAAAATATGAAGAATTCATGGGAAGAATAAAGGGAGAAATAGAAAACTGGTCATTGAAAGGATCAGGATGGGAAGTTGAAAGTATAGAGATAGCATACGTGAATGTCGCAAAATATCAGCCACTGCGCGGAGGAACCTATTTGCCACTTCCAGCCGATCTTGCAAAAAAGAAGGCAATAATAAATGTGAAAAACAAAGACAACCAGTGCCTGAAGTGGGCACTCAGAGCAGCATTATTTCCTCCAAAAGATGGAAGGCACGCACAAAGACCAAGCAAATATCCGGTTAACGATGGTATAAACTATGAAGGAATTGACTTTCCAACACCGGTAAAACAAATCGACAAGCTTGAAAAACAAAATCCAAACCTGGCAATAAACGTGTTCGGATGGGAAAAAGACACCGTGATTGTGTACAGAATAAGCAGTAAAGAAAAAAGCGTGAAAAGAATAAACCTTATATTGATTGAGTCAAAGGATATACAGCATTACTGTTGGGTAAAAAGAGAAAGCGCCTTGTTGTTCGATAATGCAATAAACAATAAAACTTTCTACTGCATGAGGTGCTTAACACGTTTTACAAGAGCGCACGTGCTGGTGGAACACGAAAAGTACTGCAACGGAGTGAATGGCAGACCAACAAAAATAGATATGCCGGAAGAGGGAGAAAACATACTCGCTTTTCAAAATCATCAGAAACAGATGAAAGCTCCCTACGTGATATATGCGGACTTTGAGGCACTGGTAAAAAAGATGCACGGCTGTGAGCGAGACCCGGAAAAATAATACAAAAGTTACACAGAAAAGACCGAGTGGCATGAAGCTTGCGGGTATTCGTACATTGTCGTGAAAAGCGACGGAGAAGTAACAAGCAAAAAAGTTTACAGGGGTGAGGGAGCGGTAAAGTCATTTCTGGAAAGCATAATGCAGGAAAAGGAAAAAATAAGAGAAATGCTCGCCAAACCGAAACCTATAACAATGACACACGAAGACTGGTATGACTTCAAAAACGCATATAACTGTCATATCTGTGAAAAGAAACTGGTAAAAGAAAACTATTGGGATTCATTGCCGGTATACACTAAAGGTCTTATATCAGAAGAAGAAAAATACCAGGGCCAATATCACAAGAGGTGCTTTTATAACGAGCAAAAAAATCAAATGAAAGAATTAAAACAATTGGGATGTGAAGGAACAGAAGAAGGTGAATTTGAAATTATAATACTAAAAAAACCGGAGCAAAAGGACAAGCGAAAAGCAAAACAAAAAACCAACTGTTATTTATGTCAAAAGCCACTGCTTCAAAAGTACTACAGAGACGCGGTAAAAGATCATTGCCACTTAACGGGTAACTACCGAGGAGCGGCGCACAACAACTGTAACCTTAAACTGAGAATAAATCCCAATAAGGACCAGATACCAGTTGTATTTTACAACCTGAGGGGCTACGATGCGCACCATTTAATGCAAGCGATGGCAAATTTGTAAAAAGAGGTGAAATGTGTCGCAAACAACATGGAAAAGTACATAACCATTTCGGTCGATGGTCTGCGTTTCATAGACAGCTTGAACTTTTTGCAAGGAAGCTTGGACTCGCTGGTAAAAGCAACGCCAAAGGAGGCACTAAAAATCACATCAACAATATCAAATGGCAGTGATCTGCTTTACAAAAAGGGAATTTACCCATATGAGTACATGGATTCATTTGAAAAATTCAATGAAACAAGTCTACCTAAAAAAGAAGACTTCTACAGCAAACTAAATGACGAGAACATTACAGAAGATGAATACGCACACGCGAAGACAGTCTGGGAGACTTTCAAATGCAAAACATTGGGAGACTACCACGACCTTTATGTGAAAACGGATGTAGCTCTGTTGGCAGATGTATTTGAAAATTTCCGTAAATTGTGTTTGCAGCCGTACGGTCTTGACCCGGCGCACTATTTCACATCACCAGGCCTATCATGGGACGCACTCTTGAAAAAGACAGGTGTAGAGCTTGAGTTGTTTACAGAAGTTGAAATGCATATGTTCGTGGAACGAGGAATTCGCGGAGGAATCTCGATGGTAAGCAAAAGACACGCAAAGGCAAACAATCCTTTGGTATCCCCAAAAGCGGATTCAAATGGAAACGAGTGATGCCGACTGAGGAGGAAATAATGAACAAAAAAGAAAACGCCAAGAAAGGCTGGATCCTTGAAGTAGACCTGGAGTACCCGTCGGAGCTGCATAAAGAACACAACAGCTACCCGTTGGCGCCAGAGAAAAAGGTCGTGAAAAAAGAAAACATGTCGGACTACCAAAATAATCTGATAAAAGAATTGGACCTGAAAATCCCAAACAGCAATAAGCTGTTACTGACACTTGAGGACAAAAATGACTACGTGGTTCACTATAGTAACCTACAGTTCTATCTGAAGCAGGGGATGAAACTGAAGCGTGTAAAAAGGGTGCTGGAGTTCGAACAAGAGTGTTGGATGGAGCCGTACATCCGTATGAACACAGAATTCAGGAAGCAAGCAAAGAATGACTTTGAAAAGAACTTTTACAAGCTGATGAATAACTCAGTTTTTGGCAAAACCATGGAGAACCTACGCAACCGAGTAGATATAAAAATAGTTCGCAGTAACGAGAAAGACAAAATAAGGAAATTGGTCGCCAGCCCTTTGTACGCAAGGCACGTAATATTTACAAACGACCTTGTGGGCATTGACATGCACAAAAGCCGCCTGCTGCTAAACAAGCCGGTCTACACAGGAATGACAATCCTTGACAAAAGCAAGATACTTATGTACGACTTCCTTTACAACCACCTGAAAAAGCAGTACGGTGAGAAATGCGAGCTCCTGTACACTGACACGGACAGCCTGCTCCTGAAGATAGAAACAGAGGACGTCTACAAAGACATAAAAGCAAACGAAAACTTCTATGATACATCAGACTACCCGAAGGAGCATCCGCTGCACTCAACAGTGAACAAAAAGGTACTGGGAAAAATGAAAGACGAGTGCGCAGGGACCCCAATATCGGAGTATGTGGGCCTGAGGTCAAAGATGTACTCAATCATGACGGAAGGTGAAAGCAAAAAGGGAATAGACGAAATAAAGAAAGACTTCCCTGAGACGGAAATAAAAGAGTGCGCCTACGAAGGAAATAAAGTGCAGGCAATAATGACAAAAGACGCAGAGTTGGCCAAAAAAATAAAAAAGAAACATCCGAAAGCAAGAGTGTCGCAATGCTGTAACGTATTCACGATAAAAGTGGACGAAATAAACGTAAGAAAAGCGAAAGGCGTAAAAAAGAACGTTGTGAAGAAGCAAATCAAGCACGAGCAGTACAAGCAGGTGCTGTTCAGCAAAGAGCAGATGTGGCACGGAATGAACATTTTGCGAAGCGAGGGTCACGAAATCTACGGCATGCATGTAAATAAAATTTCACTGTCCCCGTTTGATTCAAAGCGCTGGATAGCTGACGACGGGATAAATACAAAAGCTTACGGGTACAACAGTGCAATGGAAGAAATAGAAGCTTTATTCGCTACTACAGAAATAAAAGAAATAGATCTAGAAGCTTTAACAAATGATGAAATGAAAGAAATAGAAGAAGCTTTAAAAGAGATGTTATAGTTGCTCGGGAGGTAATAGTGTGTTTGGAGGTACAACTAGTAGTTCTTCACGCACAAAGCCGCGCTTGGGCCCGTCGTGCAAATAGTAGAGAACGGGCTGATTCGGTTTGGTAAAAGATCGTTCAATGCTGTAAACTTTCAAAGACCAGATTGGATCAGTGGCTCTTTTCACACCACCTTCAAGCTCGCCAGGTTGGTACAAATACCTAACATTCACAAGAGAGGGGAGCTTTTTTTCGCTTTCCCCAACAGGCCTCAAATAAGGTGTCGATGGCTTTGCATAAACATTTTTTTCTTTGATGGCAACGGCGGGTTTCTGGCCGGTAAGGCTTGTTACTTCGTTGTTTAGAGAGGCTACAACTTCAGGAAGCCTTTTTACCCATGCAGTGGACCGCTGGCCCTCAGTCAGGCGCATTTCAACGGCGTACTGATGCCCGAACAAGCGCTCAGCCAGGGTGCGGTTAAAACGTTCAACAATGGCCTGGTCACGGTGAATGTCAACTCGCCCGCGCCGAATGTAAGTTTTGTGATTTTCCATTTCTTTTGTAACAGCGCCCATGAATTCACGCCCAGGGTCAACCTGCAGCAGTTCAGGCCATTTCAGAGGCGAGCGTTTGTAAATTCTCTTAAAAGCCAGTGCAACTTCATCAGAGTTTTTAGAGGTCAAGGGTTCAGCCTCTTTGTAGCGGCTAGCCACATCAACAACGGTGAGTGCGTATTTGAAAACTTTGCGCCCGCGGGGTAGTTTGTCATGTGGCAAAAAAAGAAGATCAGCCTGGTGCACTTTGTTGGGTATAGGTACATCGAATTTCGGCCTAGGAATGTGTTTCGGTGCAGGTAGGAAGATCTGCCACAGTGCTTGCTTGAACAGCCACTTTTTTGCGGTTTCTTCTGGTACTTTGGCGGCTTCAGATAATTTTTTGATTGCGGCAAAACCTTTCCAGTAGCCCCCAGGACTATAGTATGTCTTTGCGAGTTTGGCATCCATCGTGTAATATAAGTAAGGAATTAAAAAAGTTTAAAACCATGGGGTGTGGGGTTCACCCCACTAAAGGAAACGGAAGGCAGCGTAGCCCAGAGCAAGAGTCCCAGCACCCAAGAACATGAGTTCACCATTTTTTTGCTGCTGGCTTGGTTGATAGAAATCTGAGAACTTGGGTTCTTTGGGGGGTATCATTTGTTTGTCAGGATGCGCCTGGTTATACAGTTTGAATGCGTAGTCAGTGTTTGTAAAGTTCTGTTTGGCCTGCTCTTTTATTTGCGTGTTAGTCGCAATCCAGTCGAGAAGTTTGGTGCGGTCACGGGAGTATTTGGCGTAAGCCGCTTGATATGCCTCGAGAGCTTTATCATGTCGTACTTTTTCATCAAGTGCAGCATCACCTCCGCCAAGTGCCTTCACAAGATAATTGCCACCGATAAAAGCCGCAGCATTCAATACAGCCCCACCAGCCATAATCGCGATACTTGCCATTGTGTTATATATCAGAGCAGAGTTTTTTTCAAATCATTAATTTCAGACGCTGGTGGGAAGGATTTTTTGGTCCTCGAGGTACTGTTTGAGCGCAATGCTCCCCGCCACGACGGCTGTAAACTTCACGTAGTTCATTGCACTGCTGCTGGGGTCAGAAGTAAAATTCTCTTTCACAACCTTTTTTGCGACCCAGCCGATGCCGGCGGCAAAACCAGTGATAGTAGCAGCATCTGTGATTGTTTTAACAAGCTTGTCGTCTGACATTATTTTGTAAGTATAGAAATGGAAACATACAAAAGTTTAAATAAAAATTAATCTGTCTCTTCTGCGTCCGGGTTATACAATGTAGCATTCAAAAGATCGCGGACCGTATTAAAAACCTTCACGTTGAAGTCGTACCATATCAGTCCGATTCCAAAAATGGCTGCGGTTGAGATAAGAACTTGTGGAACATCAACTTTCTTCATGGTATAGTAGGCAGGTATAATATTAATTCGCAAATATTCAATCCAAATGTTTTACACCTCTGGGCTGTGTTGCACGAGCAGGCTGTGGCTCAGGTGTCTTTTTGCGAACAGGTTGTTGTTGGATGGTGAATTTGTTTTTTTTCAAAGGCTTGAGTACACCAAGTCATATGGTATTTGGTTCTCCCATTCCGGAGTGTCGAGTGCTGCCGTAAAAATTGTGAAAGCTGTTTTGTTTGGGAAGATCAGAGAGATATCCCAAACAAGACAGTTGGAAACGTTGGAAACCTTTGGAGAACTAAGTGTCTCTTAAAAGAATTGTTTACAATATTGACAAGTGTCTTCAAATTATTGATTACAACTTTCTCTTTTTCTTAAACAAAACTTCATACTCTAAGCAATTACAAGTTTACAATTAATATTTTAGGTTTCATACAAGGAGGGTTCAAACTTTATCTTACAATTTTCAACTCTTGAGCCGATTTTTAGTTACTACTAGGAAATGAATTTTTAATGATGAACTATTCACCTCATTGTCGGTGGCCAGTGGTGGATATTTACCTCGCAGCGAGCGAATTGCGCTTGCCAGCAGATGGTTTCATATCTGACTAGTCTCTACTATAAAACAAGGTTCGCTTGTCACGTAAATATGTAAAAAATAATTTAAAAACGTTCGTTAGATATATACAGTTACATCTTATGCCTGGAGGATATTTGATAAACAAAGGACACGAGACAGTTTCGCTTTTGTTGTCAATGTAACGATATTAAAACGTAGGAATGCTTTTGTTCTCTTAACAAGCAGATGAAATGGCTTTCATATCTGACTAGTCTGGACTATCAAACAAGGTCCTCTTGACACGTCGATATAAAAAAAAGTAGTAATTAAAAAGGGAATTGGGAATAGAGTTACATCTCATGCCTGGGGGATATTTAATAAACAAAGGACACGAGACAGTTTCGCTTTTGTTGTCAATGTAACGATGTCAAAACGTAGGAATACTTTTGTTTGATGCAATTTCACCCGTAAAGCAAAACTATTCTCTATTTTTTTGTAAAATTCATCATCGGGCTCTAAAAGTACAGTATTTAGTACAATGGAAACGTAAATGAAATTCATCTTCAATTTGGTTTGATCCACATGAATGGCAGAGTCTATTATCCCTTGGGATTTGATCATATCTGCCAGTTTCGATTAATAATTTGTGATTACCTATTCTAAGTTTCACTAACTCTTTCCTGTTATTTAGTTTTCTTGTAAGATCTAAATAGCAGGAAGGCGTATATTCGTCTTTAAAAGTGTTGTAGAATTCTAATTTCTTAGAATTTCGAACAACGTGTTGCCAGTGTGAAATATACTTTTGTTGCATAAGACTTATATAGTGTTTAATCTTAGCATCAGTTAAGAAAGTAGGGTCAAAATCAGGCAGATTATAATATTCAGACATCCTCATAACATTAGAGTAAAAACTATTTTTGCTGGTGTTATGAAGATCATATGACATTAAAAAGATTTGTTTAACAATAGAGTCATTTTCTTTATTGTGGAGATATAAGGTGTAATTAATTATTTTTTGATTAATAGCTATTATAAGAGGAAACCTTCCAAGCTCAGCTCTACAAGCTACATTCGATGCCTTACTGCTTACTTCTAAGTAACGTTTACAATACAGGAGATGGGCTTTTTCAATCTGTGAACTGTCCCAAGACTTAAAATCAGGTTTGGTATATACTCCCCAGATTTCACTGTTGTAAGTTAAAATGGGAGAGATCATAGCGTCAAAAAGTTTATTTGCAAGGAATGGGGACAGATTGCTAACATGTGTGTGTTTTCTAAGGCTGAAAAGAGCGTAGAGAGCCTTCTCTTTCAATTTGTCAAGCGCCAATGAAAAGTTTCCTGTTGAAGAGATTAATGTTCCTAAATAGGTGTAATTCTGAACAATCTTTTTGCGCGTTTTTGGAAGATCACGACTTTAGTCTTTTTAGGATTGATACTTAACATCCATGAATTGCAGTAGGAGGATAACATATTTAGGCAATTTTGCAATCCCATTTTGGATCTTGATAATATTACTAGATCGTCCGCGTATAAAAGAGAATTTAACTTCGCGCCGTTTGGTAAGACAAAGGGATCAGACAAAGTTTCTTCGAAAGAGAATGGTATATTATTAATAAAAAGGTTAAACAGTAACGGGCTTAAAATGCAACCTTGTCGTACACCTCTGGCATATTGAAAGGGTCGTGTTTGATTTTGTCCAAGCTTAATAGAACATGTAGAGTTTGAATACAAACTCTTAATCAAATTGTAAAAACACCCTCCGACATTTATTTGTAACAGCTTATATAAGAGACCAACATGCCAAATTGAGTCGAAAGCTTTTTTGAAATCTACGAAACAAGCATATATTTTCTCGTTGTGGTTATGCACATATTTATCTACTAACGTCCTTATTGTGAGGACATGGTCTGCTGAACGATTGTTTGGTAGGAATCCAATCTGGGAATTGTGGAGAATGTTACACGAATTGACATGCTTTAGTAGCCTCTGGTTTAAAATAGAACAAAAAAATTTTCCTAGACAGCTTGAAACACAAATTTCCCGATAATTTGACGGATCACTTCTATCGCCTGATTTAAATATCGGTGTAATAAGGCCGCGACACCACGTTTCAGGCATAGTACCTGAAATTAGAATTGAATTAAAAGGTTTAAGATATCTTTGATCATTTCATTTTTTATTTTGTCTGAAAGCGACGATTTGTTATTTTTCATTTTCTTCGTCGCTGTAACTATTTCATTTTCGGTAATTAAGTAGTCTAAGGAGTCCATCTGATCTTTACGACTTTCAAGGTATGCCAAATCATTAATAATTGACTGCTGTGTGGGATTTAAAGGCTTTTCCGAGTGAAGTGAAGTGAAATAATTGAGCCATCTTTCCTCCGATATTAATGGGATATCACTATCTTTTTGGGTGTCGTCCATCGATTTTAAACATTGCCAAAAGTGTTTCTTATCTGAATTTTCTGCATTTTTTTCTAATTCCGTAATCTTTGAGTTGTAATACTCAGTTTGTTTTCTACTCAAAAGCTTTTTGTAATCTGCCAAGGCAATATGATACGTCTCCCGCAAGTTTTCATTTAAGGGGTCCCTGTGTTTTTGGTTTGAGAGCTTTCTTACCTCGTGTCTTTTGAACCGACAGTCTCTATCAAACCATTTTTTATTCGATACTGGCTTCATTTTTTTACGACGTTTTGGTTTTCTTATCTTCAAGCTTCTTTTAGCTGCTGAGATAAGCATGTTCTCTACTTTTTTTAACCTAGTGTTCACATCTAGAAACGCGTTGTCGTCATCAAGATAATCTCGTATGAGCATTTGAAGATCAGGTGAGCGTAAGACATCTTTGAACTTTGGTGCAGAATCGTTTTCCCAGAGGGACTGCATAGGAAGACGTGACATTGGATTATTCTCAATTGGCGCTACCGCACGCAAAGGCATAATTTAATCCACACCTAAAGGGTTTAAATACGACCAACTCGCGCCATTCTCAGTCAGTACTTGAAGAAGTATTTTCCCATCGCGCTGTGATCCGTTATACAAGTTCCAAGAGAAAGGTAGGAATGATCAGAGTTTAAACAAACCAATTCAGGTTTTATTTGAAATGTTCCAATGCAGCGTCAGAGTTAAGTACTGCGCCGCAACAGTAAAATTTGATAGTCACTCGATTTGTTTTCTGAGACTGGTGAAGACCGATTTGTTTTTCTCTGCAAACAATTTCAAGAGCTAGGCTGGAAAATATTAAATGCAGAACCAAAAAATTATCGCTTCATATTTAAGACATTTTTACACTACCTTGGAACCATCTTACAATAGAAAGTGAGTTCTAGATTTCATTTTCTCCTTTCAGTTGTATTGTGATATAAAACCAAAGAAAAATCTCTTTTAAATCAGACAAACATACTCTACTTATGTGGTTGATAATAGTAAACACACTGGTTTTTCTACGATTATTTTAAGGTCTTTTAAAGCAAATAATGACCGATGAATGAGACAACGAAATAGAGAGCTAAAATCGTAACCATCGCAAAATTAAAATGCGAAGTTAAACTGAGTCAGTTTACTTTATTCGATATTTCTAACTTTCTAGTTTACAACTGGATAGAATAAGCTTGATGTGCCGCGCTTAAGAGGCATGGGTTACCTCCCAAAAAGTACTAATGATCAAGAAATATACTGTTGTAAAAAGAATTGACAAAAATGGCAATACTGCAACAAAAAAATTCTTCTTCAGGTCACGAATCATTGTGAAATGTTTCCATCACGAGCTGCGACGTATTTTTAGGGTTGTATCACCAGTCTGCATTGTTCAACAGGTCTACATTATTTTTTTCTTTGCAAAGGGTGCAAATGATTGCGAGCGAGCGAGCGAGAGCGCGGTCTTACCAAAGGAGAAAATTAGACCTGAATGAGAACCATTTCTTAGGCAATATTCTTGTTACAAAACGCTCAGTTAGAGAGATTGATCGATGTGAAAAAAATGTATCATCTTTTTTTTTCTGTCAGGAAAAAAAACCTGCGTTTTACTTTCGTTATTCTTCGAACCATTCAAGTAGACAAATATTTGATAACATACTGTGGTCTCTCGCTCGTGAACATGAATTGTTCAGTACTGACGTCTGTCTCAGTAGGTATGTTAATAATTGCTGAAGATTCATAAACTGAATTATTCATAAAACAAACGATTTTCATGTTCACTGTCCAAGTTGACTAGGTATATTTGATCAGAATTAATTTTCTTTATAATTATTACCATACCGATAGAGATGTATTCGATTCTGCAGTGTTTCACATGTATCTGAAACATTATCAACCCTTCACAGCGTTTATTCCTCACAGTCTATGTTTTCAAGATCCTTCATAGAACATGCCTAGTCTTGAAAATTTACGCCGAGCTCTTGATGTTGATCAGGACTGTCTTTATAAAACAACTGTCTGATTAAGCGGGTATTTTTTAACATGCAATTCTCTGAGTTCATGAACATCAACGTATCATCCAAAGACTATTTTGCAAGCGTTCTAGTCTTAATTTTTCAACAGCTTTCGCTATTTTCAATTTCACCAGAGGAATCGGTGTTTCTTACATCTTATTTCATGTTTATGAAAGGCTGCGAGAACTTGAACTACTACCCAACAGGTATGTTTCTGTGCATCTGACAACAGGTGGTTTTCCCGACTGCTGGTCATGAGGGACGCGGTCTCTGAGACCGACATTGTTCTAGACTTTGTTAGATGTAGATTCTTCTGCCAATTCCAACGCCTGACTGCAAGGCGATTCTTCTGATCGGAAAGAACAGTTCATGATTTCAAAGCCAAGAAGAACTCTAAACAAACCTTTTGAAACACCTGTCGTCTGCCCTTTTAATTCGTGACGCGTCACGCATTCGGTAAAGTCGGGGGATACACAGAGTGTAAACAAAATTTATTCAAAGTTTGTTTAACTAATTTCGGGCAAGTCTCGATTCTCTTTGCGATATGTGCTTCCAGTTTCCTAGCAGATTAAAAACCATTTAACTGAGGATATAGTCCGGTTTTACCATGCAGCCATGCAGCGTGACGAATGAGAATGATAAAACTTTCGCGGGAAAATTAAGGGACCTGTTTTAAAACTTAGTAACTTACCGAGTGTTCATAAGGAGATTTGAAAAGTTTACATATCTTATTATGACATTACAGTGTCAATGCTTGATCCCGAAATCAACGGATCTACATTTAGTTAATTTTGGACCACAAACACAGAAACTCGAAAAAATGATATTCAATTTGGCGGGAAATATTTTTAACTGAAAATCGTAATGGTACGCAGTTTCAGATGCCACTTACTCCGATTTACTCCTAGATACCAATTTTAAGTAAACTGGATTTTGTTAAGAGCACAAAATACTATCGGGAAATGGTTTTACTTTAAAAATAAACTGCCGCACTTTGGTCAAACAGTCGACTGAAAATGACTCATATTTGGGTGACACTCATTAACGATTCAGTGGCGATTTTTAGCGCCACTTAAAAAACACAGTATTAAAGCAAAGAAGGTTTAATATATCTTAATCAACTTATAAAGGGATCAATGTCATAGAAAAAATACAAGAGCTTTTAGGAGTCATACGAAGTGTGTTTTACGGTTACGCAAAGTTGCCCGAAATCTCGGTTATTTTTGGCCGCTGGAGGGCCCAAAATAACGGAATGGTGATTTTTCGAAGAAAAACGAACGTCTATTTCTGCAAATGCCACCATTCCTAATCTTTTCAGGTAGCTTTTATACTGTGAAAAGATGAAGGTAAACGGGCGACTTCGATCTTTTGCCCCTGCCCGGTTTTCTCTCGGTCACTTAAAATGACTTACACAACCGGCACCATCAATTTGCAGAGTTTGTTTTGCCGCCGTGATTTTCGAATTCTCAGTTTGCCGTGGCGCGAGCTCATTTTGTTTACTGTGTTTAGTTAGCAGCGAGTTCACTTTTTTTCTGTATTTTGTTTTTGCCTTGAGTTGATTTTTCTTGCCCTGACAGTTTTATAGCAAATAAAACAAGGTTATCTGAGTGAGATTCTTTGTACATTGAATAACTCATAGCGGTCCTGGAGGTGCATTAATTAGTGTACAGTAAACGTTGTAAATTTTTTTACTAAGATTTGTTATGCGCCTACCTGCGTACGTGAGGAACCCAATAAAGTGCACTCGTCAATTTCAATTTTAGAACCTATCAGTGACAGGCTGTCACATGGAAGAAAATTCAGACGGGACCACGAAATATATTGACGTCGCTTTCGTCAACAAAACCATGAGATGTTTTTAACCATGAGCGATTAAACTTTATTTTGTACTTATATGGGCCACTGTATAGGCTTAGAAATATATTGTGGCTGCTTATTTAGAAAAAAAAATTAATAAATGGGAGCTCCGCTTTTAGGCCTGCCTAAATCTATATATTAGATTTTTACACCGAATTTTGGCAAAAAACGTATCCTTAGCCAAAATTGGATACAAGCTAGGGCGACGTGAATTGTACATTTTTCCAAGAGAGATCGGAAGCCAATTTATTCATTTGTTTTGGTCTTGCGACAAAACAGAGCTTTTTTGGAAACACGTTATTACTTTCCTTAAGCACCATAATTTTTTACCAGAGGAATACGCTCTCAAAGATCTTGTCATTTTGGGTCTGAGAGCTGACATCCAAACACAACACTATAACTTATTTTATGCTGTTACTACTTGCGAGATTCTATATCTGGCTTTGCAGAAGCAAAGAAATTATCCCAACTGTATTGGAAATTTTAAAACAATATAAAAAAGAAACAAACATTATCTTTAAACATATATTGTTCCTAATTGAAATTAATTTGTATTATTATTCCACTATTGCGCCATTTTACCACATTAGGGCAAAAGAACGCGCAAAATTTGCCACGTTATTACACAGTAGAACAGGGCAAAAATATGGACTGAAAGCAGAGTGACAAAATGGCCGAATAAAACTTTACTTTTTAGTGGAATAATAAATCCCTTATTCGATGGTTTAACATATAATACGAGCAGACATTTTGCTCATTGCTCGTATTTTTCCTCACCCCTTCGGGTCTCGGAAAAATACTACGCAACTCGCAAAATATCCGCGCGTATTATATACTAAACTATCGAATAAGGTGTATGTATTTCAACGAAACTAATTTTTCAGTGTGTCAGCAAAGGAAAATAGAGTTCGAGGCTTCCCTGTTTTCTTGATAGTTCAACACACATACTCCTTATACAATCGCACAGCTTCAATTTTATTTCTTTTAGTAGTAATGCAATAAGTGTACGTTTTGTAACTAGTGTAATTAGCTTAAGCGGTTGTATTCTGAGTTTGCATGTAATGTAGAATGTGTGTTGTAAGCGTACTGTAATAACTTCAAGTATTGTGATTAGCGTAAGTAGTTCAAGCATTGTAATTAACTTTTAATTAAGTTGTTCAAGTTATTAGCGTAATGTAAGTAGCTCTACAGCTAGTAGTGTAATCAGTATAAGTAGTTGTATTGTAAGGTTTTGTATGTGTGCTACAATTAAAAAAAAGGAACACAAAAAACAGAATTTTTAACAGAACCATGAAACAGTTCAGACATTGCCTGAAGATAATATGTAAATGTCGTGAGGCTGTTCTTTGTACTGTGTAAATGTTTTATTATTAAAAGTTATTTGGGAGACCCGGATGCATCGTTTCGCCTTGTCTAGTGTATTGAGTTTGGCAGGGAATTGCTGATAAAATAGGCCAAGAGAGGAAAAAAATGTGACACATAAGGGGTGGTGAACGTAGTGTTCTTAAAAGCTATTTCTAAGCTATCGTGATGAGAAGAAACATCTCTTCCTGGTCTGTAGTTTGCTAATGTTGATTTATTTTGTTGGTTTTAGATTATCTGCACAATGGAATTAAAGACAACTTGGAAGTTTTTGTATCTCGTCGTAATCTTTTTTGCCGTGAACTCACTGGAAGAAGGTAATTTATTCATTGCAGAATCAAAAACCACATTCACGCCGATCTAGTTTTTATCAAGTTTTTTGGTGTTGAAGCGGCCAGACTAGAAGTGCTCCAGACTTCAATTGAGGAGGAAGGCTAAGATCTCTCCATTCCATGTCAGTTCCTCAACGACCTTTTGAAAAAAATAGGAAATGCTTACAATTTTTACGGTAGAAAACGAGCTGTCTTTCTTGTTATTTCATCCAGTGAGGGACTAAAAGAATAGTAAAGGAAAATGATGGCGTTAAAACTGGGGGCAAGTCAAACGCAGTTTCCCCGTTTCCATTTCTCTTCCCTCGCCTTGTCTTTGTAATTCTTCGCATCTCGCTCAACGAACTAAGTGAACAAGGGACTGTTCGTAAGTCTACTTTTACGGGGAGTGGATAAAAAATTAAAACCAATTGAAATCTTAAAATAGATTAAGGGTCAATATAAGTTAAAAATATTAGGGAAGTAGTAAGTATATGATACGTTTGAGTATACCGTTTACGGACGGAGTAGTGGTTGGGGTAAGCTGAGATATTATTGAAAGTTTGATATTTATTTTCATTTTCTGATACCTGTTTTAAAGGTGTATACCACCATCCCCTGCCCCCTGCCCCCCCCCCCCCAACCAATGTTCATGATGATGATGGTGGTGGTGGTGGTGGTGGTGGTGGTGGTGCTGATGATATATCTCCTTTTTGTCAAACAAAGGGTATCTCAATATAACTCTATGATTCTGTTTTTCGTAGCTACCTGGGTAAAGGTAAATTCATCTCCAGTGTCTTTTGGCACGAAAAATAACCAGTATGGCACTTTCACCATGCCATTTACAGGCGACCTGGCCGCAATGAAACTGGTTAACCTGCACGGCTATGTTACCTGTGATACTCGACATTCCAACTACTACTCTTACTGGGGCTGTGGTTCATTGCGTAATCAACAAGTTGACGTTGTCATAACAGACGACACCAATCAGGTTCTTTTGCCAATAGACGCATTGATACTGAACGACGATCTGACTTCCAATGTCGTTTATCGAGCCCCGTTCGGTGCTATCAGGCCAAGAGTTGCGCCTGTGGTACACTGAAGATTTAAAGGATGTGAGTGAGGGGGAAAATGGCGGATTTGCCACCGCTGAGGTTTACGCCCTTTACATCTGAAGAGCCCTGGGAGGTCTCCAACTACAAGATTCAGGCGGATTTTCGGATTTGGTTTCACTGTCATTTGCTTTCTAGCTATAGCAAAGGGCTGTTTCAATTGAAATAATGTTTAGTTTGCGACATATTGCTGTATGTAGCTAGTTCGAGAGAGCAAAAAAAAGGTTTTTTGGCTTAGTTTGAATTAACTGATTGTATGGCATTTCTGCACATCATTAAGGAACAAGAAAAATAAATTGAGGGTATAAATGGAAAGAGTTGTAATCTTTCGTCGTGATTCGCCTCGCACTGCATCAACATTGGAAATCTCAAAGTTTGGATTTTTCCGACAATTTTGTGTCCAAGAATTCAGCGCAGATTTAGAACTTCATGAGGTGGCACTGCAGCGAGGCAAACTAGGAATACTGTAGTGTGTCATGATAGATGCGGCATTCTAAAAGAGCGCTTTTAAAAAAGATAGAATGCGTTAAATTCAAATTTGCACATTTAAACGACATTAACTTGCGGGCAAAAATTAAATTAAAAAATCCGCTTCTGTCATAACACACCAGAGGTTTTGACTGATCTAATTTTGATGAAAATCACAGTGTTGTGGTCTTCTACTCGATCCGCAAATTTGGACACAAAATCATGGATTTTTCAATCACTAATGGCGCTCTAGCTAGTCCATGAGCCAAGTCCCCAAAAATGGATTTTCGTAGCACCCCCGCCCCCCATATACCTAGTAAAATTGGATTCAAATTAAAGCTAAAGGTCTGAATTTTCTAAAGCTACTTGTTACCAGGATGGTAACTGGTGCATAAGGGAGATAGGGCAAGGTTTTTTCGAAGTGGTGGGGGATGCTTTTTACTTTGTAAATACGAGTGATGAAAAAAGTCTAATGCAAATCACGAAATACTCGCCCAAAGTTGATTAAATCTTCTACAAATATGCTTAAAATTAGTATTTTGTCATATTTCACACTTTTCATGATTCTGCGACCAGCCTTTTGGACCCGTTGCCATGGAAACAATGAAGATATCTCATGGCTACTGTATTTCGTTAATTACAAACGCTGTTTCTTATGATTACAACCCAGTTATCACGAAAAAATCTTTTTGTGTTTTCTCCTTGCAATTGCATTTGTTTGTTTGTACAACAATGAATGTCACACCTTTGTTTCATCTGCATTTAGTAAGCACAAGGCAGGTCCTTCATCTTTGAAATGTGATGAACTAAACCAAAGTAAGAAAATTTCCTGCCTCTTTTTAGCAAAATGGCCGTTAACTGTGGAAGAAAATGGGCTCACATGAATGCCTAAGGCCACTCTAGTCATATTTAGAACCTCTTTCTATATTTTATTGCTTATAACAAAAATGTTTTGGCAAGACCAGAATGCGTGTAAGGTCAAACTAAGGTTACACTCAAGCTAGAGGGGCAAAAAAAAAAAAAAAAAGAAATCTTTGAAGTAAGTTAAGCTGTGTCTCTTGATAACTGCATGTTGCTCTGTTATTTAGCAATATATTTGCTCGATAACGTTCCTCGGCATCACGTAATGTTGCAAAAAAATAAAGGATATTACAACAAACAGATTGCAATTTTCAGAATTTTACAACAGCAACAAATAGACAACACCTTTATTTGTCTGGAAAGGGATTTTACTACATGCAAAAGTCTGTTTTAGCCATAGCCTGAGTCCAGTGCTTAACTACTCGTCTTCACCCTCGTCGTTGTCATCAACATCGTCATCTCCATCTTTAGGGTCTTTTGCACTGTTCATGCAATCTTCAGAGAAAGCACGAGCTTCTGTGCAAGGAAAGCCGTTACCGACACATGAGCATCGCCTCGTTTGGCAATTGCCACGTCACCCACAGCAAACAAACTCCATCACAGCCTGTGGAGCTGGCGCCAGGTCTGTCCAAACGATCTCAAGGCGTCGTTCTTTCAGTTGCCATCCATGCTTAACCGGTTCTTGCTCAATTCTTGGCTGTAAGGCTTTCTTCCAGAGAAAAGTTTGGTAGTTAGGTGGTATTGGAGGGCAGCGCTTGTTGGCAGAAGTTAGTGAGACTACACGTTTTTTCCTTTGCAGAACATTTAGTAACGTAGGTCATTGACCAGCTTGCACAGATTATCGTTGTATAACCTGCAAACCACTTCTTCTAACCTGGTTATGCTCTTCGCACTCAGGGGAAGGCTCTCTCCAAGGGCTCCAACACTGTCGCTTATGACTTGGTTATCTCTGACCATTTCAAACGCCCTTTTCTTGCCCCTGCCTGCAAATGAACTCACAGCGTCACAATCTGTTAACGCATGCAAACTAGGGAGGACTCGGCATACCATGGGACCCAGCTTCTCACACAGTCGGGGGACGCTTATTAAGCGTGATCTGCTTTTTGTTCCACTTATCAAAGTCAGCTCGGCAGGAATGGCTGATTGGTGGTGACATGCCAACACTTCTACATCTGTATCCGAGGAGACTATGGCGACCCTTTGATGTTCATGTGAAGATGCGTGGGACGCATGGAGGAACATCCGTGTATCAGCTTCCTCTTGGTCGGTATACAGTTCTGTTTCGTCAGTCCCTGTCATACTTCCATCGATGATTACAAGCTTGGTGTAGTGGTTACCATCCTTTCAGCATATTTTTGCTTCGACCACTCCTGAGAAAGGAACTCCACAAGTCGCATGACAAGTACTTCTTCCACTGGCGTGGGCAGAACTGCTGGGAGCTAGTTATGGCGACGGCTAGTTGGCCGGTATTGCTTCTTCTTTCCCTCTCTATGTTCCCGATGAAGATGTCTGGGTACTGATCTCCAACAAAGTCAACTCTTCTTGCTTCCCCTGCCTACGTCAGTATTCTCTTGAAAATCATAACTGCCAAGTCGGAGAATCTCTCTGGTATCTTCCTCATCGTTTGAAGCAATGCCATTGCGTCAATGATGACTGCTGTTGTTTGAGCTGGCAAGCGCTGAAGGCTCTCTACCCCATCCTCTAGAGGTTTACGTAGAGCCGCTTTGTTGGTTTTCACCAGCGCGCCATCAAACAGCGCCAGCGACCATGGAAGCGGGCCCAGCTCGTGGATTAGCAGCTGTCGGAGATCCATTTGCCTGCTTTCGCCAATAACGAATAATCTTGCAAAAAGATTTCTGTCTGTTCTTAGAATGACAGCCCTACCTTCCTTTGACACGGTTGTCTTCTTTTGAAGGTCACGGAACGTACCAAGCTTTAACTTGGAGAGTGGGTCAAAGAAACCGACAGAACCAAACGGTTCTTCAACTTTGAGGACCTGTAACTGGGTGCAGTCACTCCTTCTTCGGATAACTTACTAACGAAGCGTTCTAGCAATTCTGACTTCTTCATGGCCTTTTCCTCCCTCAGGATTGCATCTTTAACAAATTCTCTAATGTTGCTGAACGCTCTATTATAGCTTTTGCTAGCTAAGTCCTCGTCTTCGCAATTTTTCTCTTCCAATTTTTCAAGGGCCCCTGTTCACACATATTGAACGTAACAGGATTTATGATACTTTATTCCAATTTCAATTATGTCTTTGCCTTGTAATTGTAATAAAAGGCGTCTGTCATCCCAAATCTCAGCGTTCTAAAGTAGTGATGCACTCCCAGTGGCTGTCGTGTTTAAACTTAACGGTTCTCTTGACCTTGCCCCTTTGTTCTTCGTTAGCTTTGTTTTGTCTTGTTGACAAATAGCGCATTTGTTTATGGCAAACGCATCAACCTGTGACCTTAACGTACGTTTTGCTGGCTGAGGCTCGGTAATTGAATCATCATTATCTTTGACAGGGTCTTGGATGAGAATATGACGTTGCTTCTCAACGGCCCTTGCGACTTTGACCTTATCAGTGTATACTTAATAACATTGTCTGTAGTATTTGCCCTTTGGCCCTTCTTCCCAGAAACCTTTCATCTTGGACCATATAGCATCTTTCCGTCTCTTTGCGCACGTTTGAAACGTAAGCCAACTTTTTTCGGAAACGTTAGTTAACGTCCCTGACTCATCTTCTACATGACATGACATCTTCCACATGGATGCGATGGCTGAACTGAGCAAGAAGGTTGTTTCTTTGCCATTGCCTGACCGTTACATCATCAATGGAAATAAAAAGCCTAATTGTATAAATCACAAGAGGTAATATTCTACTTTTCAAATCATTCGATTTAAATCTCTTATGCAAATACAAGTTCCATGCTCCTGTAACATTATTCGATTTTTCTCTTTCAAATCTCATTATCAATTCAGATGGTACTGGTTCTTGATAAGTTCTTAAAATTTTGTTCCAAAAAACATGTTTTTGTCAAATGTTCCATAAAAAATTATTAATCTACACTAGATTAAAAGATAATAGGAGGCTTCGTTTGCGAAAAAAAGCAATTTCTTACCTTCTGCTGATTCAGCAAATTTTCAAGATGCGGACCCTGCTATGTGGTTCCTTTATTATTATTATGATGAGACAAGGGTCGAAATGCATGCGATTTCAAGGGGAAAACACGAAAACAATGGATTTTTTCGTGATAATTGGGCTGTGAACGTAAGAATACGACATTTGTAATCAAGGAAATATCCGAAATGGGGTTTGTTTACCGTTTCCATGGCAACGGGTAAAAAGGCTCGTCAAAAAATCATGAAAAGTTTGAAATGTGACAAAATAATACTTTTAATTGTATTTGTATAAAATTTTAACAACTTTGGGCGTGTATTTCGCGATTTGACATCACTTGTATTTACAAAGCAAAACCTAGCTCCACTCTCCCCCCGTAAAAAAACCTGCCCTTTCTACCTTATGCACCATTCAACGTCCTGGTAACAAGTAGATTGAGATAATTTAGACCTTCAGCTTTAATTTGATACCAATTTCACTAGGTGTCAAGGGGGGTGCTACGAAAATCTATTTTTAGGCCCTTTGTGAAATTTGGCTCATGGACTATAATAGAATACACGAGATATCAGTTCCCAAAAGAACGCATATTCTGAAAACGGATTACAGTAGTATAAGAGGGGTGATTCACAAACAGGGCGCATGCGTAGGGGTGCAAGGGGTGCCAAGGGGTGCTCATGACGTCATAATCCCCCGGGGGAATAAGGTCATTTCCCCTTTTGGAGGATGACATCATCGGAGTGGAGGGGCGTAGGCACAAGGGTGTAAGGGCGTTCACGACGTAATTCTCCATTTTATTCAGAGGATGACATCATAGTTTAAAAATAGAACGATGATGTAATAGTATAATTTTAGAGGATGACATCATTCCTTTTCCTCTGTCTGGTTTATTGTCCGAAAATAGAGTAAATGAAAAAATTTGGATACAAGATGTTATGATATTAGCAGGGCAAGCTGGCAGCACAATAAAACATCCTTTGTTATTTAAAACCTTTTTTAAAGAATATTACTTGTTCATATGCGATGAAATGTGTCCAGATCATAAATCCGTATTTAAACTTCAAATAGTCGCTCAGTGGGGAAAATGTTTCCCAGTATAATGAGAATCAAATAAGTTTGTTTGCTAAGTATCGATCATCTAGAGAACGAGAAATGGGAAAAAATTAAAGCAACGATTCTCGCATAATTATACAATGTTTGCTGCCTCTATTTAATAAACGATCATTTTATTGACTACAAAGTTTGACTCAGAATATGTATAGCGTTTCATGTGGGTCTATGGCTTTAAGTGACATAAGTTCCAATATAATTATAACGTTTAAAACAAGAAATAGGCCTTAGCTTTAAGCGAGATCATTGAAGCATGTCTTGTTCAAGCTTGAATATAGTTACCGTCTAATTGTTTGCTGTCTTGAAAAGAATCCTTTGAAAAACCGTGTTTACTTTGAACAAAAGCGTAGCTACTACTTTCGAATGGACTCACAGCTAAAAATCTTTTTTATCACAATTAGGAAGGTAATTAGTTGAAATGCCTTACTTTGAATGGTTGCTTTTCAACGAAACACCCAGTTTTTACCTTTACCACATATGGATTACCGACATTTACCAGGACAGTGCTCCAAAGCGGCGAAAATGTATTTGTACGAGCGAGAGGTATTGTGGAATTTGCTGATGTGGGGTTTGACCGGAAAACGGGAACGCGGAACACTTTCAAAGGTATGAAAAGATAGGTTGTTTTAATCAGTGGAGAAAAATGAAGTGGAAATGAACTGATCCGCTTCTAGGCGCTATTGCAAATCTACGAATTCCTTCTACCGTTTGTTAAAGCGATTTATTTGATTTGTTGTCATTGTTCGGCATTCAACTGAATGAATTTCTTCAAGATGACGATCTTGTATTAACATAAACGTTGAAAATTGGAAACTTTTAACGACTTATTAACTCTTTCGACAGTAAGAAAGTTTTCTTTAATCAGTAAAAAGCGAAAATAAACTGCTGTGAGGTTGTTTATCTGGAGTGTGAATGTTTTGCTTCGATAATAACCCTTGGGAAACGCATGTTATAAACGCCTTTGTTTTAGGCGAAACCTCTAACTCTAGAAAAGCTAATTGAGTGTCTATTAAGTAAACGAGGTAAAGTAAGTAAAAGTATCTTACAGGAAGCCTCTTAATCTAATACCAAAATTAGGTGACTATCTTTACGACCTTGGTAAATTTTACTGTACGATAAATTTCATTTTTGTAACTATAGATTCTTTTCATAAACTTTGCGCCATGATAAAGTCAACGCATAAATAACAAACTACCTTTTATTATTCATTCCATTCGCGGTCAGCCTGTCACGTTAGTTATATCTTAATCGTTCGTTCCATCACAAATGTATCTCGAGAGTTAAATGTTGTTGTATACATTATTGAGTGTTTTCCATGTGCGGTGAAATGTCTTGATTAGCGCTCATTGTTAGGCTTTCAGATTTCATTTGCTTAGTAATTGATTAACATATAGAATAATGAAAATTTAGCTTTTATACCTTTTATACCTTTGCGCCGGTTTCCCAGCTGTGACTATGGCATATTTCAAGTGATAAGTGTGATGAAGTGGTATTTACTGTTGTACATATTTGGAGCGTTTTCCACATGCAGTGAAATGTCTTGAATAGCTCTTTGTTATAGGGTTTTATACAAGTTTAACATGGAATAATGGAAATTGAACGATAATACCTTCAGTATTTTGTGCCGGTTTGCTAGCTGTGACTGTGGCATATTTCAAGTGATAAGTGTGAACGATGAACTCGCACCCCAAATGTGTTTCTTTCGTAAGAAAAGCTGTTAAGAGAATGATGTCATCGCTAAATATAGGACTAAAGCGATGGTGCAATAGCTGGAACTGAACCAGTGATGCCTCCTTGAATCTAAAAATAGAAATGATGTTTTCGGAGAGAACTGGGGTGGTTCTAAATTTAGATCATGATGTAATGCCGTGTTTTTTTTTAACTATAAAAACGAGAGTTATTCGAGCTGCTGCTTCAGTTGTGAGAAACATGAATACTTATCACGAATTAGAGGAGTTAAACATTCAAGAATGGGAGGACCTATGTCGCCATCACCCAATCTCCTCCAGAGATATGGAAACATTTCTAGAAGACACCATTAACGAGGTAGATGCACCATCTCTCGAACTCTTCCACCTGCCTAAAAACAACAAGAAGAATTTTCTCTGCACTCAATGCGAGAAACACTTCACAAAGAAGTTCGCTTTAGAGCGGCATATGAAAATACACACGCAGGAAAAGGGATACGGCTGTAATCTATGTACAAGAAAGTTTTATCGCAAAGATAAACTTCAACAACACCAAGAAATTTGCCAAAGAAAGGCGATTAATGATCAGTGTTCAAAAGAGCCGAATAATGCTGATGATTGTGATGTTGGTGAAAACACAATTACTGCACACGATGTTCGCGGTAGAATTAACGCCTGCAAGAACTTTGTTTGCACTCGTTGCAATAAACATTTTACAAGGAAATTTGATTTACATCGCCATATGAAGATACATGCTCGGGAGAAGGAGTTTCAATGCAGTACCTGCACTAAAACCTTTCATCGTCGCGATAAGAAACTCCAGCATGAACAGAACTGCAGGAGACTGCAAATGCCAGTAAAAGACAACAGGCTGACCGAGGGAAACACGGTTCAGGTCGGTCGTGGAGAAAGTAGCCCAACGGAAGAGAAGGAAAATGACGTGTGTGAAAGTGCGCTGAATGGGAATTTGAAAACTGTACAGATGAAACCAAGGATAAACGAAAAACACGATTTAACACTCTTCCTAAAAGGAAAGAAAGCAAATATCTTCAAAAACCTGAAAACAGAGCTGAAGGAGAAAAAAGGTGTAAAATGGTTCATTTCAACACAAGTAAAAATGGTAAAATATAGGCCAGATGGTCAAGATGAGTTCGCCACACCCCATTTTAGAGGCAACTGCCAGCGACTGACGAATTTTAATGCGCTCCCGATCAATATGAAGAATGCGTGGAAAAAATAAAAGAATCTTTTCAGACTTATCAGCGCGAAGGGAGCGGTTGGCAATTGCTAGAGGTAAGATATCTCCTTTTCTTTTTTCGATAAAGGCTTTAGCTCTAGGGGTTAATATATGCACACTTTCGTTTTTTAATTTTCTCAAACTAATAGACTCTCTAGTGATTTCCATGTTTTTCTATTAGTTAATTAACCTTTTTTTTGGCCTGTTAGGTGTTGAAATTAGACCTCGGCATTGCTGTGTACACCCCGCTGCAGGGATCTACTTACATTAAACTTCCCAAAAAGTTAGAAGACAAAAAAGCGATATTAAATATACAGAATGATGACCAAAAGTGTTTCCTCTGGAGCGTACTTGCTGCCTTGCACCCAGTCCACTGGAAAGGTCAACCGCGGCGTGTTCACCACTACAAGTCCTTTGAACAAGAACTGAACATCAATGGCATAGAATTTCCAGTGAAAGTAAGTGATATAACGAAATTTGAACGACAAAACCAGGACATTAGCATCAACGTCTTTGGATATGAAGAAAAAGAACTCTTCCCGTTGTATATCACGAAAGAGAAAAAAGAACATCATGTGAATTTACTGCTTATTTCGAGTAATGACACGAGGCACTTTTGTTTGATTAGGGATTTAAGTAGATTATTGTGTTCTTTGACTAAGCACAGGTGTAAGAAGTTTTTCTGTGAATATTGTTTGCATGGGTTTGCTAGGGAGGATTTGTTATTAGAACACGAACCCCACTGTAGTAAGAACGGGCCACAAAAAATCAAATTGCCAGACGAAGGTCATGATGTATTATATTTTAAAGATGTTCAGAAACAACTTAAAGTACCGTTTGTGATTTATGCAGATTTCGAGTCGATTTTAGTGACATTTGATGAGCAAAGATTATACCCTAGTGTTTCGTTTACGCAGAAAACGCAAGTGCATCAACCTAGTGGTTTTTGCTATACGGTGGTTTCTGAGGTAGAGGCTTATGATACTGCACCTGTTGTGTATCGTGGGGAGAACGCAGTTGACAAATTTCTAGACCATTTATTGCACGAAGAAAAACGTATTAAGGAATTTTAGAACATGTTGTCCCGATGTCGATTAACAAGAATGAGGAGCAAGCTTTTCAAAGGGCAACACACTGTCACATTTGCGGAGATGTGCTTGACTCTGATCGCGTCAGGGATCACTGCCATCTGACGGGAAAGTATCGCGGAGCGGCTCACAGCGATTGTAATCTTAACTACAAGTTTACCAATCGCATACCTGTCGTGTTGCATAACCTACGGGGCTATGACTCACATCTGATCATGCAAGGGCTGGGAAAATTGAAAGGAGTTCCCATCACCTGTATACCCAACAACTCGGAAAAGTACATTTCGTTTACTGTTGGGGACTTGGTTTTCATTGACTCCTTGCAATTTATGAATGCCTCTCTTGAAAAGCTTGTCTCCAATTTAGCAAAGGAGGGAGATGGTAAATTTCGCGTACTTAAGAAATACACGCCTGTTGAGAAGGTACCGTTACTGTTGAGAAAAGGGGTCTACCCTTATGAGTATGTAGACAGTTTTGAGAAATTTCAACAAACAAATCTCCCACCCATTGAGGCATTTTTCAGCACTTTACGAAATGAAGGAATAAGTGTAGAGGATTACGTTCATGCACAAACTGTGTTTGCCGAGTTTCAATGTCAATCACTGGGAGATTATCATGACCTTTACCTGAAATCTGATGTTTTACTGTTAGCAGATGTATTTCAAAATTTTCGTGACATATGCTTAAACTACTACCAGCTAGACCCAGCTCACTTTTACACCTCCCCCGGCCTAAGCTGGCAGGCCTGTCTAAAAATGACGCAGGTAGAACTAGAACTCATTACTGACCCAGACATGTACATTTTCCTGGAGGAAGGTCTTAGGGGTGGAGTTTCTATGATATCGAATAGATATTGCAAAGCAAACAACCCCTATATAGCAGGCTATGACAAAGATCAGGAGACGAATTATATCATGTATTTAGATGCAAATAATCTTTACGGGTGGGCTATGTCACAACCGTTACCCGATAGTGGGTTTTTCTGGTTGAGTGAAGACGAAATTTCGGAATTAGATGTGTCAAACATCGCCGACGACAGTGAAGAGGGGTTCATATTGGAAGTGGATTTGGAATACCCTTGTAATTTACACGAGCGTCACAACGACTACCCACTGGCCCCCGAGAAGATGGCGGTAAAGACCGACATGCTATCTCCCTACTGCGATCAGCTAGCAGATGAATTACACTTGAAATCTGCGTCAGTCTCCAAGCTTGTTCCAAACCTCGACAACAAGACGAAGTACATTCTACATTACCGCAATTTAAAGCTCTACCTCAGTTTGGGTATGAAGTTGACAAAAGTTCACCGGGTTCTCAGCTTCCAGCAATCTTCCTGGCTCAAGTCCTACATTGACTTCAACACCGAAAAGCGAAAACAAGCTTCTAATGACTTTGAGAAAGATTTCTTTAAACTGATGAACAACTCTGTCTTTGGAAAAACGATGGAAAATCTAAGAAAAAGAGTAAATGTAAAACTTGTGAATGATGAAAAACAGCTCAAGAAACTGACCGCCTCCCCTTCCTTCGACTACTTCAGAATTTTTACAAACGAGTTGGCCGCGGTGAACATGAAAAAACCCACGTTGTACCTCAACCGCCCCATCTACGTTGGCTTCAGCATACTGGACTTGTCTAAAACATTGATGTACGATTTTCACTACAAGTATATCAAGGTGAAATATGACAACAAGGCAACTCTGCTTTTTACTGATACGGACAGTTTGTGTTACAACATACAAACCAAAGACATTTACAAAGACATGCAAGAAGACTCAGAACTGTTTGACACGTCAGAGTACCCGTCCGATCATTTCCTGTTCAGCACGAGAAACAAGAAAGTTCTGGGAAAAATGAAAGACGAGACACACGGAGTTCCTATCGAAGAGTTTGTTGGTCTTCGACCTAAAATGTACTCATTACTCTATACGGAAAACAGCAAAACGGTTGAGAAAAAAGTGGCGAAGGGAATTGCGAAGAATGTGACAAAAAGGGAAATAAGACATGAACACTACAAAGAGTGCCTCTTCAACAGAAAGCAACAGATGGCTTCCATGCACCAAATACGAAGTTTTCAGCACAATGTCTACTCTATTAAACTGAACAAAATTGGACTGAGTCCTTTTGATGACAAACGATATATTTTGGGTAACGGTTGTGATTCACTCGCCTATGGACACTACTTATTAAGAGACTCTAATTTAGATCAACATGATCAAGAACTGATTGAATTATTAGCAGATTTGTAAATAGATATATTTAAGTAATATCCCGGAGTTGAAACATCTATCTTTTTTTTTTTTTTCAATATGACTTGATTTCCTTGCTAGATTAAATCACTGAAAATGTTCTTGTTTCAAATCTCATTAGTTATCCCTCGTTAAGGTGTTGACAATGTAAGGAGAGATCGATTAGATGTGGATAACTCCTGGGGCTTATGCAATCATGTGTAAAAGTAATTAGTGGCTATTTCAATAAAACACAATGGATGGATAAAAGTGTTGTTGTGTATATGTGTTCCAAAATGAGACAAAACCTAAGAAAAAGAAATATCTGTCCATAGTTTTTTTCATAATTCAGTTGATTGAGTAAAAATCACATCTTCATCATGTTCGATGTTAAGTGGCGATAAATGGAGTGTCTCTGACGGTGGTCGTTGTCTTGATTTCCAGCATCAATCAATCAATCAATCAATAACTTTATTAAAGTGTCGATGCAGTCTAGCTGAGGGTCGAAACCCTCTACTAATAGGGGACACATAAAATTAATAACATAAATTATAAAAGTTAAAAACCTAGATTTGATATTTATAATAAAAAGAGACTAAAATTTAATTACATTATTTACAATAATTCTAACAATTCTAAAAATAAGTTATTCGTAAGTAGATTACGTGCTACATAACACACAGCTCTTACATTCATGTTCAACGGATGATTGATCGGAGTAAAATCACACTCGCTGGTATAAACAGAAGTGTTCCAATAAGAACGTAAATGTACGTTATGGAGTGATTATGATTTCCCATGTTTATGAGGTCTTTATGAGCTGACGTATTTCTTTTGGTGTTGGAAGTATAAGAGAGATGGTTCTGGTGATGAGTTGTTGGTTTTGTCGAAAAGGTGGTTGGAATCTCAGTTGTTGTGTTGGTTGGGATCTTTGTCGTTGAATAAGTACAATCGGAAATTATAGTGATTAATTTGGAAGGTTGAAATCGCTTGACATCGTCACATAACAGCGGATTATTGTCGCGCAAATCCAAAAGTACAACCCGTGGAAACACTTTCAATAGAGAGGTTAAATTGAGGTGTCGAAGGTTGTTACCACGCAGTAAAATTGAACTATAGTTCACCAGGGTAGACGTTGAGTGTGGCATTGAATATAGATCTCTGTGTGAGCAGTCAATTGTCTCCGATGCTTCATAACAGCGACATTTTCCTTCTAAGCAGGCGTTAGAATACCCTAATAATATGAACGTAAGGAAAACAAGAGTGGACATAGTTCTATCTTTCTGGAAACGAGAAATTCGAGATTTCCTTTATCGTGAAATTATTAACTTATTTTTATCAGTGATTTTTACATAGATAAGGGAAAACTTTTATTGAATAACACGCGCGCGCTTTCATCTCACGAACCCACGCACCATCTCCACGCGCGTTCGCAAGAAAACACTGAGGTTAAAGTGGCTCTAATGGTCCTTAAGGCTGTTTAGGCCTTTTTTTCCTTATTTCAACCGTTCTGTTCTTCAGTAACGTTTATATTTGAAAAGGATGTTAATAAAACTCTGTCATTTGCTTCAAGTTTGCAACCTGTTAACGTGATGCGGAGGAGATGTAAGCATTGTCCGATCCCACGCACTATCTCCACGCGCGATTCCACGCGTGCTCTCAGAGAAAAACACAAGCGGATATGTGCCCTTTATGCCCTTTATGCCCCTTTGGCCCTATTAATTTAGCGAAGGAAACAAATTTCTTCAGTTTTAATTTTTAGGTTTGTGAAAAATTATAAACATGTTTTTCAAAATCTCTTTTTTGACACGATTTTTTTCTTCAAATGATTTAACCTTAACAATTTTTCTTTTAAATTTTTACCTTTGACCAAAAATATCAAGATATATCTTGCATTTACTCTTTGCCATTTTCGAAATGTTTTTCTATTCTAATAATTATCTCCACCGAGTGATTTTACTAATCTCTGGGAATGATCGAGATGAGACTGTTAAGTGAAATATGAAAACGATTGTTCATTTTGTTTCAAAACTGAACACAAAACTCCCTTTGAATTGTTTACTAATGCCTCGCAGCAGTATTGGTTAACTAAAAAACTTTCTTACCGTTAAAAGAGTTTATGAGCACTAAACATTTCCCAGTTGAACTATTCTGTTTTAACGCTGCTTAATACTTAAGACTTAGAGAATTAGATAACTTAATTATATCCTTCGTTCCTTATAAGCAAAGTGCGGAAGAAAAAAGTATGAACTCAAGTAACTGGCAACGAAAGCGAAAATCTTTTAGCGTAAATATTCGACTTTTACGACTTCAACCTTCAACACTTACTGATAAAAAAAGTGCAAAAAAATAGAGCAGTTGGATGATAAATCTCTTAGTATACATCTGTATATTTTGTTTTCCAGTACAGCTGAGTAGTTTTATTCGTTGTTTTTGTTTTGACTTGTTTGCGGGATTTTCTGCCATGATAGTTGATCCACGTAGCTTAATAATTTAATATTCTTTTCATAAAACTTTTAATATAAAGATCATTTGCCAGTCAAAACCTAACAAAGTGTCAAGTTAATTCCACCTTATAACTAAATTAAATCAAAAAGTTTACAACAAAACATTGTGCTTGTATAGTGTGATCATGTTAAACATTAAAAATTGAAAGCATCAAAAACAGATTTTCATAATACATTTAGAGCTACTGTATTCAGTAAAGATTAGTATTTTAGTTACTTCATATTTGGAGAAAGCATTTGGAGAAAGCTTCTCAATTCAGAGGGGAAGCTTTCAAACTAGGCTCAATGAATATCGGAGACGAAGCGACAAGTTTTCGTGATAGTATCAGGTTATTGAAAAAAAGCCACCTACATTATATATTATCTGCGAATATCAATTTCCTTCTTAATTTCCACTCGTGCGCCTTTTGGCCGTTTCTTTTATCTTTCATTTCAGTGAACTTGAGTGGTTCTGAGTTCACTTTCATTTTAGCTTAATTGGTTTTCTACTCTTGGTCAGCGCAGGAATGATAGAGAATGCTCCTACGATCATTTTGACTTGAATAAAAATGAATCATGCTCGGAGCCGCAATTATTTCGGATCTCTCCGTTAACCTAATTTATTTATTATAATTATCCACAATGTAGAAAACTCACTGCAAGGTAGAGCGAGAAATATTTATGAAAAAAATATTTTTTAGCCTGCTCGCTATTTTTTTTGGTTCAGCTTACAAAGCGAATTTGCCTTTTTTTTTGCGTCTTTTCATACCATCAGTTATCTCAATCACGGTGCTCCCGAGCCAGAGGTTAGTGTTAAAAGTGCTTGATAATAATGATGCAAGGAAAGCTAAGAAATAATAAAAAAAAAAACAACAAGAAAATTGTAATATTTCAACTAAATAAATAAAGATTAAGATGTATTTAAGATGTATTTATTTTATACAATGACATCCCTTTTAAACTGACTTGGAAATGTGCTGTTTGAAGGAACCACCCCATGCATTTCTAGCACAAAGACATCAATTCTTTTAACAGCTTTTTCTACGATTTCATTTATTCTGCTTATTAGGATGAAACAGAAAAAGAACACATCTTGGGTGCGAGTTCATCAATCACACCTATCGCTTGAAATGTGCCACAGTCACGGCTGGCAATCCGGCGCAAAGTACTGAAGGTATTATCGTTCAATTCCATTATTCTATGTTAAGTACAAAATCTAAAAACAAAGAGCTGTTCAAAATCCATTTTACTACATGTGGAAAACGCTCCAAATATATACAACAGTAAATACCACTTCATCAATCACACCTATCACTTGAAATATGCTATAGTCACAGCTAGCAAACCGGCGCAAAGGTATAAAAGTTAAATTTTTATTATTCTATATGTTAATCAATTACTAAGCGAATTAAATCTGAAAACCTAACAATCACAAGCGCTAATCAAGACATTTCACCGCACATGGAAAACGCTCAATAATGTATACAACAACATTAACCCTCGAGATACATTTGTGATGGAACGAACGATTAAGATATAACTAACGTGACAGGCTGACCGCGAATGGAATGAATAATAAAAGGTAGTTTGTTATTTATGCGTTGACTTTATCATGGCGCAAAGTTTATGAAAAGAATCTATAGTTACAAAAATGAAATTTATCGTACAGTAAAATTTACCAAGGTCGTAAAGATAGTCACCTAATTTTGGTATTAGATTAAGAGGCTTCCTGTAAGATACTTTTACTTACTTTACCTCGTTTACTTAATAGACACTCAATTAGCTTTTCTAGAGTTAGAGGTTTCGCCTAAAACAAAGGCGTTTATAACATGCGTTTCCCAAGGGTTATTATCGAAGCAAAACATTCACACTCCAGATAAACAACCTCACAGCAGTTTATTTTCGCTTTTTACTGATTAAAGAAAACTTTCTTACTGTCGAAAGAGTTAATAAGTCGTTAAAAGTTTCCAATTTTCAACGTTTATGTTAATACAAGATCGTCATCTTGAAGAAATTCATTCAGTTGAATGCCGAACAATGACAACAAATCAAATAAATCGCTTTAACAAACGGTAGAAGGAATTCGTAGATTTGCAATAGCGCCTAGAAGCGGATCAGTTCATTTCCACTTCATTTTTCTCCACTGATTAAAACAACCTATCTTTTCATACCTTTGAAAGTGTTCCGCGTTCCCGTTTTCCGGTCAAACCCCACATCAGCAAATTCCACAATACCTCTCGCTCGTACAAATACATTTTCGCCGCTTTGGAGCACTGTCCTGGTAAATGTCGGTAATCCATATGTGGTAAAGGTAAAAACTGGGTGTTTCGTTGAAAAGCAACCATTCAAAGTAAGGCATTTCAACTAATTACCTTCCTAATTGTGATAAAAAAGATTTTTAGCTGTGAGTCCATTCGAAAGTAGTAGCTACGCTTTTGTTCAAAGTAAACACGGTTTTTCAAAGGATTCTTTTCAAGACAGCAAACAATTAGACGGTAACTATATTCAAGCTTGAACAAGACATGCTTCAATGATCTCGCTTAAAGCTAAGGCCTATTTCTTGTTTTAAACGTTATAATTATA
This sequence comes from Meandrina meandrites, assembly GCA_963693305.1. Lineage (NCBI taxonomy): Eukaryota > Metazoa > Cnidaria > Anthozoa > Scleractinia > Meandrinidae > Meandrina > Meandrina meandrites. The sequence continues at coordinate 15,504,529 of OY855908.1, forward strand.
TTGGAACTTATGTCACTTAAAGCCATAGACCCACATGAAACGCTATACATATTCTGAGTCAAACTTTGTAGTCAATAAAATGATCGTTTATTAAATAGAGGCAGCAAACATTGTATAATTATGCGAGAATCGTTGCTTTAATTTTTTCCCATTTCTCGTTCTCTAGATGATCGATACTTAGCAAACAAACTTATTTGATTCTCATTATACTGGGAAACATTTTCCCCACTGATACGGATTTATGATCTGGACACATTTCATCGCATATGAACAAGTAATATTCTTTAAAAAAGGTTTTAAATAACAAAGGATGTTTTATTGTGCTGCCAGCTTGCCCTGCTAATATCATAACATCTTGTATCCAAATTTTTTCATTTACTCTATTTTCGGACAATAAACCAGACAGAGGAAAAGGAATGATGTCATCCTCTAAAATTATACTATTACATCATCGTTCTATTTTTAAACTATGATGTCATCCTCTGGAGAATTACGTCGTGAACGCCCTTACACCCTTGTGCCTACGCCCCTCCACTCCGATGATGTCATCCTCCAAAAGGGGAAATGACCTTATTCCCCCGGGGGATTATGACGTCATGAGCACCCCTTGGCACCCCTTGCACCCCTACGCATGCGCCCTGTTTGTGAATCACCCTTCTTATACTACTGAATACTGGTGGCGGAGGTAACCTGAGAACTACTGTATCTGCGCACGCGCGAGCTTCGAATATTAATTTTTTTCTGAAATTAAAAAATGTTGCAATATGGCTGAAGTATTGCCCGTAAGTACCAGCTTTTTTGGCCTTTGAAAGGAAGATGACGAAGAATTGTTTGTGCTACTGGCTGCTTTGCGCATTTGACGTAATAATTCAAACGGTGTATTGTAACGTCAGTATGCGTTTGATCACACAATTTCAATCGATTCCTTTCAAGATGTTTGCTCGAAGCAAAATTTATGATCATCAAATATCAAGCTAACGTTCACATGAGAAAAGGTCGATTGTCGTCCTTCAGGAAGGTTTGCCTTGCCTTGGTATGGGTCAGCAATCTTTCCTGTTTAAGGTCACTAATGGATTCTAAATATTGCAAGTGTATCGTTTTCCATTTTCAAACAAAGATTGAAACAAAGAAAGCTAAAGAGTACCTTCATAAAAAGATAAGTGTTTATTTTGCAGATTTCGATGATAGAGATGACTTGGCACCATAAACCATGTCGTACTATACAAAGCGTTTTTAGCATGAAAAAGTAGACTTTGCGAGACACCAACACAACTGGAACCGATAAAGCAGGGTAGTATGGTATGTCTGAGCAAAGCCAACCCCCTCACCCCTCCTCCTCATAGACTGTTGAAGCCTCAGTCTCTTACACTAAATCTTTTCCAGTGCAATATTAAATCTTAAACAAGCGTTGAACAGGAAAACAACAACGTTATTAAAGTTAAAAGCGAGACACAAATGATTGACGCGACTTAGACGTCTATAAGTCTAAGCAAATTACAGACTCTTGAAAATGTCGCCGTTATATATGGAAAATAAATCAATTACCACTTTATTCACCTTTAAAATTCACCATAAATTCACGGCATATCACGACTTTCGGTTTCTACCTAATCTATTTCGTACAAGTAAGGATACCCAAAAATTGTCTAAATCTTGAATTTCCCACTCACTTTAAATAACAAATATATTAAAACTTTCCAATTAGTGACATTTAGTTTTCTTAAACGTTCAGCAACTTTTGCCCACCTGGTTAGTTTTGAAGCTCAAGTGCCACCTGATATTGCTTCATATTTACCCTATCGTCTGTGAAATGCAATGTACTTGTTTAAATGACAATAGAGATAAAGATCTTGCTTAATATAACAAGCGTCGTCTATTATCATTCTTTTATAGCTCTGGCACTCCTACTGCATCTGCTTGATAGCAATGTTTGATTAAAACTCTTTAAAAAAATTTGAAGTGAGAAATATTCCGTTAAATGGTGAAAAACTGTTTAATTGCAAAAACCAAGAAAAGAAAATGGCAAGTAGACACAAGAACTGGTGGTGTTTTATATCACTGTACTCTCGCCAGCGGACTGTTATCAGTCATGCTCGGTTCAGTTCTCGACTTATTTCAAGTCTTCTGTTACAACCAGTACCTGTCTCCTATACTGGATCCCAGAATAAACAAAGCACTGTTTATGGTCCAAAAGTGACACTCATTATTCATACCCCATTCATTATCAGAGGTCCACCTGGCTACACAAAAACCTAAAATTTGTGCATGAAATATCTATTGTATTAAACAAACCTTTCAATAGCTATTGTTTCCGCTCCCATTTTATTGGACTAGTTTTGAGAGGTGGGAGACTGTTGTGCGACCAAAACCTACTAGGCTGGGATCATTTTTGAGGCACTAGACTATAACATCTAGTTCCTTGGTTGAGTATTTAAATTTGTAAACAAAGGCTGTGATAACGCCCGTGCTAGTGTACAACGCATCTGGTTCACAAAATACAGCAGACTTAAGTTCAATACTGATCTGTAACATTCGATGTCTTCGATTGTAACAGACGTCATTAGTGCCACTATCGGTTTGCTTGTTAATAAAGGCAGAGATGTGGTAGTTGAGAGGCTCAGAGAAGGTGATGTAGCTGATGAGGCTATTCGTAAGTGGATTGTGCGTGAAATCACTGCAGTCAGTTCAAGGTTGAACGGATTAGCAAGGAAAGACCTGAATACAAGTATCACCCACTTCAGCAGTGGCTTTGTCAACCTTTCTGAGGCACTCAACAAGGCAAACAGTGGCGATGACTGCTCAGTATCCACACAAACAACAATGGAAACGGCAACTGCTGTAAATATACCCGAGATTCTTAGCCAGTGGAAGGCCACTGACTTGGATGAATCAGGTAGGAGGATGCTCTCGTATGCAAAAGAAGACTTCAAAGAGGCTGGAAAAAAAAGCAACAGAAGCCTTTAGTAATGAAGATCTTGAAACGTCTCACCGCATCCAAGCAATGCTTATTCGTGTTGCGGCGAGAATACTTGAGAATGTGGACCATCCTAAGGACGCACTAGCAGCGTGTAGACAGTGCCTTCATGAACTACACTCCATGCCAGCGGTTAAGAACAATTTTAAAGTCGCACTCGACAATCGCTTTTGGGCTCGTTTACAACGGAATAAACGTAAACAAATTATTTCGAATGTCTGTCGCATAAATCGCGTCATTTACGATGTGATGCAAATTGTCTGTGAAGCTGTAGACCTCGAAAAACATTGTGTTGTCATCGGAAAAGAAACACTGGTCGATACATTGCGAGACGTAAGGGTAACTCAAACACTGCCTAAATCGGACATCGTTCACTGCTGTGTTACACCACGTCTACTTGGCCAGGACGGAGAAAAGCCAGACAGTAAGCTCAAGATGCCCCAAGGTATCGCTACAGATAGACAAGGACAGTTTATAGTGGGAGACAATGGGGATCGCGACGTAAAAGTGTTTGACCGCAGTGGCAAGTTTGTTAAGTCTCTTTGCCCAGGACCTGATGAAGGCGATGCAGAACTATCAATTAGAGAAGTAGCCACTGACAGGCATGATAACATTTATGTTCTTGTTAGACTGGAGAAACTGACAGGTTTTCCCGAGTTTGTTGTGTATGTTTTTAATAAGAACTTTAAACTAAATCACATGTTTTCCCTGAAAGGATCCCGAGGTTGTAAAATGGCAATAAACGAGAACGACAAATTGATGGTACTACGAGAACATTTTAGAAACTGTATCGTTGATGTGTACAAGACTGACGGACAGTTTGTTTCCAGTTTTGGAGAAGGAATAATGAAGGATGCTTCAGCTATTACTGCTGCTCATAAGGGTCGTGTTTTGGTGGCGGGTAAAGATGGCTCTCGTGTTCATGTGTTTAGTGAGACGGGAAAATATCTTCTGAGCTTCCCAGTAGAAGGATTTTATTTCTCTCTAAACATTGCGTTTTACAGGTCAAGAGCTGGACAAGTTGTCGTTGCTGGTAAAGAAAACTTAAAAAAGAACCGTTTGTACATGCTCATATACACCGTAGAAGGTAAACTAGTGCGTACCATTCAGCTTGATGGAAAGGGAATTGACTACTTATCAAGGATAACGGTATCTAAAGAGGGGCACTTTGCTGTAGTTTATCGGGGATCGCAAGATTCGGAAAAGGTTCTTGTCGTATGAATGTGATGTGCTGGAATGGCACAACTGACCTTTTTTAATAAAACAGTAAACGTTACTCCGACAAAGTGACGTTTTATAGCTACTATAAACGCTTGTGTGTTCATGAGTCTGACCTCGATTTCGTTCTAAAATGTTTCTTGAACAGTTCATTAAATGAGGTTTGGCTAGATTATGTTGAGAATTTTCAATATTGACATTTTTGAGGTCATATCCCAAATCGTCATAAGAAAACTTAGTTAAATACCAAATTTTGTTCGGTACTCGCGCGAGTAGCGACAAAAATACTTAACACTTACTATCTGTGCTTTTTCCCTGTAAATATCATTCGAGTGATAACGCGGCATTTTTGCTATCATTTTGTGCATATCAGACATTACAATGTGTGTAGTTCTTTGGATAAGTTACTATTAGCTAAAAAGCTGGACCCGTGCACGATAGTCAACAAGAACAAGTAACTGTAATTAAATTGGGTCTAGCCATTATTATTTATAGTTTTTAACTACATGTACTTTAATTACCTTACAAACTAATAAATGAAACAGAAAATGACTGGTTAGTTACGCAGTGATATTTTTACGGTGGTGACAGCAGATGGAGTTTCTGGAGTTTTTCTTGCGTTTCAATGTACCAGCGAAATCAACCTTGTTTAATCACAGTAGTAGGTAGTCTTACGACTCTCAAAATTGCGGCCCTCGGGTTTTCGATCGAATTGGATTTAGAAATGCTTGGGGCTTTATTATTATAAACCAGAGCAAGGACGCGAACCAACAATACACTAACTCAACCTACATGACGTTGCGTCAGGGATTCCAGCCCGGTTGTTTTCCTAGTATAAAAATAAACTGATTCGCCCATCCTACTAAACTGCATCCCCCGCGATACAGCCTAATAAAGCGCGACTTCTTGAATATATTTGAATATATTTGATTCATTGGGTGTCACGTAAGTCTGCTCAGCGTAACATGTACCAAAAACATCATTCGTTCCACATTTACATGATTTATTGGTTAACCATTGTACATTGTTATCACGCCACAATGTAGCCTGTTATTAATATGCAGTTTGTTTATAGCCAACAAAAACGTAAAAAAATGTAATACTTTCATTACTATTATTTGGCAGTTTTTTTTTATAAATGAGGTAACAGATCGAAATATTAATTAAGTGATGATAGTTGATGATAGTTGTTTCACACGATCCAAAGTACTGAAAAGGTTTTAACACGTATTTCAATAGATTAAAGCCTACTCTTTCATGCTAGGTAGTTTGTGGTTTCAAATTGTGGTATACGTTTTGAGTTATAGCTATGTTGTTGTCAGTCGGTACAGGTCACACGGAGTGAAAACGAGGTTTAAATTGCCACTCAATCTATACATAGAAACTTATTCAATAAGAAAACTAAGGCTATCCAGATATCTTGTAAGACTCTATGAAAGTCAATTTTATGAAAAGCACCGCTGCTTTGTAAAGAAATCACGTGACATTTGCTCTCGTTTCACGTGATGTGTCAGAGCATCTTCATTTATTGCTATATAGAAACTGAAAAAATGAAGATTAAAACAATTGCTCTTAATCTGCCTAGAACAAATAACCCTAAATAAAACAAAATGTTCCAGTCTAAGACTTTGTTATAACTTGTCCTCTATTTAGTAGCTTGTATACGGACGAGAAGTCGTCAAGAATGTTACAAATACTGAGTAACAAGTAGTAACATATCATGATATAAGTGGGATTCTGACATTTTCTTTTTACTAACCGAAGCGCAGACTGCCGTTCTAATTCTGAACAACACTAGTTGAGGCAAACGAATAGCACACATTTTCTTTGCAAACGTCATGACTTATTAACGCGTAAGATAAAAACATGTTATCCCCTGTTTCCTTAGCTTTGTTATTCATCCTGTGCTATTCTTCGACGCAGCATCATTGAAAACAATAAAATCGTTTTATAGTTTTCAATTTTAAATAGGGGAGGGTAACTGTGGAGAGGTTGAAAAAAAGAGCTTTTGCACACTGTTTAGTAGACATTTGGCCAAGGATCTCAACAGTTTTGTCCATGATTGTAGCGGGCCTGAAAAATTGGCAATGTATGTCCTCTCAAGCATCCATGCACATGCAAATGACCTTTATGAACAAAAAATATGGCATTCAATACTTTAACGTTTATTCAGAATCGATCCTGACTGTTCTCTTAGTCCCTTCACCCTTGCACGTTTAACAGGGACGGGGTATAAGCCACCCACCCTGTGAAGGAAAAACGTTTATTATAGCATTTATCCCTCGTGAATGTTTTGATGTGTTGAATTTCTGTCCGAAACCGCGTTCAGTGACCTGTACAATAAGCCACATTCGGCTTTTTGACATAATTCCTCCTTTAAATCATTATGTTTCCAGTTTTTTAGGGAGCAATAAAGAATTAGTAGATTATAGCACTGTTTTTTTATTTTTGGATGAATATTGTATCATTTTACGTTACTTTCTGACTTTGTGTAAAAATACTGAAATCTATGATGCAACATGACGGATATAACGCTGCCACAAGTCGTCAAAACCAGCAAAGCCACCGTAACCAGCAAAAACCGCAATTAAACAAGACAAATGATGATTGCAAAAGTTGACAAAATATTTCAAAAATATATCTTAAATATATTTTCAAAGTGTCAGTGGTGGTTTAGCCCTTCATCGGGTGGCCAAAACACATTTTATCTTGTAAAGCAAGCTAAGGGTACCTTCCAAAAGGAAAATAATATTGATGTGTCATATTAGAACCAAAGCGGTGGTTCTATTAATACTCCCACCCCTTTCCTAACCCCAAGCTGTATTAGTTGTGGTATTATGACTTTGGATAAACGAAGAACCGTTGACGAAACCATATTTTGATTAATCACAGAGACAACCACCTGTTAATTCCACGAGGCCTCCATCTTGGTGTTGCCACTTTAGTCATCATCTGAACTGGTTTTTATGACTTTTGATACATTCTAATCCATTCCCAACAGTTGATGGCAAATTTGGGTTCTTTAGTCTCTTTATCACTTCCAGTTTAGACGAAACGATTGAATTGCGTTTATTGAAAAGACGGATTGAATTCTTTCTTTTTTAAAAAAGTTAAGCAGCACTCTTCTGGGCAGAAGTAAGGTAAGCTAGATTGAAGCTTTTGGTTCATTTGCTGTTCCAGCAAATTCCATTCTTCGGTCTACTCCTACCGCTTTCCGAATCGTTCTAAGCTTTCCTGAGATCTCCGTTTTATGCACTTTATTTCGCTTTTTCACTTTCCAATATCAACAAGAGAGGAAGGAAAAGCAGGAATTGCATTACACAGCTGTTTCCCAAGTCTTCAAGAAACAATTTTGCGTACTTTTGAACCCCGTCCGGAATTACAGCTTTTGGCAACCAATTTCGTTGCGTAAAACACTGAATACGAGTACAAGATTATTGGAAAATTGGATGATAGCTCGCGCATCTTTTTTTGTATGATCGATGTTTGGCGTGTTTTTGGACCTTCCTGTCGGCTTCCGAGTTGTCTGAATCTGAAATAAACTGCATGCAAGTTGCTTATTTATAAAAAGGTTCCTGATTTAAGCAGGTCCTCCATGGCAATATTGCTCCAGGAATCGGTTAGAGAGGACTCCAGGCTAGTCTATAATCCCCTATCAGATAAACCTCCTCACGAAAAAAGGAAAGCGAAGAAAGCGTGCTATCATTGCAAGCTGGCCGCGAGGATGCCTCCACGTTGTCCCTATTAATTACGCATCAAAAATAATACAAAAGAGGGTACCAGAGCTGTCATCTTATTGCCAAATACTAATGCACTTAATACAGAAGTAATGAAACACTTTCATGATGCTCAGTCAGCAGCTTGATTAACGAGGAAATAGCAAACTTCCGCCCCAAGAGTAGGGCTAATAAACAGGATGGTATGGTTCTTCCTGGTGAATTCTGTGAGACGATCCATGAATGGAGTTGATAACTGAGCAGCACAGACGTGACTCATTACTTTTCATTGCTTCAAGGCCTGGAAGGCAGCTCTGTATTGTAGTTTCCTCCTGTATTTCTTCCGAGAGTAGGCTGGTTGTACTGCGGATGAGCTTTGTTATATGCCATGTTTTGTTAAACTAAACAACACAGTAAGTTCCTGAATCCAACGTCATTCGAAATTAAGTTTAGGTAAGAGCCTTGGTAGCTACTCAGCCTTGCCATCAGCTGTTGGGCATTTATAGGAAAGTTATAAAAATGCTGCAATGTTTGGGGGGCCAAGAGTGTCTGAACCTGAATAAGATGAATGTTTCATTAAGCGACTGTTTGTGACCTGATATCTACGAGATTAAAGTCATCACGACCGCTTTAGACATTTTAAATACTAGACAAATTATAACAAAATTTAAGATCGAAACTTTCTAATTTGTTCTCTTTTCGTATGGGTTTAATAGGTCTTGGTAAAACATAGACACCAAATTATTGTCCTATTTAACATTATTTCTGCTAAAATTGACAGCAACTGTGTTTTAGATACTTTCTGGATGCAATATTTTTTGCATCCAGAATATTTTTTTTAAATATTGCTTTTTTCTTTACCAAACTTATTATCGTTGTTCCTTTTTCTGTTAACATGAAAACGAGGCTCCTGTCAAAGACGCTACTTTATGGGCTTTGGCCATAAAGAACTGCCCTTTTGCAGTGTGGAAAGAACAAAATAGAAGATCAAAAGGTTTGTTGAAGATCTTGAGCAAAACGTTTCAGTTCCTATATAACAATGAATGAAGATGCCATGACACACCACGTAAAACGAGGACAAATATCACGTGATTTCTTTACAAAGCAGTGGTGCTTTTCATAAAGTCGACTTTCATAGATTCTTACGAGACATCCGGATAGCATTTGTCTTCTTATTGAATAAGTTTCTATGAACAGATTGAGTAGCAATTTCAGCCTTGTTCTCACGTTTCACCCTGTTTGACCTGTACCGACTGACAAAAACATAGCTGTTACTCAAAACGTATACAACAAATTGAAACCACAAACTACCTAGCATGAAAAAGGAGGCTTAAATCTATTGAAATCCATGTTCAAACCTTTTCAGTACTCTGGATCGTGTGAAACGCCATTTTTTTCCTCTAGCTCCCGGACTAATTGAGATGTTCTCTTATACGATCTTGGATGAAACGTGTAGTGCTGCTGATGTGGTGTTGTTTGCAATTGTTAAATGTAATTCGGTAAACGGCGTTCCTTAGAACGTGAGCACAATTTGGTGCTGGAGGTGGGGCAGTCGTCCCTGGTGCATGTACGCTCCGTGGTGTTGTAGAAGAGAGCTCGTCTGAAGGTGTGTGATCTGTGCGCGACAGGTTCCGGTATGCCCGCTTTTGGGAAAAATGTTAGTGATCTTAGCCGTTCCGAGATATATGGAATCTTGAGGCATGACAGACCATTCTACGGTGGGAGGCCGAGAGTCTCTTTAATAGATGGTGGAGGGTGCTTTGTTTGGTCTATACCATTCTCTGGATATCCGTTCAAGCGGAGGATGTCGTCAAACAGGTCTTGGTGCTTTGTGGTTGTCGTTTCTGTGGAGTGTCTATCTTCGATACGTTTCCGCTTATCGCGAATGAAGTCGAACTTTGATTTCTTGGGTATAGGTTATTGGCGCTGTACAAATAGTGGTTTCTTGGCTGCTTTTTATAAAAGTCGAAGTACCTTTCGCCGTCTATGGAGATGGTGACTTTGAAATCAAGTAGTGACAGTGAGAGGCCATTGGGTGTTGTTTCCGGTTTCTCATGAAGTTAAGAACAAGACCCAATTTTAAGGTAACAACCTTAAACTGTATTTCTAAGGTTAATTTCATGACCAAAATATGTTTTCACTTTCTGAGCGGAATCGGCTGGTTTTCAGATCTTCCCGTTACTGCTTTTTGACTTCATGAGTTCGCCTAATCCCGAACCCAGATATTCTCACTCTCCCTATGAAGTGAGTAAACATCTGGAAACAAAATATAAGAGTATGCCTTTATGGATTCATGATTTGATGTTCTTTTACTGAGAGTGGATCCATTTATTTCTGACGTGAAGCTGACGTGAGTTAATTTTCCTTCGCGAAATTTAGTTCACTTTTGCCGTGAGTTGAAGTTCTTTGGAGTGTGTTGATAGAATTGTCTTGTTGTGGGTTTATTTTAAGCTTAACCTCACGGGCTGATATTGCCGTGAGGTTATTCCGACTTACCGACTTTTTTGCAGAAACTAAGAGAAATTCATACAGTGTATCTAAGTGACGTTTTCTGAAGTACTGAGCAACGTTAAAACAAACCAAAATTATATTTATTTAACCTAATAATAACCTTTTAATTTTCAGTCAGGAACAAAGGAAAAATCGTGGAATTTACAAATGACTTTCTGACCACGGACGAATAAGACGAATGCAGGCCCACTTTCTTTGGTCCCTTGTAAGAACAATGACACAAACTCCCACACCCCCCCCCCCCCCCCCCCCCCAATTGGAGTGATACCTTTATTCTGATGCTTTCTAAAGTTATTACAACAATGGTAAACTTGCACATTTCCTCTTCAACCATTTTCACTTATTTAAAGTAGGAAGTAAATTAATGTCACACTGAAACAGCAGTGTTGATAAAACCCAAAAGATAAACTACAACAAATAAATATATCAAATGACATCAGTAAACCTGGTAAAATAAATTAACCTCTTTAAAACACAAGACACGTGTACTTGTCCACGTTAAATAAAGTATGTCTATGTCTATGTCTAAGACAAAACAAACCATTTCATTAGCGGACCACGCTGAAAAAAGTATAACTTATTCCCCTCATTACCTCTTTGAAACATTCCACACACAAAAATATTGATTATACAGCAAATCCCAACCCCACCCCACCCCACCCTCCTCTCCCTTCACCATTGTTTTTTGTCTTTAAGGTAACTGTTGTAGAACGTTAGAGTGATTTCATTTAACCCGTGAAACAATATCTAACGGTTAGTGCTAAATAGTCAAAACTAAACAAAAGAAAACAATGGGATTAGTGTCTAATAGTATCTAATAGTGTAGTAACTATTTCACGGGTTTAGTGAAATCACTCTAACTGCATCAACTCCAAGTCACCAGAAAGCCTTTAGCAGGCTAGAACTCTAGTCTGCTTTAGCCCTGAAAAGAAGCAAAAAAGGTACAGTTTTAATAAAATAACGAAAAAAAACTGCTTTAGTTACAGAACGCCAAAACGATCGCGACTATAAGTACACGAGTAGCAACGAGTGACGACGTTCTTCAATTAAGTTCGTGGCAAACGATGACAAATTGTTGCCCATGTGATATTTCTTGGGTGAACAAACGAACGGAAAACAAAACAAATCTTTTGTTTCCGTGCCGCGAAAACCTGGAAACATTATGCAAACACACAATGTTTTCGAAAAATCAGAAAAAAATTTGTGTCAATTCTGTGTCCGCAACAAATGTTGCACGCGCAGCAAACAGCGCAACATTTGTGTCCGCAACAACGTGCCCTCGTTTGCCACGGCCCTAAAACCTGAAGGTTCGTGAACTGAAAGTTCAAACATGTTGATTTAACGTCCTGTTATTGAAGTTCGCCATTGAAATGAACCGAATGTGAAGGTACGCTGTTAGTTTCCATTTATTCGATTTTTTCGTGTTCATCCTCGTAATTCAAAGAAATCCAGAGCCTTGCATGTTTAATATTGTTGCATGGGACTGAATAATCTAGGTATGCGCAATCGTCATTCGCCTTGGTAAATAAAACCTAGCCGATTTTACCTGGGGAAAACTGTACTGGAGAAATCACGTTTACCTAGGGTGGTGTCAGCACAGCTTATATCTTTACAAGGTGATCACTTCAGTTATTCAACTATTTACAATACTCTTTGTTTTTATCTTAATTCTGTCTCAATATCTTCTCCTTGACGTTAGGGATATCTGATCGATCAGTTTGCTACTTTTTATTCAGTAACAATAACAACAACGACGACAGAAAAATCGTCATCATCATCAACAACAACAGCAACACTGGAAGACACGTGACAACAAATCTCATGTTAGATTATTCAACCTTTTTGTGATTGAGAGCCATATGCATCTCCATAAAAAAGAAATGAAAGCAATTTTTTTCAAGACATGCAGGTTGTTGAGGGGTCGAAAATGTAACGTTGTCCTTTAATTACTTACTTGGTGTAAACGAAGTTCGCTCTGGGTTTCAATCCCACACCAAATCCATGTTTGTCAACCTTGCAGTCCCGTTCTTCACCGTTTTTACCGTAGGTACAAGGAATTTGTCCATTTTTAGTTGTCAAGCACACAAGTCGTTTCTTTTTGCCCTTTCCCTGTAACACGTATTATTAGCATTAATAGAATAAAGTAGAATACTTTAAAAATTTCAACACACTATTCAGGGTGTATTTATCTGCAACATAACGAGTAAACCAAAGAGCAAGACGACGTCGAATTTCTGGTTATGCCAATAGGGTATGCGATCAATTAATGATGAGGCGAGGCGATCTAATGAGGCATTATCGTTCTCAATGTCTTTGTTTTCTTTGTTTGTTCTTGATTAATAACCCCAAAGGAAGGGCTGCTTTTCGAGCTATTGTTTTTCATTGTCTTGTCAAGAGCCCCCGGGCAAGAGCCGCTTTTGCGCTGAGTATTATGAGGCTGTGCACTTTTATCCCATCCAGAAAGATCTTAGTTAAAAAAGTGACTGTATAACTTAAATAAATTGGATCTATCTTAGGCAAATATGCCCTAATAATATTCTTCAGATTACGATGGCAATTTTCGATCTGTGTGTGAGTTCGTAGCCACAACGTTGAAATTTACCGACTTGAATGCGATCAAACGATGCGCTGTTGTTTATTTATTCGTTTATCCGTTAATTTTGCCACAGTAGTAAAGTTATCACCTTCACCTTCACCTTCACCTATCCACTGGCGCCAAGTTGGCGCATAGGGCCACAGTAATAAAAGATAAAATAAAGGTGGCAAAGGTGCCCATGAGAAACCACAAAGCTTTTAAGTAATGGGCTTCCTCTATCAATATATCATTTACAAATTAACAATAGAACAATGGCAAAATCAATGGCTGATTAGAACTAGAACAGGGCTGCTAAATTAACTTTATGTTTAAATCATTACTAGGCTGAAAAGAAATGAAAGTAGAAAAAAGTGAAAAAGAAAGAAAAAGAAAAATGATAGGTTTACGTTAAAGGTTATGTTAAGAGGAATATTTCAGTTTCGAAGTGAAAGAGACCATACTTGTTAAATTTCGAATTTTAGAGCTAAGAGAATTAAAGAATGTAGGGCCTTGGAAATAGATACAAAACTTTCTTATATAAGTCCTACAGTGGGGTAAATAAAGGAGCCTCTAAATTCTCGTTTCAAAAGAATGCACATGGTTTGTCAAGGCAAAAGCGATTGATTATTCCTCTTTCACAACGCCACCTTCCTTTATTATAAGCAGAAAACTGTTAAACAGGTTATGTTAATTACCATAGTTCCAATGCCAATAATATCAAGACGTAGATCATCTTCTTCTGCTGCATTTTTGCACAATTCGAAAGTTGTTTTGAAATCCTCGTTGCTATGTATTGGAGGGCTTGTCTCACCGGTCGGGTCAAAAAATGACTTAACAAAAACCTTCTTCTTTTGCTCCCTGTAACATCCTTTTGGTTCCCATTGAACTAAAAGACCAAAATTAGAAAAAAGGATAACAAAAAATCATTGGGAACTGTAGTTTATTATACACCGCTTGCATCCCGTATCTGCGAGGGTATTTAACAATTATCCTGCGAAATCGCGCGGAATATTGCCTGATACTTAGCCAACGAGGCCGTAGGTCGAGTTGGCTAAAATTAACAACAACAACATCCTCTTTATTACCATCTTTATTGTCCAAACGATATTGCGCAAGATTGAGCAGGATAATTGTTTTATTATTCAACAAATTGTCAACGAAACTGATTTTGCATCGAGAAAAATTGTGGCTGTGCACAGTGTGTGCAGTGCTTTGTAATATTTCATTCGAATCTTGGCAACCTACGTATATCGCAGGATATCTGTTATGTAAGGATGACAGATAACGGAGAATAACGGAGGACGGATAACGGATGACGGAGCTCAAATATTGCAATTCTTTTGGGCTTTTTTAATAAAACAATTATTCCACTCGCGCTTGTTGGATATGAGATCGTTACTGTAACAGCCAACTCGTCGCTGCGCACCTCGTTGGCTATCTACCATCTCATATTCAATTCCTCTCAAATTTTACGAGAAAGCCTTGTTGGCTTGGCAGTCAATCAATTTGTTTACTCCGTCCTCAGAAGAAGAAATACTTGATGAAATTCTTTGGAACAATAGATTCATCAGGATTGGTAAGTACTCAGTGTACTACAAAGAATGGCATGAAGCGGGTGTAGAAAAAATTAGAGATATCTTCAACGGTGACACATTTACATCTTACCGAGATTTCTGCTCTCAATTTGCCCTTAAAACTAACTTTCTAACCTATTACGGTTTATGCCAAGCAATTCCATCTAACTGGATTAAAACTTTGAAAGGCAAATTACAGCCGCATTCGAAGGAACCTACAAACATGGATAGAATTCCCCTTGAGAAGCTCTCTTGCAAACTTGCTACTAACTACCTTGTTGAAAAGAAGTTCGTTTCTGCCACCGCCGAAAAAAGACTGAAAAGAGCTAATTTAAACGACCAGCAAATTTATCAAACGTACATGATGCCTTTCAAGGCCACTAAAGATATTCAACTCTCGATGTTTCAGTTCAAGATTGTACACCATATTTTACCCACCAATGCTGCATTACATAAATTCGGTATTAAAGAGCACGACCGCTGTCATTTATGTGCTGAAAAGCAAACAATTACACATCTCTTCGTAACTTGCCCCAACGTCCAGCTGTTTTGGACAGAGTTTACTGATTGGTGGTACAGAAAAAACAATACTGTGATCACGCTCTCTGAAGCACAAATACTTTACGGCATCACAGACACCGTGCCTCTGTGTCTCGGTTTAAACCTTTGTACAATAATTGCAAAATATTATATTTACACCGCGTCAAAAAATGAGGAAGATTATTTCTTAGACGCTTTCTTGGCTATCCTTAAAAACAAAATAGAAATAGAAACTAGCAGAGCAAAGGTGCAAGTTAAACTGTAAATATAGCTAAATATACTGTAAATTGTCGCTTTTTTGTCATTTTTTTTTTGTAGTTTTCACTAGTTCTAGTAACCGTAGTAAAAGTTTGTAGTAATTGTCCGCGATTAAAAAGTAGTGTAACGTAAGCGGTTTAAATAATACTGTTGTTTATTCAAGCATTGTAATTAGAGCAAGTTGTAATTAGCGTAAGTAGCTGTTTTGTTGTAGTTTTATATGTAGTTTTTTGTAATTAATAATGTAAGTATGCGTGCTGTAAAAAATAGATCATTAATAAAATAAAAAAAATCTCATATTCAACGCGCGTTCGTGAAATACTTGTTAAGTATACATTTTTTAAAGTAAAAAATGCTGGTGAAAAATTTCATTTTGGGGTACCATCAATACATTTTTTCTCTACAATTTTGACTTTATCGATTTGATAGGAACTAAGAAAATGAGTATGTAACCAGTTAAAATTACCGGAAGTGATGTCTGTTTATCCGTGATGAACTTCTGCTCCTCTTCATTATCTATTTTCACCAAGTAACCTCCTCTGTTTTGACAATCTTTATGAGCATCATCCCATCTTTTCATAACCATAGGGCGAAACCAGCAACAGGAATTGCCAGATAAGTCCCAAAAGGAAGGACAGGCTAAAAAGATCATTAAAATATTGCTTGGAAAAATTTCTCTTTCAATCATGGAATGAACCACAAGTACGTACTTAATTTTGTGAGGCTAATCTCCACAAGTCCGACCACAAAGAGCAGAGTAAAAATGAACTTCATTGCACAGTATCTGCAAATAATAACAAAACACATTTGAGTACTGTTGAGTATCATTCTAATGTGACCCTTGCAAGACATAACAAAAATCGAGCAATAACAGTGACATTAACTGCATGAAGTTAATATTTCAATTCTAATTATTATCGAGTCGCCAAAATAACTGATAAAAGAACGTTGCTTTCGGATAATACTTAACTTTAATTTTTTGGAGTTTTTGTGAAACCCACTTCATGCCTGCGGTCGGGTTAAATAAAAAAGAACGATCAAATTCAGTGTTCAGTGATGGTCCACACGTTCAACTCTTGTGCTTTTTCTTACTGTTTAAAATTGTCTCGCCTGTTGCACGTGAACTGCCTGAAAAGGAACTGAATGGCTGGACAATTTTAAACCTTCATATTTATGCTCCTGTGCTTCTTATCTGCAAAAAAAAAACTTTTAACAAGTGACAACGGTTACCAAGTAACTTCCTATTTGCTTCAAAAATTCGAATGAATAAATCTAAAAAAAAAAAGAAATAAAGAAAAAGGCACACGAACACCTGACAGAAGGTGTTAAACGTGAATCAAGGTGTACGATTTTATTTCAGATTATATTATTAGAATGAAGTATGCGCATTCGTTCTTTTCCAAGGTTTTCAGCAGCTCTCGCATTTTCGCATTAGGAGGTAATAAATGGTTTATGAGCTTAAACTGTGGAATACCGGATGTAAATGAATAGAAACGACTAGGCAATATCCAATATCCAAATGCTTCTCTATACTCGCTATAGCTATTCTCTTTAGCTTTCAACGACCACACGCTGACCACTTCCTTGTTAAGCGTCTAACAAGAATTTCAATCAAGAAGTAGACTTTTATATCAAAGAACTTCAGTAAAGATAAAATTTTCTTTGGAAAGATATTTTACTGTTCCCTACCCATTTTTTTGCAACAAATTATTTGACTCACGACCAACATTCCATTTAAGGCAATAACATCACTTCCAATTAACTTCTTTTCATTTGCTTTCTACACATGTGGAGTGTGTCTAGAAGCAAGTGGCTTCTGTCCCTTCTAACTTTTAGGCGATAAACATTTTAACAACCTGGCGTGAACATGTACAATTTGCCCGCATTTAAATAGGAAGCGGTTTATTTTAATACCACGTAGTGTTCAAACCTAAACCAGTTAGAATATTTTAAAAATGATCCAAGATTTTAGGCCAATAAAAATATTGTTATAAAATTATCAGTTTCTCTTTTGGACTGCTTTTGCTGTATTGTAGCTAGTTGTATAGTTCGAGTGATTTGTCGCTATCCGATATTTCGCCTGTTGGATTAATTCTGGTTAAGCAGAACATTTAGTTAATATGTCACCTTGAAATCAAATAACGTTGGTAGAGAGAATTAGCAAGGCCAATATATAATCGGATGCAAAAATCTGAAGCTGGTAGTACTTTCTGGAATTTATTTCCTAGTGCCAGCGAGAAATTGTTCGTTCTTTAAACCTCGCTGAATGACAGTAAAGAAAAATCAAATCAACAAGAAGTTGCTAGCAACTTAAAACCGCGCTTATATTTTTTTGCTAATTAACAGCTTTCTTTCTCAAAAGTCACAGTTTAACTAAATCTGTTTACACTCTGAGTAAAGGACTACCAAAGTAGTCACGCGAGTCACACTTGCTTCGATAAAACAGCCAAAGAATCCACTTAAATTGCCTAAACCATAGTTAGTAGAGGAGACTGGTTATGAAAGCCGGCGAACTTCAAAGAGCTAAACAATAGCGCGGTCTCCGATGTTGAAAGTAGTATAGAATATGGGGGTACCAGCACAGATTTTAAGCATTGGATTTTTGTGCTCGTATTTTTGTGCTCGTAATTAGCGATGGATTTAGCACTGGATTTAGCACTGGATTTAGTAATGAATTTTTTGTGCTTGTAATTTAGCAATGGTTTTAGCACTTGAAATTTTATGCTTGGTTTTTTGCTTCAAAATTATGTGGAAACTAAAACTGTATCAAATTCTTGGAAACCAAAACTGTATCAAATTCTTGGAAACCAAAACTGTATCAAATTCTTGGAAACCAAAACTGTATCAAATTCTTGGAAACCAAAACTGTATCAAATTCTTGGAAATCAAAATTGGATTCAAATCTTGATTCAAATCTTGATTCAATACTGGAAAATTATGTTCTTAAAAAGCTTTAGATTTTTAAGATCAATTAATCCAATACTAAATACCAACATGGGTTAAAAAGTATACTATACTCTTTTTTTAAAAAATGGTTATTGAAGTGCGTTTAAAAATGTATACAAGTATAACCATTAATTAATTCAAAACTGGGTAAAATTATGTTCATCAATTTTTCCAATACTAAATACTATCATTTGATACAAGAATTTAAACAACATTTAAAACAAAGGTGTAAACTATCATATTCATGGTATTCTAGACCCTATAACTATTAAAGAATATGGTCTTCTAAGCCTTGTTACTCCATCTTTTATCTGATTGTGGGGTATTATAAGCAAATCTATACTGAAAACATAGCGAAGCATATATGATGTTTTAATTTTAAATTAAAACTCCATATTCAAAAGCTCTTATAGTATTTTTACAATATTTAGCTTTTTTATTGTGTTTTTTGTAGACTGATTGGAATCCCTTTTAGTATTTTATTTGTTATTTCTTTGATTTTTTCATTATTGTGATCATCAGTTGTATCATTAGAATCATCATTTTCATTATATTTTTCAAGTAAATCTCTGACATCAGGTGAATCATAATCTTCGACACGCATTGTTGTTAATTTTTTATTATGAAAATTCAATGAATTTGATAATTTATCATCATTGAAGTATTGCAAAAAAGTAAATGTGTCACTTATTTCATCTAAACCTATATCTATTTCTTCAATGCGTTTTTCGAGTGCAGATTTTTCATCGAGTAAATTGATGTAAAGATTAAAAAGATATGATTCTATTTGCTTAGTTTTCATTTGAGTCTATATATATAATTTAGATTTTTATTTTTATATATTTTTGATATATGTTTTTACCATGATGAGTTTAGTAAATGATACCATAAGCTAAAATTGTGTTGGTTATATTATTTTTCAGTATTATACCATAGTCTAAATGGTCATTTGTTTCAATTTTAAGCTCACAATCAATCATTTCATTACTTCTTTTATTTATTACTCCCAGTTTATTATTTATTCGTGTGAATTCAGCTGTGAAAATTTTATCACCCGAATGAAGTATGCCAATATAACCAACACTGACTAATTGATCGACTTTATAGAAGAATAATTTACATTTGATTTTATTATCGATGGGTTTTATTATTCTTGACTCACGTCTGTGTATATTTATTGATTTTAATATATCAAATAGACATTTATCACAGTTTGTTGAATCATTTCTCTCAATATTCAAATTGAGTTTAGCAGACAGAGGTAATATGTATATTGTGTTGAATTTTATATTTCTGAATTTTTTTTTGATTTTTAATATGATATCATCATATTTATTGTTATTATTCAGAAATTCTGATTTATTAATACAGATAATTAAATGATTAACACCCATTACTCTATTGATTAAAGCGTATTCATATCCTATTTTGATGCTTTGATCAATATGATTTGGTTGGGCTGATATGAGTAGTAAACCTATATCAGCTTGATATGCAAATTTAATTATTTCATGGCTTAATATGTGATGTCCTGGAGTATTTATTAATTGGAATTGACGTTCATTTAAGTAGAACTTTTCTTTTGCTGGAGTGATAGTAATACCTCTTTCCTGTTCTATTTGATCTGTATCAATTAGATTTGATAACCAATTTTTTGAATTATTCATGGCTTTAGTTATTTCATTACTTTTTATCACTTTTGTATTGATTAAAATTCTAGAAATTAGAGAGCTTTTACCAGTATCGACATCACCAAAAACGCTTATTATCATTCTATATATATGCGATATATTTTTATTTTTTTATTTTATTATGTCCATAAGCTAAGCTTTGGATACCATCTGCTTTAATATATCTTTTATCATCAAAACAGCTAAGACTGACCTTATTTATTTCATAGCTTCCTAATTGATGTTTATCACTTCTTATAGTTTTAATTTTATGATGTATTTGCATTTTGTTGAATAGAGTATTTTTATAGTCTTCATGTTTGATGTTATTTTTTATAACTTTTCTTTTAATACCCTTTGCAGTCTTTTCTTCTTTATTATTTTCTTTAATATAGCTATACATCTTAGGTTTTAATCCAATGAATTCTGTTATTAGTTTACCACAAACTTCATCCTTGAATTTACCGATAGTTTTTTTATTTGTATCATCGAAGAATTTTGATTTTTTATCATATTCACTAAAATCGAATTTTTCTTTATCATTGAAAAAGTCTTGATATACATCATCAGCTTCAATCTCATATGTTAGGCTGTCAGTATCAGTAAATAGTAGCTTTGCTTTATCTCCATATTTATTTTTGATGTAGTTATAATGAAAATCATACATTAACGTCTTACTTAAGTCAAGAATGCACATACCTATATATGAAGGTTTATTTAAGACCAGTGTTTCTTTGATCTTATGCACAGCTACAAGATTGTCATTAAAAATTTTTGCTGATACGAATGTTGGTTTGCTTGTGAGTTTGATAAGTTTTTTTTCGTCTGTTATGAGCCTCACATCAACTCTTTTACGCAAGTTTTCCATCGTTTTTCCGTAAACTGAATTGTTCATTAATTTAAAAAAGTCCTTTTCGAAAGCATTTTTAGCATTTTTACGTTTTTCAGTGTTGAAATCGATATATTGCTTAAGCCAAGGGGATTGATTAAACTCAAGGACTCTATGAATTTTGGTTAATTTTAAACCGAGATCAAGGTATAACTGAAGATTCCTATAGTGAAGCACATATTTTTCTTTATTGTTTAAATTTGGTATTAATTTATGAACTAAACCAATGGATATATTGTATTTATCAGCGATATTTTTGCAATAATCAGATAGCATGTCTTTAGTCACTTTGACTTTCTCAGGAGCACAAGGATAATCATTATGAAGATTGTGTAGATTTTTAGGATACTCTAAATCTACTTCAAAAATCAACCCCTTTTTGCTTTCTTCATTATACTGAGCTAAATTGATTTTATTAATCTGCTTTTCAGTCATCCATCTGAAACCACCAGTTGGAAGGTATTGACTCATAGCCCAACCATACAGGTTATTAGCATCAAGATACATGATATACTTTGAGGGTGCCTTCTCGTCATATATTTTCATGTATTTGTTATTGGCTTTACCATATCGATTTGAAATGTAAGATATACCACCTCTCATGCCCTTTTCTATAAATTGATACATATCAATATCTGTCATAAGCTCTAATTTGATGTCAGTCATTCGTAGCATACTATCCCAGCTTAATCCTGGACTACTGAAGTAATGACAAGGATCTAATTTATAATACTGAAGACATGTTTTCCTGAAATTTTCAAACACATCTGCAAGCAATAAAATATCACTTTTTAGGTATAAATCATGGTATTGTCCTATATTGCTAAGCTTGAATGTTTTCCAAACATTCTGAGCATGTGTATAGTCTTTATCACTAATGGGCTCATCATTTAATATACTGTAAAAGTCTTCTTTTATAGGCAATTCTTTTTTATTAAATTTATCAAAACTATCCATAAAATCATAAGGATATATACCTTTTTGCCTCATCAATTCAAATTTTTCATTTTTGAATTCTTTGCTTGTATATTTAAAAGCTTCTGTAGGCAAATTAGTGACTAATTTATCCAAACTAGAGCTCATGAATTGGAAACTATCAATGTAGGTAAGATGATTACCAAGCATGAAAGCCATATATTTCTCCATATTGTTGGGTATAGCATTGAGAATCATATGTTTTTCTTCTCCTTTCTTATTTTTGTATGTATGATTCTTGACGATGGCACCAATTTCCTGCATAATAAAATGACTGTCATACCCTCGAAGATTATGAAATATTACAGGAATTTTTATTTTATCAGAGTCTACTCGTAGTTTCAAGTTGCATTCTTGATGTGCGGAACCACGGTAATTACCTGTGATATGGCAATGATCTCGAACCCGTATATCATCATTAGTGTATGCTTTATCACAGATATGGCATCCTTTTGCTTTTTGAAATTCATTTTCATCATCTTCATCCATCTTTAATGTCTTGTTGAAATGTTTTCTAATCACTTTTTTACAATAATCAACTTCCTCAAGCATCTTTTCCATGAATTTATAAACAGCCTTTTCACCTCTGTAAATTTGTACTGGCTTGCTAAATTTATCATCATAGCAACAGACAATCTTATAACCATATCCACAGTCTTTATGCTTCTGATATGCTTCGGTATATGAATTTTTATCATTAGGTTTACAACTAGAGATCTTTTCCGTTATGGCTTCAAAGTCGCTATAAATGACAAATGGCACTCGCATTTGCTTATGAAAGTTAACGAATTTTAGTATATTATTGTTCTTGTCAGGCATTTTAACTGCTTGTGTTCCATTTACTTGTATGCAGTTTTCCTTGTGATTAGTTAGCACTCTTTCTGAGCTAAAACATTGAAGGCAGTGCATACAGAAATGCTTTCTTTCTTTATGCTTCGTTTGGTTATACATGAATTTATTGAAGTCTTCGATTAGTATATAATGTTTATTATTATCTTTTGTTATCAGCAGTAAATTCATTTGATCTTCAAACTTTTCTTTAGATATGTATATTGGAAATGGTTGCTTGTCTTCATAACCGAATACATTGATGTTAATGTCGTTTTGCTTTTCAATCTTATTATACTGCTTAGTGGTTACAGGAAATTCAATTCCTTCATAATTTAAGTTTTTGACATATTGCTTGTCTGTTTTTTTAATTCGTTGAGGGTTTTTATTTTGATGGTTAAAATGTCTGATATGGCACCATCTGAAGCACTCAGTGTCATCATTTTTAAGGTTGATTAAACCCTTAGCGCTATTTCTAAGTTCTTCGGGCAGTTGAATATATGATGATCCTTTCATCGGTTCATATTTAACAATATTTAGATAATGTGCATCAATAGATTGAATATTCCAACCTGAACCATTGGAGATCCATTTAGCTATAAAATTTAATATCTGCTGTTCAGATCATTTTAATGAATCAGTAATATCCAATTCATTAATTATTGTTTGTGTTTTACCATTAAAAAAAGCATTTTTTTCAATAAAACCCTCATTAGTCATTTTTGTGAATGTCACCTTTAGAGTTTCAATGAATTTTAGTCCTTTCATTTCATTCAGCAATTTATTTATGTGATGCTTTATAGCTAAGCTTGTGTTTTGGAGTTGTAATAGAGGGTCTTTGTTATTTTTTATACCAATTTCAAAGGATTTTGTATATCCTCTTAAAGCTTTATCAATTTCATTTATTTTAGTTCTGAGCTTTATTGTTGGTTTTGGTTTATCCTTAAATTCAGAAGGAGGAGCAATGATATTTTCTTCATAATCTTGAACCATATCGTGGACGCTACGAGCTTTTGGAGTTGGTTTTGGAGGTCGTGCTTTGTATATCCTTGGTTGATTCGCTTTTAGTGATAAAATGATTTGAATAAGATCATCTTTAGAAAGATTTATAAGATTTTTGTGATTTAAGTTGTTCATATATATAGGTTAAGATATTATTTCTTTAAGTCTATAGTAAAATATTTTTTAAATGCGCTTAATTTGTTAATTATTATAACAACCAGAAATATAATTATTTTTGATTATCATTGAAACAAAAAGTCAGCATTTATCTTTAAATTAAATTTAATCTTCAACTGTTATTATATCAAATTTATCAATTTGTTCAGTGCTTTTAATAATACAGTTAGTAATATGCAATTTTGTTTTTATATGACTCCATTTACCCGCAAGGGTGTAATTTTTTTCATTTTGACATATATCACAGTACCAAGGTTTATTTAGCATGTATTTTGTTTTGCTAGCTTTTATTGCAGCTTGACGTAGTTCATCAGTTTGATGTAAAATAGGTCTCCCTCTCATTTTTATATTAATAATACTATACATTATATTTTTAAGTATTTTAACATTAATGCGTAAAAACTTTTAATATACATAATATATATGAAATGTGTTGTAACAGTGATTTACATAATGAATTCATAAATATGAATGAAGGTATATGTCCTTTTTGCAATCAACTATTGATAGAAGGTAACAAGGATGATGAGTCATGCTGTAGTGGACCAAATCTATGTAATAAAAACGGTTTGAATATTTGTGTAAATTGTGGAATAGTTCATTCATGTGTCTATGCTAGTGAATTCATCAATTTTTATGAAAATATGTATAAAATACGACGAAAATCAATATATCAACGTAAATATCATATCGAGAATGTTATGAATGATATATGTTTTGAAAACAGTATTGATTTGACTCATGATCAAAGAGAGCGTATCTTTAAAGTATTTGCCGAAATTAGTGATATTATTCCTACTGTAAATGGTAGGCGAAATCGTTTAATAAGCACAAAATATATCCTCAGACAGTTATTCAAATTGCTTGATCTTCCATTTGAATGTATAAAGATTACTAAATCGAGAAAAACGCTTGAATTTTATAATAGATATTGGGCAAAGATTTTAGAATTGAAAAATACAGAGATATTGCGCGTTATAAAGTGAATTGTTTGACACACATATAAGATATTGGTTCTGGCACAAATTTTACAACACATATATGACAAAGCTTTTTTAGCAAGAAACTCGGCTCCCATGCTCGCCTCGTTTTTGCTAAAAAAGCTTTGTCATATATGTGTTGTAAAATTTCTGCCAGAACCAGTATCTTATATGTGTGTGGTGGGGTATAAGAGACAAAGGAAGTAACAAAGAGCGAGCGGATATGTCACAAAAAAATTATTTTCTTTTGAAGAAATGTATGCACTGTCTATATACAAAAGTGTGCCAGAATTATTTTACATTTGAACAATTATCTGCACTTGTATATAGGCGAGATGGCAGCCGCAAGATTTTCGTCTAATGTTTTGCAAACATTTTACAGTCCAATAACTAGAGAGCAAAATAGAAATCTTCCTCAACCATTACAACCTGAACGTGTTCTTATACGCGACGGGTTTAAAATAAGTCAGACTAATTTCCAAGAATGGCTTCGTGTATGGATAATGAACGTATCTCAAACAAATCCAAACAACAAAGATATTTATATGTTTAAAAATGCAGACAAAGAAAAGTATACTAATTTGATTGAACAGGAAATTCTGAAGTTGGGAGGTGTAAAGGTGAGCTTCGGGCTAAAAGTAAATTTTGAAATAGAAAGAAACGGAGAAACGCAAGAAATGTCGCACTATTTTAAAGAGGACCAGCCGCACGTTTTTACCAGGAATGACAAAGAACAGATAGAACAAAAATACGAAGAATTCATGGAAAGAATAAAGGGGGAAATAGAAAACTGGTCATTGCAAGGATCAGGATGGGAGATAGAAAGTATAGAGCTAGCATACGTGAATGTAGCAAAATATCAGCCACTACGCGGAGGAACTTATTTGCCACTTCCAGCGGATCTAGCAAAAAAGAAGGCAATAATAAATGTGAAAAACAAAGACAACGAATGCTTGAAGTGGGCTCTAAGAGCAGCATTATTTCCTCCACAAGATGGAAAGAATCCACAAAGACCAAGCAGATAAATTACGAGGGAATAGATTTTCCGACACCGGTAAAACAAATCGACAAGCTTGAAAAACAAAACCGAAACCTGGCAATAAACGTGTTCGGATGGGAAAAAGACACAGTGATTGTGCACAGAATAAGCAGTAAAGAAAAAAGCGTAAAAAGAATAAACCTGATGTTGATTGAAAAAGGCGAGAGACAGCATTACTGTTGGATAAAAAGAGAAAGCGCTTTGTTGTTCGATAAGGCAATAAACAATAAAACTTTCTACTGCATGAGGTGCTTAACACGTTTCACAAGAGCGCACACGCTGGTGGAACACGAAAAGTACTGCAATGGAGTGAACGGCAGACCAACAAAAATAGACATGCCGGAAGAGGGGGAAAACATCCTCGCTTTTCAAAATTATCAGAAACAGATGAAAGCTCCCTACGTGATATATGCTGACTTTGAGGCACTGGTAAAAAAGATACAAGGCTGTGAGCGTTACCCTGAAAAATGCAAAAGTTACACAGAAAAGACCGAGTTGCATGAAGCGTGCGGGTATTCATACATTGTTGTGAAAAGTGACGGAGAAGTAACAGGGTCAAAAGTTTACAGGGGAGAGGGGGCGGTAAAGTCATTTCTGGAAAGCATAATGCAGGAAAAGGAAAAAATAAGAGAAACGCTCGCCAAACAGGAACCTATAACAATGACGCACGAAGACTGGTATGACTTCAAAAACGCATATAACTGTCATATCTGTGAAAAGAAACTGGAAAAAGAAAACTATCGGGATTCATTGCCGGTTTACACTAAAGGTCTTATAACAGGAGAAGAAAAATACCAGGGGCAATATCACAAGAGGTGCTTTTTTCATGAGCAAAAATATCTAAGGAAAGGATTAGAACCATTGTCAGGTCATGTAACAAAAGGAGGTGAAGAATTTGAAACAATAATACTGAAAAAGCCAGAGCAAAAGGACAGGCAGAAAGCAAAACAACAAACCGACTGTTATTTATGCAAAAAGCCACTGCTACAAAAGAACTACAGAGACGCGGTAAAAGACCATTGCCACATAACGGGAAAGTACAGAGGAGTGGCGCACAGCAGCTATAACCTTAAACTGAGAATAAACCCCAAGACGGACCAGATACCAGTTGTATTTCACAACCTGAGGGGGTACGACGCACACCATTTAATGCAGGCGATGGCAAATTTGAAAAAAGAGGTGAAATGTGTCGCAAACAACATGGAGAAGTACATAACCATTTCGGTTGATGGTTTGCGTTTCATAGACAGCTTGAACTTTTTGCAAGGAAGCTTGGACTCGCTGGTAGAAGTAATAGTAAAGGGGGTAGAAGAAGACACATCAAAATTAAAAGACAAAGAGCTGCAGTACAAAAAGAAAATTAAGGAGGCACTAAAAATCACATCAACAATATCAAATGGCAGTGATCTGCTTTACAAAAAGGGAATTTACCCATACGAATACATGGATTCATTTGAAAAATTCAGCGAAACAAGTCTGCCAAAAAAAGAAGACTTCTACAGCAAACTAAATGACGAACACATTACAGAAGATGAATACGCTCACGCGAAGGCAGTATGGGAGACTTTTGATTGTAAAACATTGGGGGATTACCATGACCTTTACGTGAAAACGGATGTAGCACTGTTGGCAGATGTATTTGAAAATTTCCGTAAATTGTGTTTGCAGCAGTACGGTCTTGACCCGGCGCACTATTTCACATCACCAGGACTATCATGGGACGCACTCTTGAAAAAGACGGGTGTCGAGCTTGAGTTGTTAACAGACTATGAAATGCATATGTTCGTGGAACGAGGAATTCGCGGAGGAATCTCGATGGTAAGCAAAAGACACGCAAAGGCAAACAATCCTTTGGTATCAGACTATGACGAAAGCAAACCGAACAGCTACATAATGTATCTGGACGCGAACAACCTGTACGGCTGGGCAATGAGCAAGCCTCTCCCCAAAAGCGGATTCAAATGGAAACGCGTGATGCCGACAGAGGAGGAAATAATGAATAAAAAGGAGAACGCAAAGAAAGGCTGGATCCTTGAAGTTGATTTGGAGTACCCGGCGGAGCTGCATAAAGAACACAACAGCTACCCGCTGGCGCCAGAGAAAAAGGTCGTGAAAAAAGAAAACATGTCGGACTACCAAAAGAATCTGATAAAAGAATTAGACCTGAAAATCCCAAACAGCAATAAGCTGCTGCTGACACTTGAGGACAAAAAAGACTACGTGGTTCACTACGAAAACTTGAAGTTCTATCTAAAGCAGGGGATGAAACTGAAGCGCGTAAAAAGGGCGCTGGAGTTCGAACAAGAGTGTTGGATGGAGCCGTACATCCGGATGAACACAGAATTCAGAAAGCAAGCAAAGAATGACTTTGAAAAGAACTTTTACAAGCTGATGAATAACTCAGTTTTCGGCAAAACCATGGAAAACCTGCGCAACCGAGTAGACATAAAAATAGTCAGCAGCAATGAGAAAGACAAAATAAGGAAATTGGTCGCCAGCCCTTTGTACTCAAGGCATGTAATATTTACAAACGACCTGGTGGGTATTGACATGCGCAAAAGCCGCCTGCTGCTCAACAAGCCGGTCTACACAGGAATGACAATCCTTGACAAAAGCAAGATACTGATGTACGACTTCTTTTACAACCACCTGAAAAAGCAGTACGGTGAGAAATGCGAGCTCCTGTACACGGACACGGACAGCCTGCTGCTGAAGATAGAAACAGAGGACGTCTACAAAGACATAAAAGCAAATGAAAACTTCTATGATACATCGAACTACCCGAAGGAGCATCCGCTCCACTCAACAGTGAACAAAAAGGTACTGGGAAAAATGAAAGATGAGTGCGAGGGGATCCCAATATCGGAGTATGTGGGGCTGAGGTCAAAGATGTACTCGGTAATGACAGAAGGTAAAAGCAAAAAGGGGATAGAAAAAATAAAGAAAGACTTCCCGGAGACGGAAATAAAAGAGTGCAGCTGCGAAGGAAAAAAAGTGCAGGCAATAATGACAGAAGATGCAGAGTTGGTCAAAAAAATAAAAGAAGAACATCCGAAAGCAAGAGTAGAGGAATGCTGTAACATATTCACAATAAAAGTGGACGAAATAAACGTAAGAAAAGCGAAAGGCGTAAAAAGGAACGTTGTGAAGAAACAGATAAAGCATGAACAGTACAAGCAGGTGCTGTTCAGCAAAGAGCAGATGTGGCACGGAATGAACATTTTGCGAAGCGAGGGGCACGAAATCTACGGCATGCATGTAAATAAAATTTCACTGTCCCCGTTTGATTCAAAGCGCTGGATAGCAGACGACGGGGTAAATACAAAAGCTTACGGGTACAACAGTGCAATGGAAGCAATGGAAGCTTTATTGGCTAATACAGAAATGAAAGCTTTATTAGCTACTACAGAAATGATGGAAGAAATAGAATTAACAAATGCCGAAATGAAAGAAATAGAAGAAGCTTTAAAGTCGCTCGGGGGGTAATTGTGTGTTTGGAGGCACAACAAGCAGTTCTTCACGCACGAAGCCACGCTTGGGCCCGTCATGCAAATAGTAGAGAACGGGCTGATTCGGTTTGGTAAAAGAACGTTCAATGTTGTAAACTTTCAAAGACCAGATTGGATCAGTGGCTCTTTTAACACCACCTTCAAGCTCGCCAGGTTGGTACAAATACCTAACATTCACAATAGAGGGGAGCTTTTTTTCGCTTTCTCCAACAGGTCTCAAATAAGGTGTCGATGGCTTTGCATAAACATTTTTTTCTTTGATGGCAACTACAGGTTTCTTGCCGATAAGGCTTGTGACTTCATTGTTCAGAGCGGCTACAACTTCAGGAAGTCTTTTTACCCACGCCGTAGACCGCTGGCCCTCGTTGCTACGCATTTCAACTGCGTACTGGTGCCCGAACAAGCGCTCAGCCAGGGTGCGGTTAAAACGTTCAACAATGGCCTGATCACGGTGAATGTCAACTCGCCCGCGCCGAATATATGTTTTGTGATTTTCCATTTCTTTTGTAACAGCGCCCATGAATTCGCGCCCGGGGTCAACCTGCAGCAGTTCAGGCCATTTCAGAGGCGAGCGTTTGTAAATTCTCTTAAAAGCAAGGGCAACTTCATCAGAGTTTTTAGAGGTTAAGGGTTCAGCTTCTTTGTAGCGGCTAGCCACGTCGACAACGGTGAGTGCATATTTAAAAACTTTACGTCCGCGGGGCAGTTTGTCATGTGGCAAAAAAAGAAGATCCGCCTGGTGCACTTTGTTGGGTATAGGTACATCGAATTTCGGCCGAGGAATGCGCTTCGGTGCTGGGAGGAATATCTGCCAGAGTGCTTGCTTGAACAGCCACTTTTTTGCGGTTTCTTCTGGAACCTTGGCAGCAGCGGATAATTTTTTGATTGCGGCAAAACCTTTCCAGTAGCCCCCTGGACTATAGTATGTCTTTGCAAGTTTGGCATCCATCATATCAACAAAGTTGATAATATATAAGTAAGGAATTAAAAAAGTTTAAAATCATGGGGATCAGCAACTGAGTTGCTACCCACTAAAGGAAACGGAAGGCAGCGTAGCCCAGAGCAAGAGTCCCAGCACCCAAGAACATGAGTTCACCATTTTTTTGCTGCTGGCTTGGTTGATAGAAATCTGAGAACTTGGGTTCTTTGGGGGGTATCATTTGTTTGTCAGGATGCGCCTGGTTGTACAGTTTGAAGGCGTAGTCAGTGTTTGTAAAGTTCTGCTTGGCCTGCTCTTTTATTTGCGTGTTAGTCGCAATCCAGTCGAGAAGTTTGGTGCGGTCACGGGAGTATTTGGCGTAAGCCGCTTGATATGCCTCGAGAGCTTTGTCATGTCGTACTTTTTCATCAAGTGCAGCGTCACCTCCGCCAAGTGCCTTCGCAAGATAATTGCCACCTATAAAAGCCGCAGCATTCAATATAGCCCCACCAGCCATAATCGCGATACTTGCCATTGATATCAACAAAGTTGATAATATAATAGAGCAGAGTTTTTTCAAATAATTAATTTATCAACAAAGTTGATGGGGTGTGGGGCTTGCCCCACTTACATGCTGGTGGGAAGGATTTTTTGGTCCTCGAGGTACTGTTTGAGCGCAATGCTCCCTGCCATGACGGCGGTGAACTTCACATAGTTCATTGCACTGCTGCTGGGGTCAGAAGTAAAATTCTCTTTTACAACTTTTTTGGCGACCCAGCCGATGCCAGCGGCCAAACCGGTTATAGTAGCAGCATCCATGATGGTTTTAACAAGCTTGTTGTCTGACATTATTTTGCAAGTATAGAAAAACCTACAAAAGTTTAAATCAAATTAATTATTTGTCTCTTCTTCCGGGTCATATAATGAATTCTTCATAAGTTCGTATACCGTAAGAAAAACCTTCACGTTGAAGTCGTACCATATCAGTCCGATACCAATAATAGCCGCGGTTGAGATAAGAGTTTGGGGAACGTCAACTTTCTTCATTGTATATGGTATCAACAAAGTTGATGAGGTATAATATTAATTCGTAAATATTAATCTAAATGTTTTACACCTCTTTTTAGTGTTGTTCTAACAGGTTGTAGCTCAACAGGTGTCTTTTTGCTAAATGCGGCCTTGAGCTCTTCACGTTTGTAATAAATCCCAATCAGTGAAACGACTATGCTGATAACACCAATCCATTGGGTGGTGCTGAGACTGCTATTATCAACTTTGGTACTCTTTAGGCTTTCGTCTGCAATAGGCGGGTCTGGCTCAGGTACAGCAACTGTGTTGCTAGGCGGGGCAGCGGCCTTTGCCTTGTTGTTTGCGATTATAATAGCAGCCTCAGCTGCGGCTTTTTTCTGTTGTTCACGGGCTAGCCGCGTTCTTTCAGCAACCACTTTGCCTGCAGCCACACGCTTGGGATTTTTTACGCGCTGCGGGGCTGTAGTTGGAGTTGGAGTTGTTGCTTGCTGTGTTATATCGACCTGCGGATTGCAACTTTGTTGCGGGGTTTCGACCTGCTCGGATTGTTCGGTTGACATTTTGCAACAAAGAGTATATGTTTAGCAAATAAAATAATACTCAGAAATTACTCAGAATTTGTCTGCAAATGTTCAGTAGTTGGTGAAGAATGCTCAGGAATTTCTTCTAATTTTGCTCTGTCATTTTTATCTAAATGAATATGCTTCGCCGTTATCAAAGCAGCAGAAATAGGAGCAAGAAATTTCCCACATTTCAAAGAGAGCCCGCCGACAAAATCTGTCATTTCTTTGTTTATAATGAAGTCTTCTTTTAGTTCTTTTTTCATGGCATCAACGTCATCTATTTCAATAACCATTTGCAGGCCTCTTGTCAGAAGCGTAAGCAGGCTGTCAACCATGCTTTCGGTTGTCTTGCTGCCAACGAAGGTTTCATATCTCTTGTAGTACCTTTCAACTTCTTTATCGGTCAAGCGTTTCAACTGCTCATGTGTTAACTGCACTCCAATGGCCTCTTTGGATTTGCCTGTTGATACAAGCACGGCCAGCTGCTCACGAAGAGCAGCTTTATTCTGGGCACGAATAAAGATTGTTGTTGTTGTTGTTGTTGTAGGAATGTTAGGTCCGGGGACTAAGTCCGGCACAAGGCTACTATCAGCTGGGCTGCTCGACGGCTCAGCTTCCAGTAGGTTTATAACATCTGCGAACTCTTGTTCAGCCATCATCAACTTATCAACTTTGTTGATATGATAATACTATATACAACTTTTATTTTTTTAATTCAAAATCATCAACTTGTTGATAATCCGTAGGGGTAGCGAAGCGAGAACACGAGATAAGAGAACTTCCGCTCTTTCAGCTTTGAAATCAGATTTTTGTACTCATCGTGGGAGAGTTCGCCGGCGTAATCTTCAAAGATTGCCTTCGTAGTTTTGGCTGAGGGAGTGTAAAATAAAACGATAGCCGCCACGTTTTCACGGAAGGAAGGTGTTATGCTGGTTATCTTCTGGGTCAGCACCCAAACGCTGATTCCGATATGCCGAGCGGAAAAGCCAAGATTCACCAGCTGGCCTGTGCGCCCTTTCACATCTTTGGAGGCTGCGCAGTCATCTAGGATTATGAGCGTGTTGGTGCCCTCAAACAGCCAGGTCACGACCTTCAACCAACTTTCAACCTCGTGCTGCATGCATATTATTATAAACATTCTTGGGTCATTTTCACCAATTCGGTGGTAGGTCTTGTTGTGCGCGAATGTTGGGCAGATAAGCACAATGTAGTCGAACTTGCCGCGGAAAGGGCCGTAGATCTGGTCAACCACATATTTCGATTTGCCTGAATTTGTCGGCCCCACAATCAGAGCGTTAAAGGGTATCTTTCTCGGATCCATTGTGGGGTAAACCCCACACCCCGATATAAGAAACTTTGTTGCTATTCTATTAGTACTGTACAGAATCTAATTGCATTTCTAAAATATTCATCAGCCACCCAAGGGGGTGTGGGGGGTACCCCCACTAGTACTGCACAGATTCTAATTGTCTTCCTAATATATTCATCTGCGCGTCACTGATTACGTAAATGTGGCATCTAACTTTGTCATTGCCAGAGCCGCTTGCATTCCTCTCAAGCTCCAGCTGTACTCCATCCTTTGTGTTTACAAGTCGCGTGCCGCTTCCGTGCATCGAGTGATCAGCCATGGAACGCAGATCGATCATAACCCCGAACTTGTTATCTGTATAAAACTTTGTTGCATTCATGTGCTGTGTTTTGTTTTTGGATTTTAGAAAGAAGCGTTTGACCTCCTCCCAAATATCAATTCCTTCAAGTCCGTTGTTGTACAGCCTGTTGGGCGAGCCGTTCACTGTGACACTAATTTTCGTTAGGTCTGGGTTAAAGTAAGTTTCTGAATGCCTTCCACCAGCAACATAGGGCTCGACAAACAGTAGCAAGATGCCTTTGAGGGACCTTCTCTGCGGGTTAACTCTGAGATTCAGACTTGTGTCTGTTGCTTTGACAAAGGTAACCACTTCGTCACGCTGGATGTGGTCATACGCAAATTCGTTTCCATTTGTGTACGCGCTGTGGGCTTCATCTGCCAGTGTTTTACTTCTTATCATCTCGTACTCCAGCGGGATGTTTGTCAGCTTATATTTCAGTTTTGTTGGATCGGAGCCTCTGACGACTTGAGAGGCTGGCGCAAGTGTCAGTTCGAACACAAGATCGTTGTATAGAGCCTGCGGATAAAAGGTCCCGTGGTCGTTCAAAATCTGGTGGTCAAGGCGGATCCTGTATTTGGTTCCGTAAATCCCGTTCAGTTTGTTTTCTGCAGCGACGCTTGAGGTCTTCTTATCACCCGAGTTTGAGCGAATTTTGTTGAGGTCCTCACTCTGGATTCCATCTTGCAGCATGTTGTCGCGCTCCTCCTGCGATAGGAAGAGGTCCTCGAATATCTTGTAAATGTCGTAACCAACTGTGTCCTGCAGTATGGTGCCAGAGTACTTCACAACAAGTTTGTCAACTAACGCCCGGCCAACATTGTCGACAAGAAAGTTGTTGGCATGACCTCCGCTCAAATCGATGTTGAAGCGCAGCGCAAGTGTGCCGGGAACAATGACCTCGTTTTCATTCAGCTTGGGCACCGAAACATAAAGCGTTTCCTGTGGATTGGCTTCTGTTTTCACGAAAGTGATGCGTTTTACCGCGCGCTCCGCTCTTAGCGCGCCAAGAGTTTTCTCACTTCGTGTTGGCCGAAGGTTTTCCTGTACACCGTCCATTATTACAAAGAATATAAAATATTCAATTAAAAAATTTCAATTGTAAATATAAAATAACGTGATGGCAGAAGGTGGCGAATTTGGTATAGACCTACCCGATGTAGACAAAGATATTGACCATGTTTCTGATGATGAACAAGAGGTTAACACAACCGGGCGATTTAAGCCTGTCACGGTTTCCACCCCCTACCATGGTGGTGAAGAACATGAATTGAAAACTATGCAGCACGAACAGAGCGGATTGTCAGACATATCCTACGATGAAACACCTTTGTTAGAAAGAACACCCTCAATAAGTGATCTCCACAATGAAAGCGCTTTGAGGCAAAAATTGAAAAAAGCTGTGGACATGATTAAAGGAAAGTTCTCACGTGCAAACTTTGAAAAAATAAAAATAAGAAGAGGCACTGGGAAAAATTTGGGAAAAATTGTCGCTGTGGGGTCGAAGGGGGGAGAGTACAAGATTCTTAAAGACGATGATACAGATTTCATGAAAAGCTTTTTGAATGCCTTCAAACAAGATCTTGGACCACGGACAGAAGAAATTATTGCTCAAGACAATGATGAAATAAGAGAAAACCGGCAGAGATTAAGAGAAGCTGAAAAAGAACTCAGAGATGCAGAAAAACTCGCCTCTGAAAGAGAAAAAGCCACCCAAGAAGCGCAAGATCTTAGAATAAGAATCGAGCGAACCCAAGCCAAGATTGATCAACTTGGGTCAAACGTTGAAAATGAATCAGAATTGCGCGAGCAGCAGCAATGGATAAAAAATTATCAAAAGGATTTTGAAAACGCAAAAAAAGAGGTGGCGGCTCTCGAGAAACAAGCAAAAACCAAAGCTAAAGCACAAAAAAGTGTCGACCAACTTAGAGCAAAAATAGCCGCCAAAGAGAGCGAAAGAAACACAATGGAAGCGAGGCTCAACGACACAAGAACGTTGGATGATCTGAAAGAACAAGAAGCAGAACTACAGCGCCAAAATGAGGAAGATCAGGCAGTTATCGACAATGAAGACGCCTCACCTTCTGATAAACAAGCTGCCGAAGGAAGAGTAGCGGAAAGACAAGAGGAACTTGCTCGTTTAAGAACGCAGATTGATGAAAGGGAAAGAGCGCTTCCACTTCGTGAGAGGGTAAAGGAGATATTCAAAAAATATGGTGTGACCGTTACAGCTATCGTTCTTGCTGCCGGGGTCACAATTGGTGCTGTCGTTGGAGCTATTACAAACGCTTTGAAAGCCACCGGTAAAGCGCTGGGAAAAGGTCTGAAAGATATTGGTTCAAAGCTTGCATCAATTCTGCCAGGTCTTATTGGCTCAATTGTGAGCTTTCTTTTCAAAGCCGCCGGTCAAGCTATCGGTTTTCTTGCTGAGCACACCTGGCTGATTATTTTGGCTGTGGTTGCCTTTCTTGTTGAAAAATACATTAAGAAACGTTAGCGCATAACTGCGTAAATCAAAGCCGCAACCCCAACAGCACCAATAGCAATAGCTACTTTGTTATTTTCGTGTGTTTCACTGCTATCAGGTTTTTGCTCTTCAGGCTGAGGTGTTTGATCTTCAGGCGATTTACCCTCTTCAGTTGCGGGCCCCTTTTTTTGCGTTGCTTGCTTGTGTATTGGGTTTGAGGGGTGGCGGTTTGGTGGGTTTATCTTTGTCGGCCCTCCTGCCATTAGCTTTAGCCCTGATTTTTTTGTGCTCTTATTCACTTCGTCGTTAACCCCGAGCTTCATGCCAGGGATAGCTTGTTTGAGCTGGTTGTTGTAACCAATAACAGTTCCCATATTTATTACCATCCGCGCAGGCATCAGCCAGGCCCCCGGACACACAGCAAGGTTAAGCCTCACCTTAGCCTCGTCTACAGCAAGTTGGTACCTTTGAACTGACTTTGCCAGATCGGGTTGCCTTATCGAGTCTTCCACTAGCACAAGGAACTCACTTTGCGCTTCCTTTGCGCGCCCTCCTGACCCAAGTATGCTGCTTCTAACGTTTACCTGTGAACCCAAAACACAGTAAACGAACGCCTCTATCGACTGGTTTATTCGAGACAAACCCGCCTGGGTTAGACCTTCTGCTACATTGGGACAAAACCAGTCTGCCTGTCCGTAGGCAGCGTCATCCGGCTCGATATAATAAATCAAGTTACCATCTTTGCCTTTACCGCCTTCGTCTGAGAACGTTTTTGCGCCACCAGGGTAAATGTCTCCCTCTTCTTTAGACGGTCCAATGTATGAGGCATAGATGTAAACGCTTCCCAGGCCGTGGTTTGCGCCTGCTGTGTAACGAAAATCACTCGACGGGTCGACTCCGAACTCATTGCATATTCTTTTGTATGAAGCCACGTCGTATTTGTTGTTAATCTGGTCAAAAGTAGGGTCGCCAGGCAAAGCGCTTATGCTTTGTATTCCCCCCATCTGAAACAATATTCGCCTGACAGTAAAATATATATGGAACTTGTAAAAAGCTCGCACATTCTCTGGCATAGCATAGTTGTTATCGAAAATTTCGCGACTTATACCACAGCCCGTTGTCGCACACCAGATAGCAAAATTCAGCTGCTGTGGCCAATATCTCATATTTGGGCCAGCTAGCCATGTTTTTGACTCTTTCCCTGAATGGTGGGTGAGTTTGGTTTTTTGAAATATCTCTCTGAACTTTGTTGTGAAATACTGGTCCGGTGTTACGTAAATATTCAGTTGGTTATTAAATATTTTTTTCAAACTCGGGGCGGCATCGTGAAAGCCAACAGCAGGGATGGGCAAAGAGTCACCTTTTAAACCACTTGGTGTAAGCTGTTGTGGGAACCCTTCTGATGATTGGCCAACACCCAGCGCACTTTTCATTTCCGGGCTCCAATATTTGCTGTCTGAACCAAAAACGTTTATCAAATTGCCTGGCCCTGCTTTGAAATAAATTTCTGAGGTTGCTGTGTGGTCTTTGGTGAAATCGGTCTGTGGCTCAAACTTTGATTTATCAGCATTCGGGTATTTTGCATTAAAAGTTTTCCATGCCTTTTGTTCTGCTACTTTGGCAATGCTGTTAGCTTCTGGTGTCTGAATCCATTTAAGAAGCGCAGATGCGCTGCTTTGCTGTGAGGGCTGAGGGGCCTTGTCTTTTGCTGTATCAGCTTTCGCTGCACTTTTGGTTCTTTGCTGCCTCGAATAAGCATCCAACCATCCACCACCACCGGTCCATTCATTATCCATTATTTAAACAAAAATATTTTTCTCTAATTATAAAATGGTCATTGTAACTGTTGTTACAAAAGAAAATCCGCATACAGTCTATTTTGAACCTTATCCTATTCAAAAACCAAGCTATATCCGGGTGTTAAGTTGTTCTCTTTACAATTCGTGGTTTAACTTAAAAAAAAAGGGGGCAGTTACTTTGTTAGATAATGTTGATAAGCCTTTCGAAGTTACTTTTTTGCCGGGCCATTATACACTCGATGCGTTGGCGAGTGAAATCAAACACAGTTTATCCAAACATAAGGTCCCATTGCTAACAGATATTTATACTAACGTTGGCCAGCTTGTAATCACAAATCCACAGTTTAAAAAGATTGTTTTTGATTCCAATTTAGGCCATTTACTCAATTTGAACACTTTTACATTGCCATTAAAAATGTTCATAAAAAAGCTCAATTCCGAAACGACCTATTACATTCATTGCGACCTACTTGACAAAGAACAGAATCTGTTAAATGGAAAACCGTCTACTGTTTTGCAAACTTTTGACATAACAGGAAAACCATTTGAAAAAGTTTTTTATCAAAGTGGCCCACAACATGTCTTACGCGATGTTTCTGCTGATAAGCATATCTCAAATATGACAATTTCTGTCAGGGACCAAAATAATAATCTATTTAACTTTAACGGCATGCCTCTTCAGTTTCTAATTGAAATTAATTAAACAAGAAAATAATTTTGTAAATATAACCATGGCATCCAACGTATTACCAACTGCGCCAGCTTATGAACAAACAGAAACTCAGACAAAACTTTATCCAGGTCTTCCAACTCAACCAGATAACAATTTTCATATGCACAAAGCAAACGAAGTTTTAAAATATTTAAGTGATGAAGTTTCAAATTATAGGCTTGTTGCCAAAAAATATAACCGCACAAAAACCATTATCAACTACGCTAGCGGTATTTCTGGTTTTCTTTCCACAGGTGGCGTAGCAGCTGCGTTAACAGGCATTGGGATTACAGCGGCAATACCTATTGGCTGTGTTGCCTCTTTATTTGGGCTAACAGCTGTTGGGCTAACCTTTTTTAACAAAAAGCTTGAGCCCAAACTTATCAAACACTGCAAAATCATGACACTGGCTATGTCAAAATGCGATACTGTCGACCGCATACTGTCAAAATCACTCATTGACGGAAAAATCAGCGATTCTGAGTTTCAAATCATTCATAATGAAAAAGAGAGCTATCTAATTCAGAAGGAGATTCTTCGGAAAGAAACACTTCCCAAGGAAAAAAATAAACAAAGCAGCCCTGACATAGAAAAAATACGACAAGAGGCCATGCACGAAGAAAGAATTAGGCTTCAAAAAAAGTTTCTGGGCAGCGCGGTCGACGTTTCGAAATAAGATATCAGTCTAAGCGCACACTCTTTCACTTTATTAAAGAATGATTTCTGTTATCTTCACGCGTGACGTTTTGCGACGGCTTGACTGGTGCTTTAATTAATATTTGAAAAAAGAAGATTTTTAATTATATTTTAAATAATGATCGTACTAACACATTTCATTTCTTTTCTTGTGAATGAATATTTCACACCGGCATGTCTTAGAGAAGTTAGAGATATAACACGCGAAGTTGTTCAGTGTTTGGAAGAAGCGGTTTCCCGCCGCACGTGTTTTGACTCGTGTTATTGACACGTGTACAGAACGTTCTCGAGACAAGTTTCACGTGTTTTGACTCGTGTTATTGACACGTGTACAGAACGTTCTCGAGACAAGTTTCACGTGTTTTGATTGACATGCTTGGCGAAGCGTGAAAGCCCGTTGCTTTATTAGTACAACACACTTGAAATCTATTCAGTTGCTGCATCTTCTAGCGTATAGACAGTTCTTGTCGTTTGGTTAGAACAAGACGCGGTTTTATCCTTTCGAACTGATCTTGGGAAGCTGTGAGATGCGTTTGTGAATGCTTCAAACGGGAGTGAAGAGGTTAAATCGCTATTCGAAGAGTTGTTAAGATTTACGCTGAACTACGCTGACTGAAGAACTCTTGATTCAAAAACATTAGAAATGGGTTACGCCGTAACCGAATTTTTAGCATTAATTAGAATAACAACAGAAATTGGTTACGCCGTAACCGAATTTTAAGCATTAATTAGAATAACAAAAGAAATGGGTTACGCCGTAACCGAATTTTCTTCAAGTTCGAATTTTTTATTTGGTGTGTGTCCCACGGCGTGGGACTTATGCAAATCAACAGCTTCTATCTTGTTGTCAGTGTTGTTACGTCATGTTGTAGTTGCATAAAATTTATAATCTACTTGAATAAAATTAATTCATTTTACACTCTTGTTGTGTTTTCTGTCTTACAACCCATTTGCTTACCTATTCCTTAAAACAGGGAAACCCCCGCTTCGACTAGAAAAATATTGGTTTCCGGTCTTTCTGAGAAAAATGTCACGCAACGGCTCCGAACCAACGCGTATTGTAATATTTCATGAAGACTTCATCATAGTCATCTTCGTCATAAACAGGATAGCCGAGATAGTGTCTAACTCTATTTCTTTGACACAGATTACAGAGACCATTTCGCCTGCAATCACTACATTTATAACAAAATAAGACCTTTACAATTTGTTGATTGTGATCGCAAACAGGTGCTTCTTTGATTGCAGCGTTTATCTCGTCCCAGCCGAGAGCTTTTCGCTCCCTGAGTTTTATTTTAATATACTCTTTATAAATTATTTCACGAATTTCTGGTGGAAGTTTTTGTATGTACTCGGTAAGTTGGCATTTATTTGATACACTAACCGTATTTTCGGCCGATATGACAGGTCTGCGTTTATTTGTAAATTGCGAACTAATGTCCCTGTTTACATTATTAGGCAAAAGAATATTCATTAAATCTTGCGGTCTCATTTTTTTCATATCTGCAATAACGTCTTCTGATAAAAGTAATGGATAATTTTGTTTATTGTTTCGGGGTCGCGGAATTACTCCATAATTGCCTCCCCTTATTTTGTTTTTGCTAATTTTTGGTTTTTTCGCGCTTTGATCGATAGTTCCTTTTCTACCTCTTCCCATCTCGGCGTATATACAAGTGCAGATAATTGTTCAAATGTAAAATAATTCTGGCACACTTTTGTATATAGACAGTGCATACATTTCTTCAAAAGAAAATAATTTTTTGTGACATATCCGCTCGCTCTTTGTTACTTCCTTTCTCTCTTATACCCCACCACACACATATAAGATACTGGTTCTGGCAGAAATTTTACAACACATATATGACAAAGCTTTTTTAGCAAAAACGAGGCGAGCATGGGAGCCGAGTTTCTTGCTAAAAAAGCTTTGTCATATATGTGTTGTAAAATTTGTGCCAGAACCAGTATCTTATATGTGTGTGTTTGTTATATCTGTTAACATATTCATCTACAGTTGGACATTGATCAATTACAATATCATCAATCACTTTTAAATCGCTTAGAAAAGCATTTTCATCAGATGGTAAGCCTCTCAAGAAGCATTTTATCTGTATACAAACTTTCTCATAACTTGTGTACGCAAATTTGCATTTATTTACTTTGTCACAAATGTTACTCTTTGTTATATAACCATGAATCAAAACACCCGATCCTGTTAAACAACCTATAACAATAGGATTAAGAGTGATACTACCAATAACAGACCCTATGACAGTAAAGCCAATGGATGACATCTGCAGAGACAGATAAATACGTTTCAATTTCTTATACTTCCATTTGTAACATTTTTGTAAACGGTGGTAATTATTATACAGGTCCTTCAATTCCTTCACTCTATCTTCTGATAATTTGTTGGATATGTGATTAAAATTCATCATATGTCTTCTTATATATTGTTTATATCAATGAATTAGATAAAAAAAGTTCCATTTGCTTTTTCGAGAAAACTAATCTTATGA
Source organism: Meandrina meandrites (assembly GCA_963693305.1). Taxonomy (NCBI): domain Eukaryota; kingdom Metazoa; phylum Cnidaria; class Anthozoa; order Scleractinia; family Meandrinidae; genus Meandrina; species Meandrina meandrites. Next base: position 15,546,257 of record OY855908.1, read on the forward strand.
AATTCTTTATCATACAGATTATAAAAATTTTCGGAAAATCCTATTCTTTGCACTTTATACGGTATATTGATTAATATACGATTGGCTTGAAAGTTATGGATTGAAACAGTCCTGTCGATATGATCTCCTTGACAAATAATTGCTCTGTACCGGTTACCTTGTTTACAGAACCATAAAAAAAGATGTTTGTTTCGATAAGTTGATAGGATGGTTTCTTTATAATCCCAGTGGTATGTGACATTCCCACTGGTTCTGAATGCTCTCAGCGTAAAATCTTTTTCTCCTACATAAACGAGTGGTGCAAGATTCGATTCATATCCCAATCTTAAGAAATAATCAGTTTCTTTGAAGCTGGTGTCATGAAGAAAACTCATAAATATTGTGAAATCACTATTTTGATTTAATATGTTATCCAGTTGAATATGAGATCCATTAATACTGAAACCGTCTTTTATGTCAAAGTCGGTTAAAGAAACTGTATTTTTCAACATCAATTTACCCCCAAATGACTCAATATTACTTCCATATGTATCATCCATGTCAAACGAATCAGGATCCAGTAAATCAAAAAAGTATTCGAATATTAAATGGTAATCGCTTTTATTTTGTTTTGTATTAATTTGACTGATAAGTCCAAAGAAGTGATTATTCAAAAGATCGGTTACCTGTTTGAGATTGACAGCTGCTTTGTCTCTGTCAGCATTTTTCATACCAATAATCAGATTGTCATTCATATCAATACTTTTTTCGAAATTTATTTCATCATTTTCGAAATTCATAAAACTGTCATAAATATTTTTATCAATATTTGATTGATGACCAGATATTCCATAAACAGTAAAATATGTTTGTAATTCTTGATCATAAGAGCTTCCTGATTTCATTTTTATAACCACATCAATGTAAAGGTAATTGTTTCCAATGTTTTGACTCTTTGTAAATTGACATATTAATCTGACATACTTTTGTGTTTTGAACGTTTTTCTGTTCACGTTATGAATGGTTTCAATTGATGATGTACCATCGATTTGCAGACTATTCGGGTCAATATTATCATTTAACCACATGATTTCAAGACAAACAGTATATTCATCATTAGACAATGTATAAAGATTCAGTCCAACTCTCGAACTATAATATCCTTTTGAACTGTCAAGCAACAATTTCATATCAACCACTTTTTTATTTATCTGATGTGGTGAATTTTGATAGGTCACAATATTTCCTAATTTAACATCATCTTCTTCTGACAGTTCTCCAGCAGGATCAGCCATAATGTATTTGAATTTATTTTCAGCATTGGCGGATTGAATATGACTTACACCAACGTGATCTTCCAAATATTTTTTATTGACAGCATCAGTGTCATTCGTCGGTTTTTCCAGAGAGATTATTTTATTGTTTCCCATATCTAAATCACCAGTCATGATATGAGAACCATTAATCAAAACCACAGAAGATGTATTAAATGTCACTTTCTGAATTTCACTATCAACATAAGCTTTATTGGTAGCACTTGAATCGTATAGTGGATTTCCCAAATAATATATTTGTCTTTTGCTGTCTGTATGAAATGAATTGAATAATATTGAATTTTGCAATTGACCTCCAGCTTCTTTGTTCAAATATTTGGAAGATAAATATTTTATGTTTGGAACATCTCTTTCATTATTTGAATTAATATCAAAATTTGGTACTTGCAACCTTGATTTGAGTGATTGTACCACATTTGTTTTCATATCAAGTTTCTGGTCAACATATTTCTTATTCATCACATTGGTCATATTAGAATACCCAGGATCAAAATCAGGCACATTAAGGATGCCTTTAAAAGTTTGCTCATCACTTGTTTCAAGATCAGCTTTTTTATTCAACTCAGTTTTGTCAGCTTTTAAATCGTCCTTCATATCGACATATTGCTTGTTGGTGATTGTTTTATCATTCCATGAGTTTGGATCATAAACTTCACTGTTTTGGATACTGTGTCCTTTCAAATCAAAGAACGTTTGAGTCTTGCTGTCTCTTTTTAAGAAATTGTTTTTTAGATTTTCTTTGTTTACTGCGGATTCATAGTCTTTTTTGATGGTATTATAATCAGAATCATCAGGCACATCATCTTGAGTCTTAACATTGAAAAGTATTTTATTGTCCATATCATAATTACCATGACTAGTCATTTTAAAACCAACTCCTTGAGGCCCACGAGGTCCTTGTTGAACAGCACCCCCAGGTGTTTGTGATATTTGTTTATCGTTGAATAATCCCATATAATATTAGTTAGATATTTCCGTAAAAGTTTTTCTTCACTATTTTTCGAGGATTATCAACGTACAGAAAAGAATATGGTTTTTTGGTTGCTTGCATATAATCTTCTTTATTGACCCCAAGTTCTCGAGATATTAGGTTTCTTTCATTTGAGCTGGGAAAATCATAAACACAGAAATGAGAACAATTCAGTCCTTTGGTGTTTTATAATAAGATTGAGAAAGGTAGATGACACTGCAGTTCTTATGCCTTCCTCTTATGAAGTAATCAATCAAAGGTTTTTGATTCTTTTCACAAATGAAATCATCAAAAACAATGAGGCATTGTCCATTATCACCCATATTTTCAACAGGAGTGATTTCATCATTATTACAAACTAAAATATCATAACCAACTTCTTTGCTGATAGGTTCAAATGTTTTTATCAAATTTTGATATTTTTCTTGTTCAAGATTTTTTGCATACAAATATATCCTGTCATAATACAGCAGAGGTTTTGTCAACATATGAAAAAGCAGGTTCGTCTTTCCTCCACCAGATGGTGCAGCCATCAGCATTCTGAAAGTTTGGTTTGGCATATAATTGTACAATTGTTTGTAATCATTTTGTTCATTACCACAATCATAATTAGGTATTTCCATTATATATATATATGTTACACAATAAGTTAAGATAAGTTGAGATAAGTTCAGATAAGTTGAGATAAGTTTTTATATAACTCACATATATAATGGATATTGAAAGAATAAAGAGACTCTCGGATTCAAAAATAAAAGCTGATGATTCAGTTAAAAAAATCAGAAACACGTTAAAAGAATATCGACTTGGTAGACAAGATGTTCAAGAAGACCTTTCAGAAGTATACAAAACCAATCGTGAAAGCTCAAGAGGATGTGAAAGAAACGATTGATGAGAAACAGAACACCATTCTCAAACAGTTACAGAAAAACCAGAAAGCAATATCATCGGGGCTTGCAGACCTTGCATTGGTTAATGAATTATCTACTGATTTACCTATTAAAGAACCAACCAAACTACCGCTTGATTATAAGCCAGAAATGATGAAAACAAAATACAAATCAGATATTGACAAAGGATTTTCACCTGAAGAGATTCAAAAGCTTATAGAATATAAATTTATTGCTCCAAGTGATGTATTACATGGAACAGTTACTGGAGTTCTTGATTTTGACGAATATAATGAAAAAATTGGTGATAAATTAAAAGATTTAGGACGATTAAAAGGACATCCGTCGACTACCAAAAAAGCAAAGGTTAAAAACAAAGAAGCAATTGATGAATTAACAAAAGAAATCAAGTTTATACAAAAATACAGAAATCGTATACAAATCATTCCTGAAGGAAAAGAGACTTTAGGTAGTGGTTACCTTCAACCAAAACGTAATGCTTATAAAGTTCAAAATGGAGGTCAATATGGAAATCTCGTCATTGATGTACCAAAACTAATTGGTCAATTACGTCTTTTGGCAAAAAAAGATGGTAAACCTGTGATTGATAAACTAGTTGATTTTGATACCATTGATCTTTTGACAAAGAGGTTCAATACCAAAAAGAAATATTCTGATTTATCAAAAATGGTTTTCAACGAATTGAATAAACTTAGTGAAATACCTATTCACAGATCAAGTAAGAAATTCTCAAAATTAGGATCTGGTGTTGTATATTTCAATGATGCAAATGATCTTATGGATCGACTTCAACTGCTTGGAGGATCTATTTTGGCTGGAAATAATGCTGTAAAAGATGAATTTTCACAGATAGCTCATAAAATGTTACAGCTTGGTATAATCGGAAAGAAAAAATTAAATGATCTCCTCAATGTTTATGTTTTATCTAATTAATATGTATATGCAGGAACAAGCGATTAGTATCAGTTCAATTAATCGACAGAAAGTCGGTAGATCTCGTTCAGAAGATTTTACAATTAAATTTAACCCAACTTTACATCTTGAAAAAGAGATGAAACATGAGATGGCTGTAGATAGAGTTTCAATGACTTATAGTTGGCATAATATAAATGATGCATACAATAACAAAACCATAAAATATTCAAAAGACAATGGTTCCAATTGGAAAAACATCAATTTCGTTGATGGAATGTACAGTTATGATGATCTCTCCGAATTCATTGAACAAGTCATCAAATCTAATGGAGATACACCAGAAGGAGATGCTGGTAGTGTTAAAATTTATTTCGTTTTGACATCTTATCGTGTTGTTGTCGAACTTGCAGAGGGTTGGCAACTTGATATTCGTAATTCAAATTTTGGTGATCTGATTGGTTTTGAACAAAAGATTATCACAGTAACTGATCATTCTTCAAAACTACCCAATATAACCAATTCAGTAGACAGTTTACACATTAATTGTGATATTGTGACAGATTCTATCACTGATGGAGAAAGAAGCAACAATCTTTGTGTTATTCCATGTACAAATTTAACCAGAAGCTTTCCTTTTCAATTTGAACCAAAACGTGCTCTCTTTAGTTCTATTTCGAAAACAAATATATCTGAAATACGTATTGAAGTAAGAGATTCCCTTGGAAGACCAATAAATCTCAATGGAATTGATTGGCATATGACTTTGATTCTGAGATCTAGTTTTGTATAAACTAATGATATATGAAAAGTGAGTATAAAAAAAGATACGATCCAGATACGGGGAGATATGTCAAAAAACACATTTATTCAGGAGAATTACATGGCGAAGGATATAAAATGGATATGTTGAAATCACTTGGTAAGAAGTTGTTCGGTAAAACGACTCGTGAACTAGCGAAAAAAGCTGATGAGAGATGTTCTGAAGTATGTACATAAAAATAATGAGTACGGAGAAGGGTCTCTTTTAAATATTTCCAACTTTCAAACATTGTTTCCTTTTGTGTATTTCGATTTGACAAAACAGAAAGCGGATATTCGAGATGGTACCACGAAGCTTACTTTTCGCTATGAACTATCAGGAACAACTACAACAGATTACAGTATATATGCTTTGACTCTCTTTGAACAAGATGCTGAACTAATACAACAGAATGGTAAATTATTATTCCGATAATTTTCATATTTTAAATACAGGTTAAAGTCATTACAGTTATTAATTTTATATAACATATGTAATATAAGAGATATGACATATGTTAAATATGGAGTGAAACTTTCAACTGGGCAAAAACAGAGACTTGCAAAAGCTCTCTCACAAAAATCAGCGGTAACAATACGTTTATCAAAAAGTGATCTATCAGGTAATGATCATCTCAATCTAACAAAAACGCAACTGAAACGTCTTCAAAAGGCGATGAAAAATGGAACAGGTGCAGATCTGAAAATAAGCAAAACTCAAATCAGATATCTTATACAAGAAGGAGGGTCTCTTTGGACTTCATTGATGAGTCTTGGAATGAGAGCACTGCCTTATGCAACAAGAGCTGTATCAAAAGCTGCACCAGCTCTTGCAACTGGAGCTTTATCAGCTCTCGGTTCTCTTGGCATTGATAAAATATTCGGAAAGGGCCAAATAGGTGGATTCCTTGTTCCACAAAACAAGATTGATCAACTGATAAAATACAAAGATATTTTGACGAAAAAGCAAAAAGAACAAATCGTTTCAGCACTTCATACTGGAGGTCAACTTGTTATAAAACCAACAAAAACACAATCTGGAGGCTTTCTCGGAACATTGCTTGCAAGTATTGGTATTCCACTTATTCTTAATGCTTTAACTGGAAAGGGTCTTCAGGTTGACAGACATAGATCTAAAAGATCAACAAATGTTTATATTCCACCTTCATCGATTGGTGTCTCAGTACAACCACAGCAACAATCTAAAAGTAATAATTCAAGTGGTGGGCTTATTATAAACCCATTATTCAGGTCACCACCATTAATTGGTAATTGGGGAGATCAATTTGGTACTGGATCAAAAAAGAAAAAAAAAAGAACAACGAAAAAGGGCAAAGGACTGTTATTAGGAAAAAACAGCCCATTCAAAAACGTTCCTCTTCTGAACATTCTATTGTAAGTTTTGTTAATAAACCGTTGAGTAATTTTGACCTTTTGAATTGGGTTGATCATCTTGGAATAAAACATTTCAAAGGTGTGTTTTCAAGAGATTCTTTGCCTTATCAGATAAAGAATAATGAATGTGGAATAGTCAATTTGGATTCAAAAATAGGCTCAGGAACTCATTGGGTAGCTTATCGAAACGAAAAGTCACATGCAGAATACTTCGACTCTTTTGGTTTAGAGATGCCCTCTGAAGTAGCTCAATACTTGGATACAAGCGGTAAACAGATATATTATTCAGGAGATGAGATCCAAGAACGTGATTCAGTTTTATGCGGTTATTGGGTCCTTTATTATCTACTTGAGAGGCAAAAGGGCGTATCTATGCTCAATGTCATTCATAATGCAGAATTTGATTTTAATAACCAAATTATTAACAATCGTTTTATAATCAATTACTTCAAAAATATATAACACATATATATATATATGGTTAAAAGTTATTGCGTGAAGCAGAAAAAACAAACCGAATGTATGCCTGGAAGTGAACGATTTGAGAGGGCTAAAAATGGACGGTTGATGATGAAATGCAAGTGCTTAGAATGTGGTATAACAAAGACGAGATTTGTGAAGTCAAAAAACTAGTTTCCCTCTCCCAAGAAGGGGGCTTATTCAATGTTAATAATAGTCACTCTCTTGGTGAAATAGCTTAATTTGAAAGGTATTCTAAATGCGGGTATCTATGGTGCTCGAATGGCTGGAGCAAAGGCTATTAAAAGTGATTATGCAAAACGAAAAATCAAAGATATGTCAAACAAATACATAGATCAAGTTCTTGATTCTGTGACTAGTGATATCAGCCTTAAAATAGATCCTGGTAAGATAGGAAGTGGTATTGATTATGATATGGGAATGTGTGCTGGTGATCGTATTTATGATCCAACAAACCCTCTTTATCAATGTGGTAATGGATTTGATATACATAAATTAATTGGAAAACTTCCAAAACCAAAATCTGGATGGACACCTGGAAATTACAAGTACATGGGTCCTTACAATCCTCTTAACAAACAACTAGAGTATGATAAAAATACTGGTGAAGTCACTAAATGGAATGTAGAACCTTATAATAAGGTCGATGAAATAGCGGCCTATCACGATATTTGTTATGATATGGGTAAATCAAAAGGTGAATGTGATAAGAAGATGATTAAATCGCTTGATGATATTCCATATGGTGAAATACCTAAATGGGGTCAAACTGCACGGTTCTTAATCAATACAAAACAAAAACTGGGTCTTGGTGTTAAAAAACCAAAAAACGTAAAAAGCCGTCGGGTAAAGAAAACTGGCAAAAAGAATTAGCTGATGAATTACACAAACCAATAAAGCGTAACTTTACTCGACGGCGTGTTATAGTTAACCATATTGATGAAATATGGTGCTCGGATTTGGTTGAAATGCAACAGTTCAGTAAATGGAATAAGGGTTATCGATATCTTCTCATGGTACTTGATGTGTTTTCGAAATACGGTTGGATCATTCCTTTGAAAGATAAAAAAGGCGAAACAGTGACTGAAGCATTCAAAACAATCCTCAAAGAAGGTAGAAAACCTGAATATTTCTGGACTGATAAAGGAAAAGAGTATTACAACAAACACTTCAAAGACCTCTTAGAAAAGAATAAAATAACATTGTACTCAACTGAGAATGAAGAGAAAAGTAGTGTATGCGAACGATGGAATAGGACAATTAAAATCCGAATGTGGAAACAATTCACTATTCAAGGTAATACACAGTATTTAGATATATTACCAAAATTAGTTAAACAGTATAACAACACTAAACATAGCTCTATCAAAATGACACCTATAGAAGCAAGTAAAAAGAAGAATGAAGGTACAGTTTACTTCAATCTATATGGTGATATGAAGCCATTATCAGCTAAACCTAAATTCAAAGTTGGTGATAAGGTCCGAATATCTAAGTATAAAAGGAAGGTTTTTGACAAGGGTTATACCCCAAACTGGACAGAGGAAGTATTCACAATCGATAAGATCCAATACAGTAATCCAATCACTTATAAATTAAAGGATTTGAATAATGAGGAAATACAAGGTAGCTTTTATGAACCCGAACTATTAAAAACAATACAGGATGTATTCAGAATTGATAAAGTGATCCGCAGAGACTACAAAAAGAAACAAGCTCTTGTTAAGTGGAAGGGGTATAGTGATGAATTTAACACATGGATACCAATGAAAGATTTACAACACATATAAAACGCACAAAAAACATATAAAAAATAATTTCATCATTATATAATATAGCATGAATTCATTAAGAGAAATTAAAAAACAAGGAAAAAATCTCGACTGTAGAGTTTTCAAGCCTGGTATATTAAATATTATGAAGTTAATATTAACACAGAATAAAATAAATTGTGTTAATAAAAGATTAAAAAATCTAATTTCAAATGCTTCTAGCAAAAATGATATTGAAGATCATGATTCTTTACCTAAATTAGTGATAAGTCATAAAAAACACACTAAAGATTTAAACAGATTAAATTCCCTCATATCAAAACAGACTATAAAGAAGCTATATATCGAAATTGATGATATGGATATAAAAATCACAGAAATTGTACCAAAATGTCATAAATGTAATTCAGATTCAGATTCTGATACAAATACATCTTCAGATTCTGATACAAATACATCTTCAAAATCTGATTAATTTTAAAAATTAAGAGCTTCGCTTGGATTCAACTGTGGTTTAAATTCTTGATTACAGAGTTGAAAAATACTATAAGAGCTTTTGAATATGGAGTTTTAATTTAAAATTAAAACATCATATATGCTTCGCTATGTTTTCAGTATAGATTTGCTTATAATACCCCACAATCAGATAAAAGATGGCGTAACAAGGCTTAGAAGACCATATTCTTTAATAGTTATAGGGTCTAGAATACCATGAATATGATAGTTTACACCTTTGTTTTAAATGTTGTTTAAATTCTTGTATCAAATGATAGTATTTAGTATTGGAAAAATTGATGAACATAATTTTACCCAGTTTTGAATTAATTAATGGTTATACTTGTATACATTTTTAAACGCACTTCAATAACCATTTTTTAAAAAAAGAGTATAGTATACTTTTTAACCCATGTTGGTATTTAGTATTGGATTAATTGATCTTAAAAATCTAAAGCTTTTTAAGAACAAAATTTTCCAGTATTGAATCAAGATTTGAATCAAGATTTGAATCCAATTTTGATTTCCAAGAATTTGATACAGTTTTGGTTTCCAAGAATTTGATACAGTTTTGGTTTCCAAGAATTTGATACAGTTTTGGTTTCCAAGAATTTGATACAGTTTTGGTTTCCAAGAATTTGATACAGTTTTGGTTTCCAAGAATTTGATACAGTTTTAGTTTCCACATAATTTTGAAGCAAAAAACCAAGCATAAAATTTCAAGTGCTAAAACCATTGCTAAATTACAAGCACAAAAAATTCATTACTAAATCCAGTGCTAAATCCATTGCTAATTACGAGCACAAAAATACGAGCACAAAAATCCAATGCTTAAAATCTGTGCTGGTACCCCCATATTCTATACTACTGTTGAAGAGACCCGTCACGTGACTCTGAGAGTGCACAAGTTCATTCAAGATGGCGGACGGTGCACACGATCTGTCTGTTTGGGAAGACGATATAGAGGTAATTTTGGACATTTTGGAAGGCGATGGAGTATAAGAGAAGCATTTTCGGTCGCAATTAGTAATGTAAGCACAACAGGTTGCAATTTTGAGTCATAATTTCAAACTAATGAGCTTAAATTTTCTGCACATTGGCTGCTCAATTCGTGTGAATGGAATCCAACAAACGCTCGCCTTTACAAACTAAGCTTATATATTGCCTATCTCTCGATAGTTATTTCCTCTCGGGTTCCTGCGATTCACGAAATACCTATATTAAAACTTTGACAAAGATCTGGGATATGGTGATCTGTTTATATTGTTTTGAGTGCTAGACCTTGTAGTAGTCTAGTAGATACCTAGTACATAATTTGTGCTTCCTAATAATAGTTCCCCTCTACTAACTATGCCTAAACCAACAAGCAATACTCAAAGAAGTGCAAATAAATTAATGACCGTCGCTGCTGCCGATACAAACTTGCAAAGAAAACGCAATCTTATTTCTTTAGGTAGCGAAAGGGAAACCTGCAATATCAGCGCATTCTAACCTAATACCTTTTTTAGTGTATTCAATATAACCTTCGAATCCAACGCTTCGACTGCCAAAGAAAATATACTTTATACACAATAAAGAAAAGACTATCCGTAACATTAATCTGTAATCATAAATCCGTTTGCACTATGAGTAAAGGACTAGCAAAGTAGTCACGTGAGTCACACAATCGCTCATAGCCGTTGTGAAATTTAAGATGACGTAATAGTCTTAATCTGGAACTTCGTTTAACGCATGTATGGGCATGAATTAAACAAAAAGGGAAACAAACATATGTTTCTTTCATAGCTTGAAAATTTAGTATTTTCTTTGAGTCAAATATTTAAAGATGAACATTTTAAAATGCTGGTGCTAAGTTAAGACCAATGCATCCGCAGAATTCCATAAGTAACTAATTAATAGCTTTCAAAAATGGCGTGACTCGAAGTCTGGCGGATGTTACTCAATGCCTTGTGAAAGTGAAAGTTGCAATGTCAGCGCATTCTTTGACAAGAACGTAATGCTGTTTACCGATAAATTCAAGCCCGCTAAAATATACTTTCCTTCATATCCAAAGACGTCAAACGCTTAAGAAACAGGTATTTCACATAAAACAGCAAAATAACAGCCAAAATATTCATAAAGTTTCCGTAGGTTGATACATTTCAAACGCTGGCCGAGTGTTGTCAATAATATTGCGTGACTCGAGGTCTGGCCGAGTGGGGGCATCAGTCTACTCACCCACAAAAAAACAAGAAGTTGCTATAGCAACTTAAAACCGCGCTTATATTTTTGGCTAATTAACAGCTTTCTTTCTCAAAAGTCACGGTTAAATTTAATCTGTTTGCATTATGAGTAAAGGACAAGCAAAGTAGTCACGTAAGTCACACAATCCGAGGTTTACGTTGTCCCCGGCTATCTTTAGCTTGGGGTTTTTTCCCTTCTAATCACGTAACCCCTGCACGTTCGGGCACGCTCAATTGTTTACTTAAGCAAATATTTCATTTCCTTTCAAATATTTGAACCCACTTCAAGGAAATAGCCAAAGAATTCACTTCGATTGCCTAAACCCACAAGAAATACTCGCAGGAGAGGAAACAAATTAAATTAATGACCGTCGCTTCTGCCGACATAAACATGCAAATGAAACACAATGTTATTTGTCACGTAACGAAAGTGAAACCTGCAACATCAGCGCATTCCATGGCTGACGTAATACCTTTTTCAGTGTATTCAACATTCGCTTTGAATCAAACGCTTCGATAAAACCAAAAAAAAATATACTTTATACACAATAAAGAAAACAATATCCGCAACATTTTCCGTACATTCATCGTTCAACAGCTTTTGGCGAATAAACATCACAGGTTGCGTGATTCAGTCCCAATCACGATTTGGCCGAGTGGAGGCTTGCGTCTGGTCACCGACATAAAAAAAATACAAAAAAAAATAACAAGAAGTTGCTATAGCAACTTAAAACCGCGCTTATATTTTTGGCTAATTAACAGCTTTCTTTCTCAAAAGTCACGGTTAAATTTAATACGTTTGCATTATGAGTAAAAGACTAGCAAAGTAGTCACGTTAGTCACACAATCCGAGGTTTACGTTGTCCCCGGCTATCTTTAGCTTGGGGTTTTTTCCCTTCTAATCACGTAACCCCTGCACGTTCGGGCACGCTCAATTGTTTACTTAAGCAAATATTTCATTTCCTTTCAAATATTTGAACTCACTTCAAGGAAATAGCCAAAGAATTCACTTCGATTGCCTAAACCCACAAGAAATACTCGCAGAAGAGGAAACAAATTAAATTAATGATCGTCGCTTCTGCCGACATAAACATGTAAATGAAACACAATGTTATTTGTCACGTAACGAAAGTGAAACCTGCAACATCAGCGCATTCCATGGCTGACGTAATACCTTTTTCAGTGTATTCAACATTCGCTTTGAATCGAACGCTTCGATAAAACCAAAAGAAAATATGCTTTATACACAATAAAGAAAACAATATCCGCAACATTTTCCGTACATTCATGTTTCAACAGCTTTTGGTGAATAAACATCACAGGTTGCGTGATTCAGTCCCGATCACGATTTGGCCGAGTGGAGGTTTGCGTCTGGTCACCGACATAAAAAAAAATAACAAGAAGTCGCTATAGCAACTTAAAACCACGCTTATATTTTTGGCTAATTAACAGCTTTCTTTCTCAAAAGTCACGGTTAAATTTAATCTGTTTGCATTAAGAGTAAAGGACTAGCAAAGTAGTCACGTTAGTCACACAATCCGAGGTTTACGTTGTCCCCAGCTAAATTTAGCTTGGCGGTTTTTCCCTTCTAATGACGTAACCCCTGCACGTTCGGGCACGCTCAATTATTTACTTAAGCAAATATTTCATTTCCTTTCAAATATTTGAACTCACTTCAAGGAAATAGCCAAATAATTCACTTCGATTGCCTAAACCCACAAGAAATACTCCCAGAAGAGGAAGCAAATTAAATTAATGACCGTCGCTTCTGCCGACATAAACATGCAAATGAAACACAACGTTATTTGTCACGTAACGAAAGTGAAACCTGCAACATCAGCGCATTCCATGGCTGGCGTAACACCTTTTTCCGTGTATTCAACATTCGCTTTGAATCGAACGCTTCGATAAAACCAAAAGAAAATATACTTTATATACACACAAAGAAAACAATATCCGCAACATTTTCCGTACATTAATGTTTTAACAGCTTTTGGCGAATAAACATCACAGGTTGCGATATTCATTCCCGATCACGATTTGGCCGAGTGGAGGTTTGCGTCTGGTCACCGACAAAAAAAATACAAAAAAAAAATAACAAGAAGTTGCTATAGCAACTTAAAACCGCGCTTATATTTTTGGCTAATTAACAGCTTTCTTTCTCAAAAGTCACGGTTAAATTTAATATGTTTGCATTAAGAGTAAAGGACTAGCAAAGTAGTCACGTTAGTCACACAATCCGAGGTTTACGTTGTCCCCGGCTATCTTTAGCTTCGGGTTTTTTTTCTTCTAATGACTTAACCCCTGCACGTTCGGGTACGCTCAATTGTTTACTTAAGCAAATATTTCATTTCCTTTCAAATATTTGAACTCACTTCAAGGAAATAGCCAAAGAATTCACTTCGATAGCCTAAACCCACAAGAAATACTTGCAGAAGAGGAAACAAATTAAATTAATGACCGTCGCTTCTGCCGACATAAACATGCAAATGAAACACAATGTTATTTGTCACGTAACGAAAGTGAAACCTGCAACATCAGCGCATTCCATGGCTGACGTAATACCTTTTTCAGTGTATTCAACATTCCCTTTGAATCGAACGCTTCGATAAAACCAAAAGAAAATATGCTTTATAGACAATAAAGAAAACAATATCCGCAACATTTTCCGTACATTCATGTTTCAACAGCTTTTGGCGAATAAACATCACAGGTTGCGTGATTCAGTCCCGATAACGATTTGGCCGAGTGGAGGTTTGCGTCTGGTCACCGGCATAAAAAAAAATTACAAGAAGTTGCTATAGCAACTTAAAACCGCGCTTATATTTTTGGCTAATTAACAGCTTTCTTTCTCAAAAGTCACGGTTAAATTTAATATGTTTGCATTATGAGTAAAGGACTAGCAAAGTAGTCACGTTAGTCACACAATCCGAGGTTTACGTTGTCCCCGGCTATCTTTAGCTTGGGGTTTTTTCCCTTCTAATGACTTAACCCCTGCACGTTCGGGTACGCTCAATTGTTTACTTAAGCAAATATTTCATTTCCTTTCAAATATTTGAACTCACTTCAAGGAAATAGCCAAAGAATTCACTTCGATTGCCTAAACCCACAAGAAATACTCGCAGAAGAGGAAACCAATTAAATTAATGACCGTCGCTTCTGCCGACATAAACATGCAAATGAAACACAATGTTATTTGTCACGTAACGAAAGTGAAACCTGCAACATCAGCGCATTCCATGGCTGACGTAATACCTTTTTCAGTGTATTCAACATTCCCTTTGAATCGAACGCTTCGATAAAACCAAAAGAAAATATGCTTTATACACAATAAAGAAAACAATATCCGCAACATTTTCCGTACATTCATGTTTCAACAGCTTTTGGCAAATAAACATCACAGGTTGCGTGATTCAGTCCCGATCACGATTTGGCCGAGTGGAGGTTTGCGTCTGGTCACCGGCATAAAAAAAAATAACAAGAAGTTGCTATAGCAACTTAAAACCGCGCTTTTACTTTTTGCTTATTAACGGCTTTCTTCCTCCAAATTCACCGTTAAATTTAATTTGTTTGTACTATGAGTGAAGGACTAGCAAAGTAGTCACGCGAGTCACACAATCCGAGGTTTAAGTTATCCCCGGCTATCTTTAGCTTGTTGGTTTTTTCCCTGCTAATGACGTAACCCCTGCACGTTCGGGCATGCTCAATTGTTTACTTTAGCAAATATTTCATTTCCCGTCAAATCCCTCAACTTGCTTCGATAAAACAGCCAAAGAATCCACTTCAATTGCCTAAACCAACAAGCAATACTCAAAGAAGTGCAAATAAATTAATGACCGTCGCTGCTGCCGATACAAACTTGCAAAGAAAACGCAATCTTATTTCTTTAGGTAGCGAAAGGGAAACCTGCAATATCAGCGCATTCCATAGCTGACCTAATACCTTTTTTAGTGTATTCAATATAACCTTCGAGTCCAACGCTTCGACTGCCAAAGAAAATATACTTTATACACAATAAAGAAAAGACTATCCGCAACATTAATCTGTAATCATAAATCCGTTTGCACTATGAGTAAAGGACTAGCAAAGTAGTCACACAATCCAATATTGCACAATCGCTCATAGCCGTTGTGAAATTTAAGATGACGTAATGGTCTTAATCTGGAACTTCGTTTAAGGCATGTATGGGAATGAATTAAACAATCAAAGTGGCTGTGAGCCACTGAAACTCAGAAAATATATAGCCTTTGTTTACTTCATATATAGTAACACAAATAAAGGCTGCATTTTACCCAACCCCCTACCCGCTTCACAAGACTAATTGATTACTTTAATTTAATATTAAAGACTCTGTCGACGGGCATGCAATGCGAGTGTTTGTTATTGTTTTGATTCTGGCGCTGAAGAAAATCGTTCGAAAATCAAAAAGATTTAGGGCATTCGCGGCCTAGAATAAAATATACCGGTAGAAACAGGTATAAAATGTTTACTTTCGAGGTCATCCAGCTAAGAAATACTTTATTTTGAAATTATGACCTCGCGTCGTGGGGGCGCAAGCTACAATTACAATTTACAAGCTCCTGTCGCCATACGCGTCATTGGTCGTCATTTGAAACAACTCCATAAAATAAATTTCCTTTTTATTTGCTTTTAGAAGCACATATACAGAGTATATATATACAGTACTTAGTGCTCTTAAAATACAAGATGTAGAACTAGAGCAATGAACTTTTCGTGGCGATTTCCATACCGCGGTTTGGAATTCCTGCGGAGATTGTTTCGATATAAAGCGGTCACGTACAGATTCTAAATGCTTTCAGTTCGATCTTTTTTCAGTCCGAAAGATTGCCATAACTAGCGAGTAGGGGAAAAATGAAGCAAAGAACGCACTTTTCATCGAAATAAAAATTTCATATTATCTCAATAAAGCTTACTTGGTACTGGAAGAATCTACTGGCAATGCGAAGGGAAATAATTCTGCAGCGATTCAGTGTCACTCAGCTCAATACTGCAACAAACGTGAGCAGTTTTCACTTTGCCTGTATCCGAGGTCATCTTCTTTGTTTCTCCATTGATTCTGGGCAGATTTTCTTGAATAAATCTTTTCGGAAGAGCCTCTGGTTACAGTCGGGTGTTACTAAACAGAGTAACGGAGTAACGAGTAACGAGTAACGGAGTAACGAGAAACCGAGTAACGGGAAAAAAATTCCATAGGTAAAAAAAATACAAATTCTAAAAAAAATTACAAATCAAGCCTTGGAGTAATTTCATTGATAACACGACTACACGACAACCTTTTGTTGCAATGCACAACGGCCGAGAGGATTTTCGCGCCCAAAATGTCAAGTGACTGCGTCTCACTCAGTCAGCAAGCATGGCTCGCCTCGGGGAAGGTAAGAGGTTTTTTTTCTCTTTTTATTGCTCATATTTGTGGAACAGCCGATGTAGTCCGCAATAATTACAAAAGCAATGAAGAAAGATGCTGTTTGGGCTGCCTTATTAAGGGTTATGGACTGTTTTCTTTGGCGGTTTTCCTGCCACTTTCACTTTTTGTTTTTGATTACCTCCCATTGGGCTTTCTGCCTAGTATAATTTCTCTCTATCAAAACAACAGATGACTACGATGTCATTATTATATCGGATAACTCGGGAGATGAAGGTAAGAGTATTTTATTATTGTCTTTATCGTTGCCACTGCAGGTCTCCTTTGAGGCCTTTGCGGAAACATCCGTGTTCATAAAACAAAAACTATGCAAGGAATTCGAAGATACTATAAATAGACTGGGACTTTTATTTGGTACAACGTGCGTTAGGTTGTATTTCTGTGTTACTTATAAATTACAAATTGTTTTACCGATCAAATTGTAACCATTATGGCCGAGTGGATAACACATATTCGACTTTAGTACTATTTTTTCATGATTAAATTATCGCGGTAAATATTCCCATCGGCGCCAACTTCAGACTTCAGACAGAATTAATGCACGAAAAACTAAAAATACCATTACCGATTTCCCTCGTTGAACTCGAAACCTTAAGTTCTTAATTCACATCTATTGCAGAAACTGAATTAAATAAAGAAATGTTGGTATTCCGGCCATATATTTTTTTATGCGTTGCGCGACCTTTTTCCTATATTTCGATAAGACGATAAGCCTAAAAATATTTAGCCTGCAAGCAGGCTCTCGTATACTCAAAGTGGTCGTGGAATCGATTTAAATTCCATCGCATGTTAGCTGCACTGAAAACAAAAACGTCCTCGCTTACAATATCGTCCGTTTTAACTTCAGAGTCGTCGAACAAGTACAACTCCAAATCAGGTAAAAGGGATAACGAGTCCGCCATTTGTTTTGCTTTCTTAATCCAGCCAACCGGAAAATACTGTTCCATTTGCCACACGGAATACCCGGAATTTCAATCCGGAATTCTAGGTCCTTATTTCTATGTTTTATTTGAATGTTATTATTATTATTATTTTAGTATTTTTATTTTTTTTACCTGTGGAATTTTTTTCCCGTTACTCGGTTTCTCGTTACTCCGTTACTCGTTACTCGTTACTCCGTTACTCTGTTTAGTAACACCCGTTACAGTCTAGGCCTTACGCAGGCGATTCTTGGCACCCGCCATGCATGGCTAAAAGCATATCGCGTACCGGCCGTTGTTTAGCTTCTCACACATGTAACAAACGAACAACTTACGAAAAAATATTCACCTCAATGTTAAGAACGATAATCAATCTTTTCATGAAAAGCAATGACTGTTGAAAAATCGCGATGGATGCCTCGGATTATAAAGGATTGAAGAGCGAAATGATCGACAACTCGACAAATTGAGAATTGAGGTTTCGTACGCTACGAGGCCTCGGGCGAGGCGTGCAATGCATGCCGGTCGACAGA
Organism: Meandrina meandrites; assembly: GCA_963693305.1. Lineage (NCBI taxonomy): Eukaryota > Metazoa > Cnidaria > Anthozoa > Scleractinia > Meandrinidae > Meandrina > Meandrina meandrites. The sequence continues at coordinate 15,564,424 of OY855908.1, forward strand.
GAGTCTTTAATTAATTTATTCAATTAAAATGTTTACAGGAATCGAGGGAAGGAGTGAAATCGGCCCCCTCACCAGAACTCGGAATTTTCCGAGTTAAAAAGGGAAACAAACATATGCTTCTTTCATAGCTTGAAAATTTAGTATTTTCTTTGAGTCAAATATTTAAAGATGAACATTTCAAAATGCATGCCGGTCGACAGAGAGTCTTTAATTAATTTATCCAATTAAAATGTTTACAGGAATCGAGGGAAGGAGTGAAATCGGCCCCCTCACCAGAACTCGGAATTTTCCGAGTTAAAAAGGGAAACAAACATATGCTTCTTTCATAGCTTGAAAATTTAGTATTTTCTTTGAGTCAAATATTTAAAGATGAACATTTCAAAATGCTGGTGCTAAGTTAAGACCAAAGCATTCGCAGAATTCCATAAGTAACTAATTAATAGCTTTTAAAAATGGCGTGACTCGAAGTCTGGCGGATGTTACTCAATGCCTTGTGAAAGTGAAAGTTGCAACGTCAGCGCATTCTTTGACAAGAACGTAATGCTGTTTACCGACAAATTCAAGCCCGCTAAAATATACTTTCCTTCATATCCAAAGACGTCAAACGCTTAAGAAACAGGTATTTCACATAAAACAGCAAAATAACAGCCAAAATATTCATAAAGTTTCCGTAGGTTGATACCTTTCAAACGCTGGCCGAGTGTTGTCAATAATATTGCGTGACTCGAGGTCTGGCCGAGTGGGGGCATCAGTCTACTCACCGACAAAAAAAAAACTCCGTGCAGAGCAAGAACCGCGCTCGGCCCAGGGCCGCGCGGTTAAAAAAATAATAATAATAAATCCCGTGTAAAGCAAGAACCGCGCTCGGCCCATGGCCGCGCGGTTAATAATAATAAATCCCGTGCAAGGCAATAACCGCGCTCGGCCCATGGCCGCGCGGTTAATAATAATAAATCCCGTGTAAAGCAAGAACCGCGCTCGGCCCATGGCCGCGCGGTTAATAATAAAAATAATAAATCACGTGCAAAGCAAGAACCGCGCTCGGCCCATGGCCGCGCGGTTAAAAAACTCCGTGCAGAGCAAGAACCGCGCTCTGCCCAGGGCCGCGCGGTTAATTATTAAAATTGTCATGAATGTGGCTTTTTTCGCAAATTCATGTTACGACAAGTTTAGCTTCCCCCTACTAGTGCAGAATTAACAAAGTCGAAAATTAAAAAGAAGTGTAATGTGAACGGACGAACTCGCCTTCATTTCTTTTCCACATGTATTTTGTCATCGTGACAGTCAGTAGAATGAAATGAAAATTCGTATACATTTAGTTCTCCACAAAGAGCTAACAAGTAACGAAGGCTTATTACAGAAGAACGAGAAAAACTAAACGCCACGTTGCGGTGAGTCAGGTTAGAAGCTAGTTTGTAATATTAACAGCTTAGTAATATAGTTGCTCGCTTAATGTGCATAATGCTGAACGAGTACACAAGGACATTTCCTACTGCAAGCCATTCCTTTTCGTTTTGAAACATACAATAATGCTGTAAAACAACATATTGTCTGCGAACTAGCGACCAGAAGCTTGTTCCGGCCTTCCGCGAGTTACCAGGGTTTTTTATAATAGCCTCTAATTGGCTCTTGCATATGGCCGTTCTGTCGTGCACCGTGATTGGTCGAGTAATCTCGTGAAACCATAGTAACGCTTTCGATGAATGCCAGGTACACAAAATAAACACGGCGGCGATCACGGTAGATCAGTGGAAATTAACCGCTTTTCACCGTTTGAAGCGGTGAAAAGCACTTCAAACTATCTGACATCCTTCCCGAGCAAAGGGAATCTATGAAAGTTTTTTGGGGGGCAACGATGTTTTTGCTGATCTCCGGCTACCGGTTTCCGAAAATCTTTAATCTTTCGATATCTGCCGATTGTCGCGGATATTGTTTATCTAAACCAAAACAGTCACCTTCGTAGCCGTTCTTCGTGTCGTCACGCAACGCTTAACCGAACTTGCAAAGCAACAAAGAAAATAAACATGCCATATCGTAAGAAACTCCGACCAACATTTCGGTAAAACTTTGGCATTAAATATGCCTCTCCAGTTAAAAGTTGACAACTAACACTCGGGAGAAAAAAATTGCCATTCAAAACCTGCCACATCCGTTCTGGCATAAATGAGACTTGGTCCACGAGGTTTAAAATGAAAAATATCCGGGACAATTGAAAGACAACAAAAACATCGTTGCACTTAAAATATTTGACAGATTACCGTTGATCGGGAAGGATGTCAGATAGTTCGAAGAGCTTTTCACCGCTTGAAACGGTGAAAAGCGGTTAATTTCCACTGATCTACCGTGATCACCGCCGGGTTTATTTTGTGTACCTCGCTTTCATGGAAATCATAACTATGGTTTCACGAGATTTACTCGACCAATCACGGTGCACGAAAGAACGGCCATATACAAGAGCCAATTAGAGGCTATTATAAAAAACCCTGGTAACTCACGAGGGGCCGGAACAAGCTTCTGGTCGCTAGTTCGCAGACGGACTATACCGGGGTTTAGTTTCGTCTGCAACGCAGGCTACATATTACGTGTGAAGCAAATTGTAATATTCCCATTTACACGCGTTAAAGGCGCCCAATTGATTAGCGGCTTTCTTTGCTCGTAGGAGTTGTAATTAGTTTATGACATAACATAAAATTAACAGCTAGAAACGACATTTAAGTTATGTTAAAGGATGGTTACAAAAATCCAGAATTGCAAACGCAAGCAGAGCTTGCTTCTTAATAGGAATACTTCTTAGTAATGCTTCTTAATACTCATTTTTTAAGCTTCAAGAAAAGTGCAACAGCCAGAGAGAATGTAAATATTAACAATCACTGCCATCTTGTTGCTTTGGGTTTTAAATAGACTTTTCTGCTTTTCACACTCTCGCCTCACCTTGACGTTGCCAATGTGACACGAGACAAAAACGAGAGCCTGTCTTGTTATCGTCAGATAACCAACTTCGATGCAAATGTACGCCTGTTAGCTAAAGTATCTTTCTCAAACGCATTTTATCTTGACATTAACTGTTTTTATTACTTATACTAAGTGCTTCTAAATGGTCACATTTTTTAATGTCGACAAAAGCTTTTAACCAATTTAAACCAATTATCTTCCCAGGTAACAACTGACAATCTTGCTTCGTCATCCCTTCTTCTTCTGTCTTAAATTGTAGACTTTAAACGTACTTTTCAAACACAGCATTACCCTTAAACTTGAGTTCCAAAATGCAACAATAATTGTTAATATTTACATTCTCTCTGGCTGTTGCACTTTTTTTGAAGCTTAAAAAATGAGTAGGAATTTGTAGGTTTAATATTAATGCCGGCATATACTATTAAGAAGCAAGCTCTACTGGCGTTTGCAATTCTGGATTTTTGTAACCATCCTTTAACATAACTTAAATGTCGTTTCTAGCTGTTAATTTTATGTTATGTCATAAACTAATTACAACTCCTACAAGCAAAGAAAGCCGCTAATCAATTGGGCGCCTTTCACGCGTGTAAATGCGAATATTACAATTTGCTTCACACGTAATATGTTGTTATTTGATATAATCACCTGATCAAGAACTTTTAACAAAATTAATTATTATTGTACTGAAAACCAATATCGCTACTGACTGAAATTTCAGTGGGGCTTCTAATAACTAATTCCAGGCAATTTTCCTAAAAGTACTCTCTTCACGCAACCAAGTGATTCGGTTATAGTTAGGACTCTCTTTCCTCAGATAACCAACACTGGTCTCCTCTCTTTTCGTGTCTTGTAATGGGCAAAATAATTAGCGCGCGCCACATGAAAATCATTTCGATACAAATGTACGCCTGTTAGCTGTTTGAAGGTTCTACTGGCGTCAGCAACTCTCGATAGTTGTAAAGCAGCAATTTAAAACAATTTTCTTTCTTGACAAATGTCAATTTTATATCTTATGAATTACTAATTAGGGTCTCTTAAACGTAGAAAGCTACTGATCCGCACATTTAGTTCTCCACAAAGAGCTAACATGTAACGATGGCTTATTACAGAAGAACGAGAAAAACTAAACGCCACATTGCGGTGAGTCAGGTTTGAAGCTAGTTTGTAATATTAACAGCTTAGTAATATAGTTGCTCGCTTAATGTGCATAATGCTGAACGAGTTCACGAGGGCATTTCCTACTGCAAGCCCTTCGATTCCTTTTCGTTTTGAAACATACAATAATGCTGTAAAACATATTTTAATCACAGAAAGGCTAGTCGCAGAGAAACTAAATAAAAGTATCTGTAATAATTTACCTCAAACTCAATTTCACACAAGGATTTCTTCTTCTTGGATTCTGTTAGCAGGGAAACCAGGAAGTTTTTCCGTTTAATGATTTATTAGGCGAGATATACGTCCAGAGAAGAGCGACGTATTGTTACTGTTGATATTTTCTTATGCTGGTTTTCATGGACTTTGTATCTGTAGCAATATGAAATGGTTGCTGTTGTTGGATATTTCCATGATATTTTAAAATCTTGATTATTGTCAAAGGTGCTAAATTTAATTACATGCACTCTTTTTGATCATGAAGAAATAGGCGCAAACACGAGTTTCAGCAATCCAGGGCCGGGTTGTTCGAAAGCTGATTAACACTTACCCAAGATTAAACAGTAAGACACTACCTGTCTGAAACCGGGTCGAGCACTCGACATGTGAGGACGTGTTTCTTCTAGCTCCCGAATAACTTTGTTTAAGTGCGGGTTTATCATTACATGGAAGACCTCCTTTACGTTTTAAAAGAAAAACACGAACCAGCGACTCCGATAGCGAAGCCAAGTCTCCAGACGGAAAGAAAATTTGTAACGAAAACACCATCGCTGACGATAAGCGAGAAGCCGCCATTACGGACAACTGTGAAGAAGACAAAGCCCTCGGAGCGACAAGCACTATGGAAGAAATTACCAAACAATTGAAACTCATTCTGTCTAAACTAGAAGGACTCGAAACCAAAGTAGAAACGGCTATTGAGACAGTTAACCAGTTACAAACCACGGTTAAAAAGCTCGAGAATGTTGTAGAAAAAGTGCAAGAAGACGCCAAGCAACTTAAAGAGAATGTCGTTACGATGGACAAAGGAGTATCCTTTCTAAATAGTGAAGTTGAGGAGTTGCAAAGAAACGAAACAAAGCACTTGAAAAGAATTAAAATCCTAGAAGACCAAATCATGTACCAAGAGGTTTACAATCGACGCGAAAACCTTCGCTTTCTTGGAGTTCCAGAATCGATGGCAGACGAAGAAGATACGAGGGAAGAGCTTGGCATTGAAGATGTGAGGCGACTTGAGTTTCAAAGAATCCATAGGATAGGAAAGAAATCTAGCGAGGTAAGACCTGTAATTGCTCGCTTCCTGCGGTTCCAGGATAGAGAATTTATCTTTAATAAAGCAAGGGAAATGAGTGGCTCGCTAAGTATCAAGGTGCTTGTAGATCTACCAAAAGAGATCCGTGATAGAAGAAAGGCACAATGGCCAAAGCTAAAGCAGGCGAGGGACGAAGGGAAGACGGGTTATTTCAGCAGGCGCGAGCCGGATAAACTCTATATTAATGGACAATTTGTTCCGATGTAAGTAACTGTGTACATTATTACTCAGGACACGATGTATTTATTAAAAATAACTTGGAATTCGAACTGAAATCCTCAAAAATTGACAAAGATGGGCGTTTTATATTTATAGAAGCAAAGGTTCAAGATTACCCCTTTCTTTTTGTCAACCTGTATGCCCCAAACAAAACAAACGAGCAATTAACCTTTTTTGAAGAAATTGGAGAAGAACTGGACAAGTTTTGTTTAGACGACGATTGTAATATTGTAATTGGTGGGGATTTTAACGCAATTTTTGACCCCGATTTGGATGGTAATGGCGGAAATCCAAAACGAAAAGAATCAGTTAAGACAATAGAAAACATATGTATTATCAATGATTTAGTTGATATATGGAGGATTAGAAACCCAAAGGAAAAACGTTTTACTTGGCGTCAGAAGACTCCCGTAATTCAGAGGAGGCTGGACTACTGGCTAGTAAGCAGTGGTATGCAGGAGGATATTGATAATGTTGATGTCATTCCATCGCTTAAATCCGACCATTCCGCAATTGTGCTATCTTTGAATGGAACTGAAAATGGCCCCCGAGGTCCTTCTTATTGGAAGATTAATTCTAGCTTATTGGATGATAAGGAATATGTGTCCTTGATTAATACGAAATACCCATTATGGAACGATGAATTTAAAGAAGTCAAAGATCCAAGGCTCTTTTGGGATCTGATGAAGTACAAGATTCGCCAAGAAAGCATTTTTTATAGTAAGATGAAGGCTAAAGAGCGAAGGTCAAAAATGGCAACTTTAGAGGCAAGACTAAACGACTGCCAAAAAATGTGTGATCAAGATCCCTCGCCAGAAAATATGAATATGTTTGAAGTTATAAAAACAGAGTATGAGTAGTATAGTAATTGGGGGTACCAGCTCATAAATATTGAGCTCAAAATCTGAGCTCGTAGCCCCATAGGGTTTGAAAGTGAGCTCGAATATATTGCATGAAAAATAAGCTTGATAAAAAACCATACTTAAAAGATCAATATAATTAATAATAGCATTGAATAATTAGCACTAAAAATAAAGTACTGAATAAAGTGCTAAATTCAGTACAAAATGCAATACTGAATAATTAGCATTAAAAATCAAGTACTTAAAAAAGTATATTATAATGAGATTTGTGACCAAGCCTCTGTGGTCGATCCTTTATATACCAAGACTCATGTAAGAATCTTTATATCTAATACAAAATAAAGTACTTTAAAAGTAAATGCTAAATGTAGTATTTAAAACAGTACTAAATACAGTGTTAAATACAACAATCATATGAAAATCTATACTACAATCATACATAACGAAAATATGCTAATCTATAAGCATTATAATAGTATAAATATGGTTACAATAAGCATGAGTAAGACTATTAATTTTAAAGCAAGGTTACCCCCTTGAAACAAGTATTGTAATATTAAACTAATAAAAGTACTGAATTAACAAAAATATGTTCTATACTATTTTAAAAAATTATTAATAAAATTGTTTTCTAAAGTTTTTTAAAATAATATCATATAATATCATACTTAATGATTATATGCTATTCTATAAGCCTTCTAATAGCATAATAATGGTTAATATAAGCATAAACTAAACGATTATTATCAAAGCAAGGTAATGCATGGGAATTAGTATTTAAATATTAATAATACTAATCACCAGGCCTGGAAAAAGTAATGATAGTGACGACTTAGGAAAGGATATAATTAGTAACAAGGGTTAAATATAAAAATGATAACCAGGCCTAAAAAAATACGAAGTTAAATGATGTTAGAATTTTTAATTCTAACACAATAAACAATAATTATTAATAAAGCTGTACTAATCAAATATATGCTATTGTAGAAGTCATTGAATAGTATAAACTTGATTACTATAAGTATGAGTAAGAGTATTAATTTTAAAGCTGTATTATCCTTTGAAGACAAGTATTGTAATATTAAATATCAACTAAAAATTGATACTAAATATTATGAATAAAAATGTATTGTAAACTTTTTTACAAAAATATAATACTAAATATGTACTTTTCAAAAATATGCTATTCTAAGAGGCAATAAATAGCATAAAGATGGTTATAAAAAGCTTAAACTAATCACATATTATAAACCTAAGGTAACTCCCTTGAATACAAGCTTTTTATTCATTTAAATATGTTGTAAATCTTTAATAGGTATCCAGCTGTTAAATTCATCACTATATCCCTTCCATTTGACTAAAGCTTGTTTCTTTTTATAATTTCTCCGAATGACTTTATCAATTCTGAATACGTCCTGTTTTGCTTTTAATAATTCAGCTTCATAAAAACTGCCTTTTATCTCTTCATTATTCAAATCTTTTAATTTATAAGTGATTGGATTACTGTATTGGATCTTATCAACTATGAATACTTCCTCTGTCCAGTTTGGTGTATAACCCTTGTCGAAAACCTTCCTTTTATACTTAGATATTCGAACCTTATCACTGACTTTGAATTTAGGTTTAGTTGATAATGGCTTCATATCACCATATAGATTGAAGTAAACTGTACCTTCATTATTCTTTTTACTTGCTTTTGTTGGTGTCATCTTTATGCTTGAATGTTTGGTGTTGTTATACAGTTTCACCAGTTTGGGTAGCATATCAAGATACTGTGTATTACCTTGAGCAGTGAATTGTTTCCACATTCGGGTTTTAATTGTCCTATTCCATCGTTCACAAACACTACTTTTCTCTTCGTTCTCGGTGGAGTATAGTGTTATACTATTCTTTTCTAATAAGTCTTTCAAGTGTTTATTGTAATATTCTTTCCCTTTATCAGTCCAAAGATATCGTGGTTTACGCCCATCTTTGAATATTGTTTTGAATGCTTCAGTCACTGTTTCACCTTTTTTATCTTTCAAAGGAATGATCCAACCGTATTTTGAAAACACATCAAGTACCATGAGAAGATATCGATAACCCTTATTCCATTTACTGAACTGTTGCATTTCAACCAAATCCGAGCACCATATTTCATCAATATGGTTAACTATAACACGCCGTCGAGTAAAGTTACGTTTTATTGGTTTGTGTAATTCATCAGCTAATTTTTCTTGCCAGTTTTCTTCACCCGACGGCCTTTTCCGTTTTTTGACTTCTTTTTTTTAACACCAAGACCAAGTGTTTTTTGCCTTTTATCATGGCTTGAACAGCTGTAGTGCCCCATGGACGCTCCATATAAGGTATTTCTGATATTCTTTTGAGCATTAGACCATCTGCTTTATGCTTGTCAGACAATGTTTTTGCTTTGCTGTAATCAATGTCGTGTTTCTGACATATACTATCAAGGTTGTTAATCGGATCTCTGTATTTAGGTTCATTAGAAGCTAATCTTTCTTCTAGTTTCGTTCCCGGACCGCAATAATTATATTTTTTTCCACTTGGTTTTCTCATATGTAATTCTCCAAGTTTTGAAAGATGTTTTTGGATATCAATACCATAACCATGTTGATAAAGAGGATTTGTAGGATCATAAACACGATCACCAGCATAGATCCTCATGTCATGAACAATTCCACTTCCTTTTTTATCAGGAGATATTTTATTACTGATATCACTAGTCATAGAATCAAGAACTTGATCTATGTATTTGCTTGACATATCTTTAATCTTTCGTTTTGCATAATCACTTTTAATAGCCTTTGGTCCAGCCTTTTTAGCTCCATAAATACCAGCATTGAGAAGACCTTTAAAAGCCATTTCACCAAGAGAGTGACTATTATTAATATTGAATAAGCCCCCTTCTTGGTAGGGGTCAACTAGTTTTTTGATTTAACAAATCTTGTCTTTGTTATACCACATTCCGCACATTTACATTTCATCATCAGCCTTCCATTTTTGGCCTTTGCATATCGTTCACTACCGGGTACGCATTCTGTTTGTTTTTTCTGTTTTACACAATAACTTTTAACCATATATATATGAGTTAGATATTTTTGAAGTAATTGATTATAAATCGGTGATTGATAGATTGATTATTCATATCAAATTCTGCATTATGAATGACATCAAGCATAGAAACACCCTTTTGTCTCTCATGTAGATAATAAAGACACCAATAACCGCATAAAACTGAATCACGATCTTGTATCTCATCTCCTGAATAATATATCTGTTTACAGCTTGTATGTAAGTATTGAGCTACTTCAAATGGCATCTCTAAACCGAAAGGGTCGAAGTATTCTACTTTTTCCTTACTGTTTCGATAAGCTACCCAATGCGTTCCTGAACCTATTTTTGAATCCAAATTGACTATTCCGCATTCATTCTTCTTTATCTGATTAGGCAAAGAATCTCTTGAAAACACACCTTTGAAATGATTTATTCCGAGATAGTCTACCCAATTCAAAATATCAAAATTGCTTAATGGTTTATTAATGAACTTTACAGAATTGCTCCTATTAATGGTATGTTGTTGAATGGGCTGTTTTTTCCTAATAACAGTCCTTTGCCCTTTTTTGCCTTTAGCTTCTTTTTTTTTTTTTAAGCCCATACCAACTGGTTTTTTCCAACTTAACCGATAAAGGGAGGTGGATACATCTCAGTCAATTGATTCATTGGCAATACAAGTCCACCACTTGAATTGTTGCTTTTAGATTTTGTCTGTGGCTGTGCTGAGATACCAATCGATGAAGGTGGGACATAAACATTTGTTGATCGTTTTGATCTATGTCTGTCCACTTGAAGACCCTTCCCTGTTAAAGCATTTAGAATGAGTGGAATACCAATACTTGCAAGCAATGTACCGAGAAATCCTCCAGATTGTGATTTTGTTGGTTTGATGATAATTTGACCTCCAGTATGAAGTGCAGAAACGATTTGTTCTTTTTGTTTTTTCGTTAACAGGTCTTTGTATTTGATCAGTTGATCGATTTTTGATTGCGGAACAAGGAATCCACCTCTTTGTCCACTACCAAATATCTTATCAATTCCTAAGCTTCCAAGAGCTGATAAAGCACCAGTTGCAAGTGCTGGCCCAGCTTTTGATACAGCTCTTGATGCATAAGGCAGTGCTCTCATTCCAAGATTAATCAATGAACTCCAAAGTGATCCCCCTTTGTAGGTATGATGTAATATTTGAGTTTTACTTATTTTTAAATCTACACCTTTTTTATTTTTTATAGCTTTTTGAATACGTTTTATTTGTGTTTTTGTTAAACCAAGAATATCATTACCTGATAGATCAGATTTTGATAAACGTAATGTTACGGCTGTCTTTTGTGTTATAGCTTTTACAAGTCTTTGTTTTTGAGTTTTTGAAAGTTTCACTCCATATTTAACATATGTCATATCTCTTATATTACATATGTTATATAAAATTAATAACTATAATGACTTTAACCTGTATTTAAAATATGAAAATTATGATTAATTAACGGAATAATAATTTACCGTTCTGTTGTACTAGTTCAGCATCTTGTTCAAATAGAGTCAAAGCATATATACTGTAAGCGGTTGTAGTTGTGCCTGAAAGCTCATAACGAAAAGTAAGCTTTGTAGTACCATGTCGAATATCCGCTTTCTGTTTTGTCAAATCGAAATACACAAAAGGAAACAGTGATTGAAAGTTAGTTATATTCAAAAGCGAGCCTTCACCATATTCATTATTTTTATGCACGTACTTCAGAGCATCTCTGTAAACACGTGATAAATCAACTGATGGTTGATAGTGGATTTCTGGAAATTCAATATTACCCCCACCTACTTCTAACCAGCAGTTCATTAGAGTTCTCGGATCTGTGCTGACTGCAAATGTGTTATATAGAAATGGATTGGTTGTCTGTGAATTCATATTAGCATCATTGATTATGTAAATAAACACATGACGAGGTCTTGTTATACCACTGCTTATTCTAAAATGACCTGCTCGTTGTGTTGATGAATTGCTTCTTTCAATGTTTTCACGAAGATATGTCCATTTATAAGGTTTCATAAAGTTATTCATGTAAATGTTTTGTCCAGAACTGTTGAATGTTATACGTGGTACGATTAATTGTAACTTTGTGATGACAACTCTGCAATTATCAGCAGCCTGCCAAATCAGATTACTATCACTCTCGATTTCAAAGTTCAGCTCTAATCGACCAGATGGTAGTAGTTTATCTTCAAGAGCCTCAAAAAATGAATATTTATTTAGAGTTAGTTCTCTTGTTACTATTGTTGATGTACCAAGAAGCAACTTTCTTTCTGCAAAACCCTTGTTATAATTAGCTTGAGCAGGTCTTTCTTCAGCATGTCGAGTTGTATCAAGATGATAAAACTCATTTGTAGCTGTTGAATTTGCATAACTTGGAGAAAATTCAAGAAGAGATTTAATATTAACAGCATGGTTAGCATCATTACAATCATATACCTTTTTACCTTGAAGCTTGATATCGAAATTTTTGATAAAAGAATGAATATCATTTACAATACCGTTGTGATCCTCAGCAGCAATGTTAGCTCCATCAGCAAGTTTATTTACTTTAAATGAAATACCGAGACGAGCATTATACCAATCAAAAGGAGTAACTTCTCCTGAATTATCAACAACAAACCGATATCCATCCTTCTTTTGATGAAGAGTATTACCGACTACTGTTATGAGAGGAGTCTCTAATTCAAAATATTGATCTTCATATCTTTCAACATATCTTGGGTTTCTAAAATTTTCCATATATTATTAGTTTAGATAAAATGCAAGTTTTGAGTTAAATCCCTTTTTAAACAATCCTCTTCTTTATCCTTCCCCCAGAAATAAGTTGGTTTACTCTTTGTGCAATCTCTTGACTTGTCATTTGATGTTTGACTTGAGTTTTTGGTTTTTCTTGAACTGTTGGTTCAAGTGAAAAGGTATAATCTGTATAAGTCAATGGTTCTATATCAATCTGTTTCTGTTGTTTTTTAGACAACATCTGAACTATTTTATCACCAGCTCGGTTTCCAAGATGCTCCCCTGTTTTAGTTGCAACAGAAGTGGTTGCTTTTTCAACAGCTTTTTTCGCTATTTCTCGCGTCGTTTTACCGAACAACTTCTTACCAAGTGATTTCAGCATATCCATTTTATAACCTTCGCCATGTAATTCTCTGGAATAAATGTGTTTTTTGACATATCTCCCCGTATCTGGATCGTATCTTTTTTTATACTCACTTTTCATATATCATTAGTTTATACAAAACTAGATCTCAGAATTAAAGTCATATGCCAATCAATTCCATTGAGATTTATTGGTCTTCCAAGAGAATCTCTTACTTCAATACGCATTTCAGATATATTCGTTTTCGAAATAGAACTAAAGAGAGCACGTTTCGGTTCAAATTGAAAAGGGAAACTCCTTGTTAAATTCGTACATGGAATAACACAAAGATTGTTAGTTCTTTCTCCATCAGTGATAGAATCTGTCACAATGTCGCAATTGATGTGTATACTGTCTACTGAATTCGTTATATTGGGTAGTTTTGAAGAATGATCATTTACTGTGATAATCTTTGGTTCAAAACCAATCAGATCTCCAAATTTTGAATTACGAATATCAAGTTGCCAACCATCTGCTAATTCGACAACAACACGATAAGATGTTAAAACAAAATAAATTTTAACACTACCATCATCTCCTTCTGGTGTATCTCCATTAGATTTGATGACTTGTTCAATGTATTCCGAAAGATCGTCATAACTGTACATTCCATCAACGAAATTGATGTTTTTCCAATTGGAACCATTGTCTTTTGAATATTTTATGGTTTTGTTATTGTATGCATCATTTATATTATGCCAACTGTAAGTCATTGAAACTCTGTCTACAGCCATTTCATGCTTCATTTCTTTTTCAAGGTGTAAAGTTGGTTTGAATTTAATTGTAAAATCTTCTGGACGAGATCTACCGACTTTTTGCCGATTAATTGAACTGATACTAATCGCTTGTTCCTGCATATACATATTCATTAGATAAAATTATGGTTGATAAGAACTCAAGACCAACTCTATAAAACATAAACGTTGAGGAGATCATTTAATTTTTTCTTTCCGATTATACCAAGCTGTAACATTTTATGTGCTATCTGTGAAAATTCATCTTTTACAGCATTATTTCCAGCCAAAATAGATCCTCCAAGTAGTTGAAGTCGATCCATAAGATCATTTGCATCATTGTAATATAAAACACCAGATCCTAATTTTGAGAATTTCTTACTTGATCTATGTATCGGAATCTCTGATAGCCTATTCAGTTCATTAAACATCATTTTTGATAAATCAGAATACCGTTTATTACTATTAAAGCGCTTAGTTAACAGATCAATGGTATCAAAATCAACTAATTTATCAATCACTGTTTTACCATCCTTTTTTGCTAAAAGACGTAATTGACCAATTAGTTTTGGAACATCAATGACGAGATTTCCATACTGTCCTCCGTTTTGAACTTTATAAGCATTCCGTTTTGGTTGAAGGTAACCTGTCCCCAAAGTCTCTTTTCCTTCAGGTATAATTAGTATGCGATCTCTGTATTTCTGTATCAACTTGATTTCTTTTGTTAATTCATCAATCGCTTCTTTGTTTTTAGCCTTTGCCTTTTTGGTGGTCGACAGATGTCCTTTTTGTTGTCCTAAATATTTTAATTTAGCACCAATTTTTTTATAATATTCGTCAAAATCAAGATTTCCAGTAACTGAACCATGTAAAACATCACTTGGAGCAAGAAATTCATGGTCTATAAGCTTTTGTATCTCTTCACCTGTAAATCCTTTGTCAATATCTGATTTGTATTGTGGTTTCATCATTTCTGGCTTATAATCAAGCGGTAGTTTTGTTGGTTTTTTAGAAGGTGATTCAACAGGTAATGTATTAACCAAGACAAGGTCTTCAAGCCCGGTTGTCAATGCTTTTTGATTTTTCTGTAACTGCTCAAGTAATTTGTCCTGTTTTTCATCAATCGTTTTTTTTACATCCTCTTGACCTTTCACAATCGGTTTGTATACTTCTGAAAGTTCTTCTTGAACATCTTGTCTACCAATTCGATATTCTTTTAACGTGTTTCTGACTTTTTTAACTGAATCATCAGCTTTTATTTTTGACTCCGATAGTCTCTTTATTCTTTCAATATCCATTATATATGTAAGTTATATAAAAACTTATCTGAACTTATCTCAACTTATCTCAACTTATCTCAACTCATCTTAACTTATTTGTGTAACATATATGTATAATGGAAATACCTAATTATGATTGTGGTAATGAACAAAATGATTACAAACAATTGTACAATTATATGCCAAACCAAACTTTCAGAATGTTGATGGCTGCACCATCTGGTGGAGGAAAAACGAATTTGCTTTTTCATATGTTGACAAAACCTCTGCTGTATTATGATAGAATATATTTGTATGCAAAAAATCTTGAACAAGAAAAATATCAGAATTTGATGCAAACATTTGAACCTATCAGTAAAGAAGTTGGGTATGATATTTTAGTTTGTAATAATGATGAAATCACTCCTGTTGAAAATATGGGAGATAACGGACAATGTCTTGTCATATTTGATGATTTCATTTGTGAAAAGAATCAAAAACCTTTGATTGATTACTTCATAAGAGGGAGACATAAGGACTGTAGTGTAATCTACCTTTCTCAATCTTATTATAAAACACCAAAAGATATAAGATTAAATTGTTCTCATTTTTGTGTTTATGATTTTCCAAGCTCAAATGAAAGAAACCTTATATCTCGAGAACTTGGAGTCAATAAAGAAGATTATATACAAGCAACCAAAAAACCATATTCTTTTATGTACGTTGATAATCCTCGAAAAATAGTTAAGAGAAACTTTTATGGAAATATCTAACTAATATTATATGGGATTATTCAACGATAAACAAATATCACAAACACCTGGGAATGTTGGTCAACAAGGACCTCCTGGGCCTCAAGGAGTTGGTTTTAAAATGACTAGCCATGGTAACTATGATATGGACAATAAAATACTTTTCAATGTTAAGACTCAAAATGATGTCCCTGAAGATAGTGATTATGTTACTATTAAAAAAGACTATGAATCCGTAGTAAACAAAGAATATCTAAAAAACAATTTCTTAAAAAGAGACAGCAAGACTCAAACATTCTTTGATTTGAAAGGATACAGTATTCAAAACAGTAAAGTTTATGATCCGAACAGTTGGAATGATAAAACAATCACCAACAAGCAATATGTCGATATGAAGGACGATTTAAAAGCTGATAAATCGATTTGAATAAAAAAGCTGATCTTGAAACAAGTGATGAGCAAACTTTCAAGAGCATAATCAATGTACCTGATTTTGACAGTGGTTATAGTAATATGACGAACGTAATGAATAAGAGGTATATTGATCGAAAACTCGACATGAGAACAAATATAACACAATCACTAAATGGTAGGTTGCAAGTACCAAATTTTAATGTTAATGTAAATAGCGAAAAAGATGTTCCAAATATTAAATATACATCTACGAAATATTTGAATAAAGAAACAGGAGGACAGCTTCAAAATTCAATTTTATTCAATTCTTTTCACACCGATATAAAAAGACAAATTTATTATTTGGGTAAACCATTATACAACACGAGTGCTACTAACAAAGAGTATGTCGATTCTGAACTACAAAATAAAGCTGATTCTAATAAAGTAATGCTTATTGATGGTACTCAAGCAATGGAAGCTGATCTTGACATGGGTGGATATATAATAAAAAATATAACAGAACCCAAATTTGATTCAGATTGTGTTAACAAAAAATATTTGGTTGATTATATTGGTAAGAGCCATATTCAATCTATTAATTCTGAAAATAAATTTAAATATATTATGAATGATCCTAAATCACAGATATCAGATGAAAATGACGTTGAATTAGGTGATACTATCACTTTTAATAATTCTCCTCATAAGATAAATAAAAATGTTATCGATATGAAATTGTTGTTAGATAACTCAAAGGGATATTATAGTTCAAGGATTGGATTTAACCTTTTTTTATTATCCAATAATGATTATACTTGTTGTATTGAAATCATGTGGTTAAATGATAATATAGACCCTGATAGCATATCAATTGATGGTTCGTCTTCGATTGAGAGCATACATAATATTAATAGAAAAACATTCGAAAAAGAAAAATATGTTAGATTAATATGTCAATTTACAAAGAGTCAGAATATTGGAAACAATTACTTATACATTGATATGATTTTCAAAATGAAATCAGGAAGCTCTTATGATCAAAAACTTCAAACATATTTAATTATTTATGGCATATATGGTAACCAATCAAATATTGAACCTAGTATTTACGATCAAATATATTATATTTTAAATGATGAACTTTTTTTTAATAACAATATAAACATGAATAAAAAACAAATCAATAATTTAAAAGATGCTACCAATCATAATCAAGCTGTAAATTTAAAACAATTACTAAATTATTTTGAATCTTTTAAAATAATATTAGAATCAAAAACCACTGAACTTGAAACTAAGATAAAAAATGAATTTGGAAATAAGATGAAAAACTCATATGAAGAAATATTTGAATACTTCTTTGATTTACGGGATCCATCAAATTTCATCATGTCAGATAGTTTAGGCGCTGTAGTGTCTGGCTTAGGTAGTAATCTCGTTTTTCAAACTACGAAATTGTTAAAAGAATTTAAGCCAAGAGATGGGTTTACAGGTGTTTTCATAGTTGATTTAAATGAAAATGTCACTGAAAACGATAACTGGACTATATATATTGCGTTTAAATACGATTATAAATCAGGTGATAATAAAAGAATTAAAATAGAATTAGGCAATGATGGTAGTTTTGATTTTCCATTGGTGAAATTAGAATCTGGTAAGTTATTTCTCGATTATGATTTAGATGTATATTCTAAGCAAATTAGAGATGCTTATATAGGCGAATATTTAAATCTCTGGTATACTAAAATTGCGGGTCAATTCAGAATAGCTGTATGCAATAATGCTATGAGTATTGATCAAACATTTTCTGGGTTTAATATCAATGCTTCAAACATTAAAATCACTTCAGATTACTTTGTACAAAGAATAGGTTTTAGTATGACAGCATTTCCAATAAATAATAAAGAGTATCATAAAATTCAATTTTTAGACAAAACCAAGTCAGTATTCTTCGAATAAAAATAGAAAAATCGAATTAACGAAACATTGTATAATCATATAACATATAAGAAGACATATGATGAATTTTAATCACATATCAAACAAATTATCAGAAGACAGAGTAAATGAATTGAAAAATTTGTATAATAATTATCACCGATTACAAACATGTTATAAATGGAAGTATAAGAAATTGAAACGTATTTATCTATTTCTACAGATGTCATCCATTAGCTTGACTGTTATAGGTTCTGTTGTAGGTAGCATTACTCTTAATCCTATTGTTATAGGATGTTTAACAGGATTGGGTGTTTTGATTCATGGTTATATAACAAAGAGTAACATTTCTGACAAAGTTAATAAATGCAAATTTGCATACACAAGT
This sequence comes from Meandrina meandrites, assembly GCA_963693305.1. Lineage (NCBI taxonomy): Eukaryota > Metazoa > Cnidaria > Anthozoa > Scleractinia > Meandrinidae > Meandrina > Meandrina meandrites. Next base: position 15,582,607 of record OY855908.1, read on the forward strand.
TATGAGAAAGTTTGTATACAGATAAAATGCTTCTTGAGAGGCTTACAATCTGATGAAAATTCTTTTCTAACCGATCTAAAAGTGCTTGACGATATTGTTATTGATCAATGTCCAACTATAGATGAATATGTTAACAGATATAACAAACAATTCACTGTCTGATAATGTGTATGATACTATCAAATTTTAATTCTAAAATCTTCGCCCAATATCGATTATAAAATTCAAGCGTTTTTCTCGATTTAGTAATCTTTATACATTCAAATGGAAGATCAAGCAATTTAAATAAATGTCTAAGGATATATTTAGTGCTGATAATTCGTCTTCGGTGTTTATTAACTGAAGGAATAACAGATCCAATTATTTCGAATGTCTTATAAATTTTATCCCTTTGTTTATAAGTTAATGTGATTTTATTCTCATAGCAAATAGAATTCAACATATTCTCAATATGATATTTACGTTTATATATTGATTTTTTATGTATTTTATACATATTCTCATAAAAATCAAGGTATCCTATAACATATTCGCAACAATGAACTAAACCGCAATTAAGACAAACATTCATACCGTTTTTATTAACCATATTCTGCTTACAACAGCATAGCTCAACTATTTTCTCAACTTCTATTAAAATATTCTCGCAGAAAGGGCATATAGGTTCTTTTAAAATTTTTAATTCATTATGAATTTGTGAATTACAACTCATTTTTATATATATCATATATAAAAATATAAAACATTATCTTCATTTAATATATATAATAAAAAATATGACTAGACCAAAATTTTACACCAATGATTATGATAGAAAAAAAGCTTTAACAAAATCAAAAAGTAAATATATGATGAATAAACAATGGTTTTGTTCTATATGCAATGAATCAAATGGTAATAAAAACTACACTTTAGCTGGCAAAACATGTCACTTAAAAACAAAAAAAACATCAACGTAATCATGAAAAATATATTTCAAATTTGAAAATAAATATTACAATATAAACTTCACTATAAATTTTTAAAAAATAGTATAGAATTATTTTTAAAAACATTTAAAGTTTTAAAATTTTATCTATAGTAATAATATAAAAATAAATGGATTTGAAAAATTTAACACAAAAAGAATTATTTCGAGTTTCATTTTTAATAAAAAAGACAAAAGAGGAACTAATTGATTCAATCATAAAAAAAGATGATTTCTTCAAAATTTATCAATCAGATTTACATGATTTAACACAAAATGAATTAATTGAAATGATATTAAAACAAAATAAACCAACTGATGAACTCATAGAAATAATTAATGAATCTAAAAAAGATGTCATAGAAGATAAACCAAAAAAAGACAACATGGAAGATAAACCAAAAAAAGACATAATAGAAGATGAATCAAAAAAAGACATAATAGAAGATAAACCAAAAAAAGATATTATAGAAGATGAATCAAATATAACTCAAATAAAAGAAACTGATAGAGCTATAAAAGGTTATACTAAATCTTATGAAATAAATATAATCAATAAAAAAAATCCTCTTGAACAATTACAAAATACACGATTAACTCTTAAAAATCATTTAAAAACATTACTAAATGAATTCAAAGGTCTAAAATTTGTTGAAATTTTAAAAGTAACATTTAATAAAGTTTCTAATAATGAAATTATTAGTAAAACTGCATATTTCAATAGCAAAGCACAAACATTAATTAATAATAATGATATTACTGAATCATTAAACTTATCTGAACAGCATATATTAAATTTTGTAGCTATTTGGATTTCTGAAGGATCAGGATGGGTTATTCAATCTATTGATAATCATTATTTAAATATCGTTAAATACAGCCCTTTAAAAGGATCTTCATATATTAAACTACCTAATGAACTTCAAAATAGTTCAAAAGGATTGATAAACATACAAAATAATAATGATGATGAATGTTTTAGATGGTGTCATGTTAGATTTTTAAATCCAACATTAAAAAATCAAGAAAGAATAACTAAATCTGATAAAGATTATATTAAAAATTTAAATTATAATAATATTGAATTTCCTGTTACAAATAAAACTTATAATAAGATTGAAAATCAAAATGAGATTAATATCAATGTTTTTGGTTATGAACAAAAACAAGCTTATCCAATATATGTATCTAAAGAAAAATATAACAATTGTATGAATTTACTATTGATAACAAAAGATAAAAATAAACATTATGTACTGATAAAAGATTTCAATAAATTTATGTATAATCAAACGAAACATAAAGAAAGAAAGCATTTTTGTATGTATTGCCTCCAATGTTTTAGCTCTGAAATAATACTAAATAACCATAAAGTTACTTGTTTACAAGTCAATGGTGAGCAAGCAATAAAGATGCCAACTAAAGAAAATAACATATTAAAATTTGAAAATTATTATAAACAACAGCAAGTTTTATTCGTTATATATGCCGACTTTGAAAGTATATTAGAAAAAATTCAAGGTTGCAAACCATATGATGAAAAATCATATACACGAGCATATCAAAAACATACTGATTGTAGTTATGGATATAAAGTAGTTTGCTTTTATGATGATAAATATTCAAAACCTATACAGATATATAGAGGTGAAAAAGCTGTTTATAAATTCATGGAAAAAATGCTTGAAGAAGTAGATTATTGTAAAAATATTTTTAAAAAGAGTTTGAATAAAAAATTAGAGATTAATGATGATGATAAAAAGAAATTTGAAAATTCAACAATATGTCATGTTTGTAATAAAAAATATAAAGAAAAAGATATTAAAGTAAGATATTATCAACCTATTACTAATAAATTTATTGGTTCTGCACATAATGAATGCAACTTAAAACTACAAATAGACCCTGATAAAATAAAAATACCAGTTATTTTTCATAATTTGAGAGGTTATGATTCGCATTTTATTATGCAAGAAATTGGTGAAATTGTAAAAAATAATACATATACAAATAAAAAAGGTAATATTAAAGAAATGACTATTAATGCAATATGGAAAAATATATGGCTTTTATAGATAGTTTTCAATTTATGAGTTCTTGTCTTGATAAATTGGTGTGTAATTTACCTAATAATGCTTTTAAATATACAAACAAAGAGTTTAAAAATGAAAAATTTGAACTTATGAAAAAGAAAGGAGTATATCCATATGACTATATGGATAGTTTTGATAAATTCAATAATAAAAAACTACCATCAAAAGATGAATTTTATAGTACATTGAATAATGAAAATATAAGTAATCAAGATTATAAACATGCTAAAAATGTTTGGAAAACTTTTGATATTAAATCTATGGGTGAATATCATGATCTTTATTTAAAATCTGATATTCTTCTACTAGCTGATGTATTTGAAAACTTCAGAAAAACATGTATGCTTTATTATAAACTAGATCCATGTCATTATTTTAGTAGTCCAGGTTTATCTTGGGATAGCATGCTCAAAATGACTAATATTAAGCTAGAATTATTAACAGATATAGATATGTACCAATTCATTGAAAAAGCAATGAGAGGTGGAATATCATACATTGCTAATAGATATAGTAAAGCAAATAATAAATATATGTCAGATTTTGATGAAACCAAACCATCAAAATATATAATATACCTAGATGCAAACAATTTATATGGATGGGCTATGAGTCAGTACTTACCTACTGGAAAATTTAAATGGTTAACACAAAAACAAATTGATGAAACAAACTTAGCTAAATTTAATGAAAATAGTGACAAAGGTTTGATATTAGAAGTTGATTTAGAATATCCAAAAGAGTTGCATGAACTTCATAATGATTATCCTTTAGCACCTGAAAAGGTAAAAGTATCAAAAGATATGCTATCAGATTATTGTAAAAAAATTGCTGATAAATATAATATATCAACTTGTTTAGTTTATAAATTAATACCTAACTTAAATAACAAAGAAAAGTATGTACTACATTATAGAAATCTACAGTTGTATTTAGATTTAGGTTTAAAAATAACCAAAGTTCATAGAGGACTCATATTTAATCAATCTCCTTGGTTAAAACATTATATTGACTTCAATACTGAAAAACGTAAAAATTCTGAAAATGCTTTCGAAAAAGACTTCTTTAAGTTAATGAATAACTCCATTTATGGCAAAACAATGGAAAACTTGCGAAAAAGAGTTGACGTAAAGCTAATCACAAATGAACAAAAATTATTAAAAGTAACATCTAAACCATCATATGTAAGTTGTAAAATATTTAATGAAAATCTTGTAGCTGTTCATAAAATTAAAGAACAATTATTTCTAAATCGACCATCATATTTAGGAATGTGTATATTAGATTTAAGCAAAACTTTGATGTATGATTTTCATTTTAACTACATTAAAAACAAGTATAAAAATAATGCTAAACTTTTATTTACAGATACTGATAGTTTATGTTATGAAATAGAAACTAATGATGTATATGAAGACTTTTTTTATAATAAAGATAAATTTGATTTTAGTGAATATGATAAAAACTCAAAATATTTTGATAACTGTAATAAAAAAGTAATTGGTAAATTCAAAGATGAATCTAATGGTATTACAATAACAGAATTTATAGGTTTAAGATCAAAAATGTATTCATATATTAAAGATAATAACCAAGAACATAAAACAGCTAAAGGAATTAAAAAAAATATAATCAAAAATAATATAAATCATAATAATTATAAAGAAATACTACTTAATAATAAACAAGTTCATCATAAAATAAAAACAATTAGAAGTGATAAACACCAACTTAATAGCTATGAAATTAATAAAGTCTCGTTATCTGCTTATGATGATAAACGATTTTTACATCATAATGGTATTAATAGTTATGCTTATGGACATTATAAAATAAATTAAAAATATTTTATTATATAAATATATACAATGATTATAACTTGCATTGGAGATGTTAATACAGGAAAGAGTTCTTTAATAGCACGCATTTTAATTAATAGTGGTTTAATAAATAATAGAGAAATTGATAAAGAAATTATTAATAATAAAAAACAATGGTTACCGAATATTGTTGATACTGATTCAATTGAACAATCATGAAATATGACTTTATATTCAACTCAAGAAAAATTTAGTATAGATGATAAAAAATATATTTTAATTAATAATCCTGGTCATACTAATTTATTGAGAGAGATTATAATTAACTCTTCAAAAGCTGACATAGCTATGCTTTTAATATCTGCTAAAATAAATGAAACTAATAAAAATATTACACAAGGATATAATTACAGTCTTGTAACAAGAGTGAATGGTATTAGACATTTGATTATATGTATTACTAAGTCTGAATTCATTAATAATGATAATACATATGATAATATAGTAAATAAAGTTACAAATGCATATAAGAATCAACGTTATGAAAAAATAACTTTTATACCATTATCATCCAAATTAGATATTAACATATCAAAACCAAATAGTTTAATAGTTAATTTCTGTTTGTTTGATATTTTCAAAAACTTAAAAAATAATATAAAAGAAAATAAAACAACAAAACCTATAAATAATATATTAAATATAAAAGTATATTTTCATGACTTTCCAAATATTTTAACAATTGGTTATAAGTGTATTCTATATTCATTAAATAAATCATATAATGTTGTATTCATCGATATAAAAAATGATAATAAAAATTTTATAACAACACAAAATTCAAAAAATAAACTTATAAGTTGCATATTAAAAATTAATACAAACGAAAAAATAAATAATAATATAATATTAGTTTCAGATTCTAATATAATCGCTTATGGAATATCATATTAAATATTAAAAATATATAAAAATAATTTTCTTATACTAATATATAGACATGTCACCAGTAATAACAAATTTACTTAAATTTAAATCCATCACAGATTTGAATTATAGCATGACTGATCATCAACCAGAAAGAATTAAACTAGTCATATCAAGGACACCTTCACATTTAATTCGATATAATAATAAAAAAGTTTTTTTCCTACATCCTTTTTTTAATAAATATGGTTGCGACATTTTTGGCGATATTTTCGATATTACATCTGTCAATCAACCTAGAGTTTATAGTTTTAATAATAGAATTGGAATTTATTATAGAATAAATAATGGTGAATATCATTTAATAAAATATAAAACTTCAAAATTCATTAGAGAAGCCTTAAAATTGTTTCAATCTGATATTATCAAATTAGAGTTCGAAAAAGAATATAAAGATGCTTTAGATGAAGAACAAGATGCACATGTTTCTGATATTGATTATTCTAGTTATGATGATGATACTGATAATGATAGTAGTAGTGATGATGATAATGATGATAATGATGATGCTGATAATAATAATGATGATAATGATGATGATAATGATGATAATGGTGATGATAATGATGATAATGATGATGATGATAATGATGATAATAATGATGATAATAATGATGATAATAATGATGATAATAATGATGATAATAATAATGATAATTTTGATATTAATGATGAAATTGTTGGTAATTGCTCAATTTGTGGTGATGCTGTTAAAATATCTGATTTATAATAATATACTTCTTTTTAATAATATTTAGTATCAATTCTTTTTTGATATTTAATATTACATTTCTTATTTTTTTGGCTTATTTATTCTTATTTTTCCCAACTTTTCGTTTGCTTCATTACTTTTTTCAGGCCAGAGTCTAATGTTTTATTATTCATATTTACTTGTATTCAAGGGAGTTACCTTAGGTTTATAATATGTGATTAGTTTAAGCTTTTTATAACCATCTTTATGCTATTTATTGCCTCTTAGAATAGCATATTTTTGAAAAGTACATATTTAGTATTATATTTTTGTAAAAAAGTTTACAATACATTTTTATTCATAATATTTAGTATCAATTTTTAGTTGATATTTAATATTACAATACTTGTCTTCAAAGGATAATACAGCTTTAAAATTAATACTCTTACTCATACTTATAGTAATCAAGTTTATACTATTCAATGACTTCTACAATAGCATATATTTGATTAGTACAGCTTTATTAATAATTATTGTTTATTGTGTTAGAATTAAAAATTCTAACATCATTTAACTTCGTATTTTTTAGGCCTGGTTATCATTTTTATATTTAACCCTTGTTACTAATTATATCCTTTCCTAAGTCGTCACTATCATTACTTTTTCCAGGCCTGGTGATTAGTATTATTAATATTTAAATACTAATTCCCATGCATTACCTTGCTTTGATAATAATCGTTTAGTTTATGCTTATATTAACCATTATTATGCTATTAGAAGGCTTATAGAATAGCATATAATCATTAAGTATGATATTATATGATATTATTTTAAAAAACTTTAGAAAACAATTTTATTAATAATTTTTTAAAATAGTATAGAACATATTTTTGTTAATTCAGTACTTTTATTAGTTTAATATTACAATACTTGTTTCAAGGGGGTAACCTTGCTTTAAAATTAATAGTCTTACTCATGCTTATTGTAACCATATTTATACTATTATAATGCTTATAGATTAGCATATTTTCGTTATGTATGATTGTAGTATAGATTTTCATATGATTGTTGTATTTAACACTGTATTTAGTACTGTTTTAAATACTACATTTAGCATTTACTTTTAAAGTACTTTATTTTGTATTAGATATAAAGATTCTTACATGAGTCTTGGTATATAAAGGATCGACCACAGAGGCTTGGTCACAAATCTCATTATAATATACTTTTTTAAGTACTTGATTTTTAATGCTAATTATTCAGTATTGCATTTTGTACTGAATTTAGCACTTTATTCAGTACTTTATTTTTAGTGCTAATTATTCAATGCTATTATTAATTATATTGATCTTTTAAGTATGGTTTTTTATCAAGCTTATTTTTCATGCAATATATTCGAGCTCACTTTCAAACCCTATGGGGCTACGAGCTCAGATTTTGAGCTCAATATTTATGAGCTGGTACCCCCAATTACTATACTACTAGTATGAGCTCCAGAATGACTACATCACCCAGGGGGCAATAATGCGAACTCGAGCCACCTGGTACGAACAAGGTGAAAAAAGTAGTAAATATTTCTTAAATTTAGAAAATTCCAGAGGTAAAAAAAGTTCAATTCGGAAATTATTCAAAGATGACGAATCCTTAACTTCAGACCCTCAAGTGATTATGAAAGAACTTCGTTCCTTTTATTCTGATCTTTATCAAAATAGATCCAATGAAAATAGTAACGCCTTGACAGATTCACTTCTGAGTAATGTACATATCCCTAAATTGACTGTGGAACAAAGGAACAGATGTGAAGAAAAATTAACGGTAGGCGAATGCTTTAATACTTTAAAAACTTTTCAAAAGAACAAAACCCCAGGGAATGATGGTCTCACGGTAGAATTTTATTTAGTGTTTTGGCCGCTTTTGGGCAAACACCTGATTCATTGTTATAATTATGCACATGAACATGGCGAGCTTTCCAATTCGCAAAAACAAGCTGTAATTACTTTGTTGGAAAAGAAGGGCAAGGATAAAAGGTTGATAAAAAATTGGCGTCCCATTTCACTTATCAATGTTGACACTAAAATCGCTTCCAAAACGTTAGCCAAACGACTGGAACCAATCTTACCTGGGTTAATACATTACAATCAAAATGCGTACGTGAAAGGATAGTCGATTTTTGACGCGGTCAGAACCATTGAGGATATTTTGGAATACACCAAATGTAAGAAAATGTCGGGCATTCTTGTTGCTATTGATTTCGAGAAAGCATTTGACTCTCTTGATCATTCTTATCTTTTAAAAGTTTTGCACGCATTTAATTTTGGGCCATCTTTTATCCAATGGATCCGTACTTTTTATTCAAATATATCAAGTTGCATCATTAATAATGGCTTTTCATCAGATTATTTCGCAGTTGGTCGTGGGGTGCGGCAAGGCGACCCATTATCACCTCTTCTCTTCATATTAGGACTGGAAATTCTTGCATGTAGTATTCGACAAAAAGAAAAAATTCAGCGTATTCAAATTGATAATTTAGAGGTTAAATTGTCCCTTTTTGCGGACGACCTGACTTGCTTTCTCCGAAATAGATCCTCCTATGATTGCTTACGAGATTGTCTTAGTGCTTTCTCGAAATGTTCTGGTCTCCAAGTTAATGAGGAGAAGACCGAATTTTTCAGTATTGGTACAAGGAAATTAGAGCGTGAAATGTACCCTCATGAATTTAAAACTTCTATCAAAATTCTCGGTGTGCACTTTGACTACAATAACGTATCGAGGAATAAATCCAACTTTGACTCTGCCCTTAAATCAATTAAAAAAGTATTAAATATGTGGAAATGGAGAGGTCTGACGCTCATCGGCAGAATACAAATTGTTAAGTCTTTGGCCATACCCAAAATTATGTCCAAGGCTGGTCTAATTTCATTGTCAAGTGAATTTATTAAAGAAATTAATAAAGAACTTTATTCCTTTATCTGGAAGGGCAAAGATAAAATCAAACGCTCAGCCTTAATTAATGACATAGAGGACGGAGGTTTGAAAATGCTGGATCTTGAATCTGTGATCTTTGCTCAACGAATCATTTGTCTGAAGAAATACATTGAGAATTATGAAAGTCCTTGGAAGTATGTTCTGGATTTTTATCTCAAGAAAGTTGGCGGGAAATTTTTATTACATTGTAATTTTGATTGTCGGAAATTATTCATTTCACTTCCCGTCTTTTATAAGGAGTGCTTGCAAGCCTGGTCTTCTAGGACTAATTGTGATTCGACAACCTATAAAGGGATAATGAACCAAATTATCTGGAACAATAAGTATATTTTGAGTGAGGGAAAATCTATTTTTCAACCGTTTTTCTATAAGCAAGGAGTTCTTAAAGTTGGCGATCTTGTTTCAAAGGAAGGTATTTTTCTTAAAAGTGACAAAATTCTCAGTTTCTCTTTATCTCCTGGTTACCTTTTTTCCCTAATGGGGGTTACTGATGCTATCCCAAATGAATGGCGTTCTATAATTAAAACAAACCCTTATTGTGCCCCTTCTACGTTGGATCAAACTTGTTTTGTATTAACAATTGCTGGTAAAACGATTGACCTTGCTAATGTCACATCCAAATTGGTTTATAGGGAATTTCGTTCTGTTAAGCAAACTACAGCCACGGCTAAAGCTAAAATTTTGAGTAAATACCCGGATCTTTCTATAGACTGGAAAAGGGTATATTCGTTAGCTTTTGAAACTACTTTGGATACTAAACTCAGAGAATTCCAATATAAATTATTAAACCTCATTGTTTTCACCAATAAGAAACTTTACCAGTTCAAAATGGTAGAATCCCCCTTATGTGTTTTCTGTAATGAAGAAGAGGAATCCCTGGAGCATTTATTGTATTTTTGTAAGTCATCAACATTCTTTTGGAAAGAACTCTTATCTTGGCTCGTGGATGAAGTAAATATTTTGCTTAATGCCTCTCATTTGGACATTCTTTTTGGAAAATTTGACCTTGACAAAGATTTTCTTTTGGTTAATCATATTATTTTGCTGGCTAAATACTTTATCTACAAGTGTAAATTCTCCAAGGCCAGTCCATCACTCACAGTCTTCAAAGCTAAGTTAAAAGCAACTTATAAATTGGAATTATATATAGCAAAAAAGAAAGGAATTCTAATTAATCATTACAAAAAGTGGGATCACCTTCTCTCTTGGCTTTCTTGATAACTTCTTTATAACCAATATATGGTTAATGATAATTAAGTAGGCCTAACTTTGTACTTTCTGTTTCTGAATTTTCGACCTTAGATAAAAAAGTTTTTCTTTCTTTATGCAGTTTTATTATTAGTTTTTGTGTAAGTAGTGTGGCATTTGTATTTGTATCGTACTTTAGAGTAAGGAACTGTAATGAATTGTAAAATAGTGTACCTGTATTAGTTTTGTACGTAGTGTGTAAAAATTTCAATAAATATAATAAAAAAAAAACCTGTCTGAAACCTCTATTTTCATTCGCCCGCTGTAAACACTACCTCTATTGTTACTCAGGGATAGAGACATTGTTATAGCCTGTTATGTATTGTTTTAGGAACCAATGAAATAACTCGTTCCGAGAGGTACTGGGCGACCCAGATTAAAAGATGATCGGGTTTCAATTTCTCTTGAATGAAAGTGTTTTATTGCTTCTGTTTTGTCGAGTTTGGAATAAGTCGACGTCAAAACTGGAGTTCAGAAAATATTAACAGAAAACTTCACGTAAAAGTTATAAAACCAAACTCACAATCCAGCCTAGTCCAATCCAGCCTAGCTTCATCGTGCTTTGAACAACCCCGCCCCGGGAACCCCGCCCTCAGATGCAATGTCTGATTAGCCAATTTGATGTTCTCCCGTATTAAGAAGCAAGCTCTACTGGCGTTTGCAATACTGGATATTTTTAACCATCCTTTAACATAACTTTAATGCAGTTTCTAGCTGTCAATTTCATGTTATTTCGTTAAGTAATTACAACTCCTATAAGCAAAGAAAGCCGCTAATCAATTGGGCGCCTTTAACACGTGTAAATAAGAATATTGCAATTTGCTTCACACGTAACATGTTGTTATTTGATATAATCACCGGGGATTTTAATGTGCACGCTAACTATTTAGAAAGCTGGTATGGGTGGCTGCCAATACAGCTGTTTATTGATCTTTATGGCGCTTGAGGCGTCGCTTCGTTTGGAAGAGTGATCTTCTTTAGGCTCGAGTTTTACCTGTGCGACTTAGTCGCGAGAGGTCCCGGCGCACCATAATAGAGACGAAGGAAGGTCTTCAAATGAAACTTGTTGTGAAATACTGTTTTTTCGCCTCCTGCTTTTGATATTTTTCCTTCCTCTCGATTTGTATCTAGTTTCGTGACGATTTCGCGATATCAATTTCACAATAAACCTTATGCAATGTCTGACTAGCCAATTTCATGTTCTCCCGTATAGAAAGGCATTGTTCGTTCCACTGGTCATATAAAATATTGATATATACAATAAGCAGCTTATTCCATGAATTTCCCCAACACTTCCACATCCCAAATGCTCCAATAGCCATTATGGCAGCTCGTACTTCATGCAAAATAGTCGTAATTTCGAAGAGTCCTTTGATTTTATAATTGAAAGCAAAGGAACCACTATCGATGCTAACGTGTTTGAACAAAAAGAACTATATAACCAAATACAGCTTTTCATCGCGGAACTCTGGTAAATACTGTATTTCAGAGGGCTTTCGTAATTAAATATGCCGAAAACCTGAGCCAGCGTTTTTGGTGCAATTTGCTAATATTTATGAACGAACTTGAAGTTGTGTCGGTTTTCAGATCTTCCTTTAAATATTTATCAAACCTGTTCGCGTCTGTACATTTATACAGACATTGTTTATAAAATATTTCGTTTAGACTAACTATTTTCTGTTTTAGTTAGTGGAGTTAACTGTGATATTCACTATTGGATATTGTTTACAAATTATTTAGGCTGGCTGAGTGAGCTCAGACTTTACTACCACATATTTACTTACCAGAAATGAAAAAATTCATTCAGTTCTCTACATAAGTACTTACCAACGCGGACGATAAAACAGAATTATGCACCTGTCACTGGAACCCCCCCCCCCCCCCCCACCCCCGGGAAACATGGGGCATGGGTAGGGCTTTCTAGGGGCTTTGACTGTTTGCCTTCCCCGAGGAGGTGGGGGGTTAATTCATTTTAGCCCGTTGCCTTCCATGATGGGTGGGGGATTAGTACATTTTATTCCTTTCCCTTTCCCGAGGGGGTGGGGATTAGTTTATTTTAGTCTGTTGCCTTGCCCGAACAGGTAGGAGCCTGGGCACTTAATGCAGCACGAAAGGGGTCTGGGACGAGAGCCTGGTGACAAGTTCCCCGCCATATTGGAAACGTGCTGTCATCATGATGGAGAAACGAAAGGTATTATAGTTAATCATTCCACTAAACTGCAACGAAAAGAAGACGGTTCAAAACAGTCAAAACAACATTGTAAGCTTATTCTAAGTTAGCGTGCACCACTTCCCAAATCACAAACTGCCACCATTCTTACACAAAAACTGCTTTAAGTGTTATTGTCAGAAAAAACCGGGCAGGGGCAAAAGATCGAGGTCGCCCGTTTACCTTCATCTTTTCACAGTATAAAAGCTACCTGAAAAGATTAGGAATGGTGGCATTTGCAGAAGTAGACGTTCGTTTTTCTTCGAAAAATCACCATTCCATTATTTTGGGCCCTCCATCGGCCAAAAATAACCGAGATTTCGGGCAACTTTGTGTAACCGTAAAACACACTTCGTATGACTCCTAAAAGCTCTTGTATTTTTTCTATGACATTGATCCCTTTATAAGTTGATTAAGATATATTAAACTTTCTTTGCTTTAATACTGTGTTTTTTACGTGGCGCTAAAAATCGCCACTGAATCGTTAATGAGTGTTACCCAAATATGAGTCATTTTCAGTCGACTGTTTCACCAAAGTGCGGCAGTTTATTTTTAAAGTAAAACCATTTCCCGATAGTATTTTGTGCTCTTAACAAAATCCAGTTTACTTAAAATTGGTATCTAGGAGTAAATCGGAGTAAGCGGCATCTGAAACTGCGTACCATTACGATTTTCAGTTAAAAATATTTCCCGCCAAATTGAATATCATTTTTTCGAGTTTCTGTGTTTGTGGTCCAAAATTAACTAAAAGTAGATCCGTTGATTTCGGGATCAAGCATTGACACTGTAATATCATAATAAAATATGTAAACTTTTCAAATCTCCTTATGAACACTCGGTAAGTTACTAAGTTTTAAAACAGGTCCCTTAATTTTCCCGCGAAAGTTTTATCATTCTCATTCGTCACGCTGCATGGCTGTATGGTAAAACCGGACTATATCCTCAGTTAAATGGTTTTTAATCTGCTAGGAAACTGGAAGCACATATCGCAAAGAGAATCAACACTTCCCCTAAATTAGTTAAACAAACTTTGAATAAATTTTGTTTACACTCTGTGTATCCCCCGACTTTACCGAATGCGTGACGCGTCACGAATTAAAAGGGCAGACGACAGGTGTTTCAAAAGGTTTGTTTAGAGTTCATCTTGGCTTTGAAATCATGAACTGTTCTTTTCGATCAGAAGAATCGCCTTGCAGTCAGGTTTTGGACTTGCCAGAAGAATCCACATCTAACAAAGTCTAGAACAATGTCGGTCTCAGAGACCGCGTCCCTCATGACCAGTAGTCGGGAAAACCACCTGTTGTCAGATGCACAGAAATATACCTGTTGGATAGTAGTTCAAGTTCTCGCAGCCTTTCATAAACATAAAATAAGATGAAAGAAACACCGATTCCTCTGGTGAAATTGAAAATAGCGAAAGCTGTTGAAAAATTAAGACTAGAACGCTTGCAAAATAGTCTTTGGATGATACGTTGATGTTCATTAACTCAGAGAATTGCATGTTAAAAAATACCCGCTTAATCAGACAGTTGTTTTATAAAGACAGTCCTGATCAGCATCAAGAGCTCAGCGTTAATTTTCAAGACTAGGCATGTTCTATGAAGGATCTTGAAAACATAGACTGCGAGGAATAAACGCTGTGAAGGCTTGATAATGTTTCAGATACATGTGAAACACTGTAGAATCGAATACATCTCTATCGGTATGGTAATAATTATAAAGAAAATTAATTCTGATCAAATATACTTAGTCAACTTCGACAGTGAACATGAAAATCGTTTGTTTTATGAATAATTCAGTTTGCGAATCATTTTTTTTACGAATAATTCAGCAATTATTAACATACCTACTGAGACAGACGTCAGTACTGAACAATTCATGTCCACGAGCGAGAGACCACAGTATGTTATCAAATATTTGTCTACTTGAATGGTTCGTAGAATAACGAAAGTAAAACGTAGTTTTTTTCCTGACAGAAAAAAAAGATGATACATTTTTTTCACATCGATCAATCTCTCTAACTGAGCGTTTTGTAACATGAATATTGCCCAAGAAATGGTTCTCATTCAAGTCTAATTTTCTCCTTTGGTAAGACCGCGCTCTCGCTCGCTTGCTCGCTCGCTCGAAATCATTTGCACCCTTTGCAAAGAAAAGAATAATGTAGAACTGTTCAACAATACAGACTGGTGATACAACCCTAAAAATACGTCGCAGCTCGTGATGGAAACATTTCACAATGATTCATGACCTGAAGAAGAATTTTATTTTGTTGCAGTATTGCAATTTTTGTCAATTATTTTTACAACAGTATATTTCTTGATCATTAGTACTTTTTGGGAGGTAACCCATGCCTCTTAAGCGCGGCACATCAAGCTTATTCTATCCAGTTGTAAACTAGAAAGTTAGAAATATCGAATAAAGTAAACTGACTCAGTTTAACTTCGCATTTTAATTTTGCGATGGTTACGATTTTAGCTTTCTATTTCGTTGTCTCATTCATCGGTCATTATTTGCTTTAAAAGACCTTAAAATAATCGTAGAAAAACCAGTGTGTTTACTATTATCAACCACATAAGTAGAGTGTGTCTGTCTGATTTAAAAGAGATTTTTCTTTGGTTTTATATCACAATACAACTGAAAGGAGAAAATGAAATCTAGAACTCACTTTCTATTGTAAGATCGTTCCAAGGTAGCGTAAAAATGTCTTAAATATGAAGCGATAATTTTTTGGTTCTGCATTTAATATTTTCCAGCCTAGCTCTTGAAATTGTTTGCAGAGAAAAACAAATCGGTCTTCACCAGTCTCAGAAAACAAATCGAGTGACTATCAAATTTTACTGTTGCGGCGCAGTACTTAACTCTGACGCTGCATTGGAACATTTCAAATAAAACCTGAATTGGTTTGTTTAAACTCTGATCATTCCTACCTTTCTCTTGGAACTTGTATAACGGATCACAGCGCGATGGCAAAATACTTCTTCAAGTACTGACTGAGAATGGCGCGAGTTGGTCGTATTTAAACCCTTTAGGTGTGGATTAAATTATGCCTTTGCGTGCGGTAGCGCTGTTTTGCTTTACGGGTGAAATTGCATCAAACAAAAGCATTCCTACGTTTTGACATCGTTACATTGACAACAAAAGCGAAACTGTCTCGTGTCCTTGTTTTATTAAATATCTCCTAGGCATGAGATGTAACTCTATTCCCAATTCCCTTTTTAATTACTACTTTTTTATATTGACGTGTCAAGAGGACCTTGTTTGATAGTCCAGACTAGCCAGATATGAAAGCCATTTCATCTGCTGGTTAAGAGAACAAAAGCATTCCTACGTTTTAATATCGTTACATTGACAACAAAAGCGAAACTGTCTCGTGTCCTTTGTTTATTCAATATCCCCCAGGCATGAGATGTAACTCTATTCCCAATTCCCTTTTTAATTACTACTTTTTTATATTGACGTGTCAAGAGGACCTTGTTTGATAGTCCAGACTAGTCAGATATGAAAGCCATTTCATCTGCTGGTTAAGAGAACAAAAGCATTCCTACGTTTTAGCGGAGCTCTCCAGCGGCCCGAACGGCCGCAGAGCGGAGCCCCATAACTACCGTGCGAGGATAGAAATTAAGAAAACCATGCGTTTGAGTTTTCATGGTCATCGTGGCTAGCGGCATGGCTCGCGGGCGTGTTCGCCTAGCGACGTCGCCCAAAATGGCGGCCATACTCCAGAAAAAGCTTGACTTGGGCATCTTACGTGTTTGATATTGACCATCCACCTTTCGTTAAAGTTACCTATCGTAGAAGTTTGTAGGACACTGCAATTTTTTTTTAATCATGTTGAAAATCGACTAAGGATATTTCACTTCGCCTACACGAATCAATTGCGTGAAAAGGCGACAAAATATTTGGCGGTTGCTCAACGGCGGCAATAACAACTTGTGAAGAAAGTGAGCAGCAGAAAATATTTCTTCGTTATTATTTTTCACCCCATCACTTCAGAGATTTTTTCTCACATCAAAAAATGATCTGGACATTTCACATCAACTTAAACGAGGCCATTGCATGAAAAGGCGCCAAAATCTTTGGCACGCTGTTCACGTTAAAGGCTGAATTAAACACGCGAAGAAAGCTGCTGAAGAACATAGATCTTCGTGGATATTTCTCGCTCTATTTATCCATCTTCATCATGGAAACTTATTCCAAATCATTTAGGACAACCTTGTAACGGGAAGATCCGAAGTAATTGCGGACTTGAACATGATATATCGGACTCCAAGTCAAAAGAGCGATGTCCAGGGTTCGACCTGCGGCTGAGCAAGGCTGAAAATCACTGAATTGAGCTAAAAAAAAAAGTGAACTCAAAGCCGATCAAGTGCACTGAAGTGAAGGATAAAAGACTGTTAAAGTGTTAAAGGCTACACCTATGGAAAGAGAGAAAAAATTATAATAAAATTATCTAAGGTACTTCGCAACGCGTACGATAAAACAGGATTAGTTAATCATTCCACTAAACCGCAACAAAAAGAAGATGGTTCAAACAGTCAAAACAACATTGTAAGCTCATTCTAAGTTAGCGTGCACTACTTCCCAAATCACAAACTGCTACAATTCTTACGCAAAAGCTGGTTTAAAATGACTTACATAACCGGCACCATAAATTTTCAGAGTTTGTTTTGCCGCCTCGATTTTCACAGTTTGCCGTGGCGTGAGTTCATTTTCTTGCCCAGACAGTTTTGTAGTAAATAAAAACAAGGTCAAGATTCGTTTTACATTGAAAAACTCGAAGAGGTCCTGGAGGTGTATTAATTAGTGCACAGAAAACATTATAAAGACTTGTTTTGCGCCGACGTGCGTACCTGAGGAACCCAATAAAATGCACTCGTCAAATTCAATTTTAGAACCTGTCAGTGACAGGCTGTCACAAGAAAGCTGTTTTGTTTGGGAAGATCAGAGAGATATCCCAAACAAAACAGTTGGAAACATTGGAAACCTTTGGAGAACTAAGTGTCTCTTAAAAGAATTGTTTACAATATTGACAAGTGTCTTCAAATTATTGATTACAACTTTCTCATTTTCTTAAACAAAACTTCATACTCTAAGCAATTACAAGTTTACAATTAATATTTTAGGTTTAAACGCACAGGCATAATTTAATCCACACCTAAAGGGTTTAAATACGACCAACTCGCGCCATTCTCAGTCAGTACTTGAAGAAGTATTTTGCCATCGCGCTGTGATCCGTTATACAAGTTCCAGGAGAAAGGTAGGAATGATCAGAGTTTAAACAAACCAATTCAGGTTTTATTTGAAATGTTCCAATGCAGCGTCAGAGTTAAGTACTGCGCCGCAACAGTAAAATTTGGTAGTCACTCGATTTGTTTTCTGAGACTGGTGAAGACCGATTTGTTTTTCTCTGCAAACAATTTCAAGAGCTAGGCTGGAAAATATTAAATGCAGAACCAAAAAATTATCGCTTCATATTTAAGACATTTTTACGCTACCTTGGAACGATCTTACAATAGAAAGTGAGTTCTAGATTTCATTTTCTCCTTTCAGTTGTATTGTGATATAAAACCAAAGAAAAATCTCTTTTAAATCAGACAGACATACTCTACTTATGTGGTTGATAATAGTAAACACACTGGTTTTTCTACGATTATTTTAAGGTCTTTTAAAGCAAATAATGACCGATGAATGAGACAACGAAATAGAAAGCTAAAATCGTAACCATCGCAAAATTAAAATACGAAGTTAAACTGAGTCAGTTTACTTTATTCGATATTTCTAACTTTCTAGTTTACAACTGGATAGAATAAGCTTGATGTGCCGCGCTTAAGAGGCATGGGTTACCTCCCAAAAAGTACTAATGATCAAGAAATATACTGTTGTAAAAAGAATTGACAAAAATGGCAATACTGCAACAAAAAAATTCTTCTTCAGGTCATGAATCATTGTAAAATGTTTCCATCACGAGCTGCGACGTATTTTTAGGGTTGTATCACCAGTCTGCATTGTTCAACAGGTCTACATTATTCTTTTCTTTGCAAAGGGTGCAAATGATTGCGAGCGAGCGAGAGCGCGGTCTTACCAAAGGAGAAAATTAAACTTGAATGAGAACCATTTCCAACGTTTACATGTACGGAATTTATTTTATCTTGGAGACTATTTTTATCTTAAATATAACTTTTTAATTTACCCCCTATTCATAGTTTTAACTTACGTTGAATGATATTTATCGATATTGATAAAAAGAGGTCTTTGGAGCACCTGTCGTTACTGAACGATTGGATGGTGAATTTGTTTTTTCAAAGGCTTGAGTACACCAAGTCATATGGTATTTGGTTCTCTCATTCCGGAGTGTCGAGTGCTGCAGTAAAAATTGTGAAAGCTGTTTTGTTTGGGAAGATCAGAGAGATATCCCAAACAAGACAGTTGGAAACGTTGGAAACCTTTGGAGAACTAAGTGTCTCTTAAAAGAAATGTTTACAATATTGACAAGTGTCTTCAAATTATTGATTACAACTTTCTCTTTTTCTTAAACAAAACTTCATACTCTAAGCAATTACAAGTTTACAATTAATATTTTAGGTTTCATACAAGGAGGTTTCAAACTTTATCTTACAATTTTCAACTCTTGAGCCGATTTTTAGTTACTACTAGGAAATGAATTTTTAATGATGAACTATTCACCTCGTTGTCGGTGGCCAGTGGTGGATATTTATCTCGCAGCGAGCGAATTGCGCTTGCCAGCAGATGGTTTCATATCTGACTAGTCTCTACTATAAAACAAGGTTCGCTTGTCACGTAAATATGTAAAAAATAATTTAAAAAAGTTCGTTAGATATAAACAGTTACATCTTATGCCTGGAGGATATTTGATAAACAAAGGACACGAGACAGTTTCGCTTTTGTTGTCAATGTAACGATATTAAAACGTAGGAATGCTTTTGTTCTCTTAACCAGCAGATGAAATGGCTTTCATATCTGACTAGTCTGGACTATCAAACAAGGTCCTCTTGACACGTCAATATAAAAAAGTAGTAATTAAAAAGGGAATTGGGAATAGAGTTACATCTCATGCCTAGGAGATATTTAATAAAACAAGGACACGAGACAGTTTCGCTTTTGTTGTCAATGTAACGATGTCAAAACGTAGGAATGCTTTTGTTTGATGCAATTTCACCCGTAAAGCAAAACAGCGCTACCGCACGCAAAGGCATAATTTAATCCACACCTAAAGGGTTTAAATACGACCAACTCGCGCCATTCTCAGTCAGTACTTGAAGAAGTATTTTGCCATCGCGCTGTGATCCGTTATACAAGTTCCAAGAGAAAGGTAGGAATGATCAGAGTTTAAACAAACCAATTCAGGTTTTATTTGAAATGTTCCAATGCAGCGTCAGAGTTAAGTACTGCGCCGCAACAGTAAAATTTGATAGTCACTCGATTTGTTTTCTGAGACTGGTGAAGACCGATTTGTTTTTCTCTGCAAACAATTTCAAGAGCTAGGCTGGAAAATATTAAATGCAGAACCAAAAAATTATCGCTTCATATTTAAGACATTTTTACGCTACCTTGGAACGATCTTACAATAGAAAGTGAGTTCTAGATTTCATTTTCTCCTTTCAGTTGTATTGTGATATAAAACCAAAGAAAAATCTCTTTTAAATCAGACAGACATACTCTACTTATGTGGTTGATAATAGTAAACACACTGGTTTTTCTACGATTATTTTAAGGTCTTTTAAAGCAAATAATGACCGATGAATGAGACAACGAAATAGAAAGCTAAAATCGTAACCATCGCAAAATTAAAATACGAAGTTAAACTGAGTCAGTTTACTTTATTCGATATTTCTAACTTTCTAGTTTACAACTGGATAGAATAAGCTTGATGTGCCGCGCTTAAGAGGCATGGGTTACCTCCCAAAAAGTACTAATGATCAAGAAATATACTGTTGTAAAAAGAATTGACAAAAATGGCAATACTGCAACAAAAAAATTCTTCTTCAGGTCATGAATCATTGTAAAATGTTTCCATCACGAGCTGCGACGTATTTTTAGGGTTGTATCACCAGTCTGCATTGTTCAACAGGTCTACATTATTCTTTTCTTTGCAAAGGGTGCAAATGATTGCGAGCGAGCGAGAGCGCGGTCTTACCAAAGGAGAAAATTAAACTTGAATGAGAACCATTTCCAACGTTTACATGTACGGAATTTATTTTATCTTGGAGACTATTTTTATCTTAAATATAACTTTTTAATTTACCCCCTATTCATAGTTTTAACTTACGTTGAATGATATTTATCGATATTGATAAAAAGAGGTCTTTGGAGCACCTGTCGTTACTGAACGATTGGATGGTGAATTTGTTTTTTCAAAGGCTTGAGTACACCAAGTCATATGGTATTTGGTTCTCTCATTCCGGAGTGTCGAGTGCTGCAGTAAAAATTGTGAAAGCTGTTTTGTTTGGGAAGATCAGAGAGATATCCCAAACAAGACAGTTGGAAACGTTGGAAACCTTTGGAGAACTAAGTGTCTCTTAAAAGAATTGTTTACAATATTGACAAGTGTCTTCAAATTATTGATTACAACTTTCTCTTTTTCTTAAACAAAACTTCATACTCTAAGCAATTACAAGTTTACAATTAATATTTTAGGTTTCATACAAGGAGGTTTCAAACTTTATCTTACAATTTTCAACTCTTGAGCCGAGTTTTAGTTACTACTAGGAAATGAATTTTTAATGATGAACTATTCACCTCGTTGTCGGTGGCCAGTGGTGGATATTTACCTCGCAGCGAGCGAATTGCGCTTGCCAGCAGATGGTTTCATATCTGACTAGTCTCTACTATAAAACAAGGTTCGCTTGTCACGTAAATATGTAAAAAATAACTTAAAAAAGTTCGTTAGATATAAACAGTTACATCTTATGCCTGGAGGATATTTGATAAACAAAGGACACGAGACAGTTTCGCTTTTGTTGTCAATGTAACGATATTAAAACGTAGGAATGCTTTTGTTCTCTTAACCAGCAGATGAAATGGCTTTCATATCTGACTAGTCTGGACTATCAAACAAGGTCCTCTTGACACGTCAATATAAAAAAGTAGTAATTAAAAAGGGAATTGGGAATAGAGTTACATCTCATGCCTGGGGGATATTTAATAAACAAAGGACACGAGACAGTTTCGCTTTTGTTGTCAATGTAACGATGTCAAAACGTAGGAATGCTTTTGTTTGATGCAATTTCACCCGTATAGCAAAACAGCGCTACCGCACGCAAAGGCATAATTTAATCCACACCTAAAGGGTTTAAATACGACCAACTCGGGCCATTCTCAGTCAGTACTTGAAGAAGTATTTTGCCATCGCGCTGTGATCCGTTATACAAGTTCCAAGAGAAAGGTAGGAATGATCAGAGTTTAAACAAACCAATTCAGGTTTTATTTGAAATGTTCCAATGCAGCGTCAGAGTTAAGTACTGCGCCGCAACAGTAAAATTTGATAGTCACTCGATTTGTTTTCTGAGACTGGTGAAGACCGATTTGTTTTTCTCTGCAAACAATTTCAAGAGCTAGGCTGGAAAATATTAAATGCAGAACCAAAAAATTATCGCTTCATATTTAAGACATTTTTACGCTACCTTGGAACGATCTTACAATAGAAAGTGAGTTCTAGATTTCATTTTCTCCTTTCAGTTGTATTGTGATATAAAACCAAAGAAAAATCTCTTTTAAATCAGACAGACATACTCTACTTATGTGGTTGATAATAGTAAACACACTGGTTTTTCTACGATTATTTTAAGGTCTTTTAAAGCAAATAATGACCGATGAATGAGACAACGAAATAGAAAGCTAAAATCGTAACCATCGCAAAATTAAAATATGAAGTAAAACTGAGTCAGTTTACTTTATTCGATATTTCTAACTTTCTAGTTTACAACTGGATAGAATAAGCTTGATGTGCCGCGCTTAAGAGGCATGGGTTACCTCCCAAAAAGTACTAATGATCAAGAAATATACTGTTGTAAAAAGAATTGACAAAAATGGCAATACTGCAACAAAAAAATTCTTCTTCAGGTCATGAATCATTGTAAAATGTTTCCATCACGAGCTGCGACGTATTTTTAGGGTTGTATCACCAGTCTGCATTGTTCAACAGGTCTACATTATTCTTTTCTTTGCAAAGGGTGCAAATGATTGCGAGCGAGCGAGCAAGCGAGCGAGAGCGCGGTCTTACCAAAGGAGAAAATTAGACTTGAATGAGAACCATTTCTTAGGCAATTTTCTTGTTACAAAACGCTGAGTTAGAGAGATTGATCGATGTGAAAAAAATGTATCATCTTTTTTTTTTTCTGTCAGGAAAAAAAAACCTACGTTTTACTTTCGTTATTCTACGAACCATTCAAGTAGACAAATATTGGATAACATACTGTGGTCTCTCGCTCGTGGACATGAATTGTTCAGTACTGACGTCTGTCTCAGTAGGTATGTTAATAATTGCTGAATTATTCGTAAAAAAAAAGATTCATAAACTGAATTATTCATAAAACAAACGATTTTCATGTTCACTGTCGAAGTTGACTAGGTATATTTGATCAGAATTAATTTTCTTTATAATTATTACCATACCGATAGAGATGTATTCGATTCTACAGTGTTTCACATGTATCTGAAACATTATCAAGCCTTCACAGCGTTTATTCCTCACAGTCTATGTTTTCAAGATCCTTCATAGAACATGCCTAGTCTTGAAAATTTACGCTGAGCTCTTGATGTTGATCAGGACTGTCTTTATAAAACAACTGTCTGATTAAGCGGGTATTTTTTAACATGCAATTCTCTGAGTTCATGAACATCAACGTATCATCCAAAGTACTATTTTGAAAGCGTTCTAGTCTTAATTTTTCAACAGCTTTCGCTATTTTCAATTTCACCAGAGGAATCGGAGTTTCTTACATCTTATTTCATGTTATGAAAGGCTGCGAGAACTTGAACTACTACCCAACAGGTATATTTCTGTGCATCTGACAACAGGTGGTTTTCCCGACTGCTGGTCATGAGGGACGCGGTCTCTGAGACCGACATTGTTCTAGACTTTGTTAGATGTGGATTCTTCTGCCAATTCCAACACCTGACTGCAAGGCGATTCTTCTGATCGGAAAGAACAGCTCATGATTTCAAAGCCAAGAAGAATTCTAAACAAACCTTTTGAAACACCTGTCGTCTGCCCTTTTAATTCGTGACGCGTCACGCATTCGGTAAAGTCGGGGGATACACAGAGTGTAAACAAAATTTATTCAAAGTTTGTTTAACTAATTTAGGGCAAGTCTCGATTCTCTTTGCGATATGTGCTTCCAGTTTCCTAGCAGATTAAAAACCATTTAACTGAGGATATAGTCCGGTTTTACCATACAGCCATGCAGCGTGACGAATGAGAATGATAAAACTTTCGCGCGAAAATTAAGGGACCTGTTTTAAAACTTAGTAACTTACCGAGTGTTCATAAGGAGATTTGAAAAGTTTACATATCTTATTATGATATTACAGTGTCAATGCTTGATCCCGAAATCAACGGATCTACATTTAGTTAATTTTGGACCACAAACACAGAAACTCGAAAAAATGATATTCAATTTGGCGGGAAATATTTTTAACTGAAAATCGTAATGGTACGCAATTTCAGATGCCGTTTTCTCCGATTTACTCCTAGATACCAATTTTAAGTAAAGTGGATTTTGTTAAGAGCACAAAATACTATCGGGAAATGGTTTTACTTTAAAAATAAACTGCCGCACTTTGGTGAAACAGTCGACTGAAAATGACTCATATTTGGGTAACACTCATTAACGATTCAGTGGCGATTTTTAGCGCCACTTAAAAAAACACAGTATTAAAGCAAAGAAGGTTTAATATATCTTAATCAACTTATAAAGAGATCAATGTCATAGAAAAAATACAAGAGCTTTTAGGAGTCATACGAAGTGTGTTTTACGGTTACGCAAAGTTGCCCGAAATCTCGGTTATTTTTGGCCGCTGGAGGGCCCAAAATAACGGAATGGTGATTTTTCGAAGAAAAACGAACGTCTACTTCTGCAAATGCCACCATTCCTAATCTTTTCAGGTAGCTTTTATACTGTGAAAAGATGAAGGTAAACGGGCGACCTCCATCTTTTGCCCCTGCCCGGTTTTCTCTCGGTCACTTAAAATGACTTACACAACCGCACCATCAATTTGCAGAGTTTGTTTTGCCGCCGTGATTTTCTCAGTTTGCCGTGGCGCGAGCTCATTTTGTTTTAATACTGTGTTTAGTTAGCAGCGAGTTCACTTTTTTTTCTGTATTTTGTTTTTGCCTTGAGTTGATTTTTCTTGCCCTGACAGTTTTATAGCAAATAAAAACAAGGTCATCTGAGTGAGATTCTTTTTACATTGAATAACTCATAGAGGTCCTGGAGGTGCATTAATTAGTGTACAGTTAACGTTGTAAATTTTTCTACTAAGATTTGTTATGCGCCTACCTGCGTACATGAGAAACCCAATAAAGTGCACTCGTCAATTTCAATTTTAGAACCTATCAGTGACAGGCTGTCACAGGGAAGAAAATTCAGACGGGACCACGAAATATATTGACGTCGCTTTCGTCAACAAAACCATGAGAGGTTTTTAACCATGAGCGAATAAACTTTATTTTGTACTTATATGGGCCACTGTATAGGCTTAGAAATATATTGTGGCTGCTTATTTAGAAAAAAAATTAATAAATGGGAGCTCCGCTTTTAGGCCTGCCTAAATCTATATATTAGATTTTTACACCGAATTTTGGCAAAAAACGTATCCTTAGCCAAAATTGGATACAAGCTAGGGCGACGTGAATTGTACATTTTTCCAAGAGAGATCGGAAGCCAATTTATTCATTTGTTTTGGTCTTGCGACAAAACAGAGCTTTTTTGGAAACACGTTATTTCTTTCCTTAAGCACCATAATTTTTTACCAGAGGAATACGCTCTCAAAGATCTTGTCATTTTGGGTCTGAGAACTGACATCCAAACACAACACTATAACTTATTTCATGCTGTTACTACTTGCGAGATTCTATATCTGGCTTTGCAGAAGCAAAGAAATTATCCCAACTGTATTGGAAATTTTAAAACAATATAAAAAAGAAACAAACATTATCTTTAAACATATATTGTTCCTAATTGAAATTAATTTGTATTATTATTCCACTATTGCGCCATTTTACCACATTAGGGCAAAAGAACGCGCAAAATATGCCACGTTATTACACAGTAGAACAGGGCAAAAATATGGACTGAAAGCAGAGTGACAAAATGGCCGAATAAAACTTTACTTTTTAGTGGAATAATAAATCCCTTATTCGATGGTTTAACATATAATACGAGCAGACATTTTGCTCATTGCTCGTATTTTTCCTCACCCCTTCGGGTCTCGGAAAAATACTACGCAACTCGCAAAATATCCGCGCGTATTATATACTAAACTATCGAATAAGGTGTATGTATTTCAACGAAACTAATTTTTCAGTGTGTCAGCAAAGGTAAATAGAGTTCGAGGCTTCGCTGTTTTCTTGATAGTTCAACACACATGCAGGGAAAATGCTTCACCATATTACAATCTTCTAGGAATTCTCAAATTTGAAAATATGTACAAATTTAAAGTGGCTCTATTTACTCATAAAATTTTAAATGATTCAACAAACATTCCAACAGTATTTCATAGAACCCTTACTCGGGCATCTGAAGTCCATACCTACAATACACGATTTGCTGCGAATTTGAATTTTCACAGGCCAAAAGTAAATAATAACTATGGGTCCTCTACTTTTTCTTTTGTTGCATCAAAATTTTGGGAAATTATTCCAACAGATTTTAAAAAACTGCCTTACACTTCCTTTTATAAGCAATATAAATTATACCTTTTAAATACTCAATATTAATCTTCAGCATAATTTCTCTGAATTCTGTATAACTTAATTATGATTTATTCACTTAACTTGTTTAATTCGCATACTTTTCTTAATCACATTTTACTTCCTTTATTCTATTGTTTTTATTAATTAATGTGTCTTGTCTTTTTTTCTTTTTTAACGTGTCAGTGACCAACACGATAGCATATGCTTCTTTGGTCACTGAGCACATTTTGTTTTGGCTTTACTATTATTATATTTTCCTTATTTTAATTAATGAATTTTCTGTAATAGTGTGTGATAGTAAAATATGTCTGTAAATAGTGTGAAATAATAAAAATCTAAAATCTAATCTAATCATGCTCCTTATACAATCGCACAGCTTCAATTTTATTTCTTTTAGTAGTAATGCAATAAGTGTACGTTTTGTAACTAGTGTAATTAGCTTAAGCGGTTGTATTCTGAGTTTGCATGTAATGTAGAATGTGTGTTGTAAGCGTACTGTAATAACTTCAAGTATTGTGATTAGCGTAAGTAGTTCAAGCACTGTAATTAACTTTTAATTAAGTTGTTCAAGTTATTAGCGTAATGTAAGTAGCTCTACAGCTAGTAGTGTAATCAGTATAAGTAGTTGTATTGTAAGGTTTTGTATGTGTGCTACAATTAAAAATCAAAGTCTCCTTCGAGCCACCTCATGGTATCTGGTTATTATTCTTATGAACCTTTGTCTCTTTTCCAACTGTTTTAGTTGAAAAATGCAATAGAAATATATGAGGATGGAATGAACTTGTTGCGGAATGGGAAGGTTGGGTTGGGGGAGGGGGTGCTTCCATATATACATGCTATATGCCGCTGTGCAGGGTGGGGTTTCAAGCAATTTTTGCTCAATAAGACTAGGCTAGTACATTGTGATTGAAACTTTGCACTGAAAGAACCTTATGTAAATATAAATACAAATTATTACAGGAATCTTAAAAGCAACTGTCTGCAGTTGTAATAGAGTTTCTGAAGAACAACAAGTCTTAAGTAGAGTGGGAATTTTTATGTGTTTGATAGTTACATACTGTGATTACTCTTATGAAAAGACACATCAGTTGTGTTTTATCAGCTTTGAGCTTGGCAGTTGCCATTGTAGATGTATTTTTATATCAGTCTTTCATAAATCCATCAGTGCAATTTATGATCATGACAAGTTTGATGTTGCCTTCTTCTGAATTAGTGCAAAATTTGCACAGAATAAAATTTTGTTAAATCTGTTGCCTTGTTGACTTGTTGTTGTCCTTTGTAGCAAACAGTGTGACAATGATAATCTTTTAGTGACTACAGAAACTTCACTTTTGATCATCAGATGAAAACTTAATTTAATTCTGATAGTTGCCTTCAGGACAAAAACAACATTCACCTTATCAAATGTGATTTAAAACTAAATAATACATGTATTTGAAATCTAGCTTGTGTCATAAAGGCCAAATTCAATCGCAATGAGCTATATATGGTCAACACTTGAGATTAGAACTGTTGTAAATAATATTATCCAAAAACGTGAAGATGTTAATTTTTATCAAGTAAACAAATGCAAGTCAACTCTAAATTATCTGGTTATATATTTAATTTTCAAATTAACGTAAAATTCACATTTGGACAAATGAAAGAAACTCGAAAATATAGTTTAAGGTTTCATCATCCCGATTTCATTAAAACTGAAGCGAAAATGATGAACAAATAATAACACTAATTTCAGTAAACGCATGCCAAGTCGGTTTGCTGCTTGCATGAGGAAAATAACTCCTACATTTATATGCACACCTAAAAGAAATAACGACAGAAACTTGTTATTATCGACGGAAACGAATGCCACAAATACAAATGGTTTTCGTTGTTTGCAGGAAATTATGAAGCAAGTTTCCCAACAAATGTTAAAATATAGCTGCAGTTCATTTGCTACAAGCCATATACAAAATGAAATACGATGGTAACCAAGGGAATCGTACCTTTGCTTCCAGATAGTAAAGCATTCATTTCATTTGAGCTTGCAGCATAATTTCTTGTTGCGGCTGCATAATGGTCATTTAGTCGCCGTCCAAATGTATGTAAACATTTCCCAACGATCGATCAATCATCACGTTTAAGCTAGACTTTGGTGCTCATTTCTCTGCAGTCGAGTATTCTTAAGCATGATTCCATTTCGTCTAAGAACTCCACAAACGTGTATTTTGATATGATCATGACATGAATGCAACGAAAAACCCATCTGGATCTCGCCATACTGGATCTCTCCATGTGCTTGGGTAATTTGGGCAAGTTTCTGCCTACATCTTGATGGATACATCGCCACTTTTAACCCAATTGTTCACTTGAGCATTCTTGAGCACATTTTCTGATGGTTTGTGAGGTCTTCAAAAGTGTATTTTGATCAAACGTGTAGCGAAAGGAATAAAAATCCGCCTTTACAATTTTAGCGTCGGACTCGACACGACAGACACGACACGACAGACACGACATGTTGCAAACATGTACTGCCGCCTTTGTTCCACCCCCTCCCCCCACATATACGAACATAAGACAACGGCCCGACTTTGTGGACAAATCAAAACCTAGCGGGGGAGACAGGAGTAAATTTGTTTAATTCACTTTTAATGGAGATTTAATGCATACATTAATTGTTTAACGGGATTCATGATACCATGAGGTAAAAAGGAACACAAAAAACAGAATTTTTAACAGAACCATGAAACAGTTCAGACATTGCCTGAAGATAATATGTAAATGTCGTTAAGCTGTTCTTTGTACTGTGTAAATGTTTTATTATTAAAAGTTATTTGGGAGACCCGGATGCATCGTTTCGCCTTGTCTAGTGTATTGAGTTTGGCAGGGAATTGCTGATAAAATAGGCCAAGAGAGGAAAAAAATGTGACACATAAGGGGTGGTGAACGTAGTGTTCTTAAAAGCTATTTCTAAGCTATCGTGATGAGAAGAAACATCTCTTCCTGGTCTGTAGTTTGCTAATGTTGATTTGTTTTGTTGGTTTTAGATTATCTGCACAATGGAATTAAAGACAACTTGGAAGTTTTTGTATCTCGTCGTAATCTTTTTTGCCGTGAACTCACTGGAAGAAGGTAATTTATTCATTGCAGAATCAAAAACCACATTCACGCCGATCTAGTTTTTATCAAGTTTTTTGGTGTTGAAGCGGCCAGACTAGAAGTGCTCCAGACTTCAATTGAGGAGGAAGGCTAAGATCTCTCCATTCCATGTTAGTTCCTCAACGACCTTTTGAAAAAAATAGGAAATGCTTACAATTTTTACGGTAGAAAACGAGCTGTCTTTCTTGTTATTTCATCCAGTGAGAGACTAAAAGAATAGTAAAGGAAAATGATGGCGCTACAACTGGGGGCAAGTCAAACGCAGTTTTCCCGTTTCCATTTCTCTTCCCTCGCCTTGCCTTTATAATTCTTCGCATCTCGCTCAACGAACTAAGTGAACAAGGGACTGTTCGTAAGTCTACTTTTACGGGAGTGGATAAAAAATTAAAACCAATTGAAATCTTAAAATAGATTAAGGGTCAATATAAGTTTAAAATATTAGGGAAGTAGTAAGTATATGATACGTTTGAGTATACCGTTTACGGACGGAGTAGTGGTTGGGGTAAGCTGAGATATTATTGAAAGTTTGATATTTATTTTCCTTTTCTGATACCTGTTTTAAAGGTGTATACCACCATCCCCTGCCCCCCCCCCCCCCCCCACCAATGTTCATGATGATGATGATGATGATGATGGTGGTGGTGGTGGTGATGATATATCTCCTTTTTGTCAAACAAAGAGTATCTCAATATAACTCTATGATTCTGTTTTTCGTAGCTACCTGGGTAAAGGTAAATTCATCTCCAGTGTCTTTTGGCACGAAAGATAGCCAGTATGGCGCTTTCACCATGCCATTTACAGGCGACCTGGCCGCAATGAAACTGGTTAACCTGCACGGCTATGTTACCTGTGATACTCGACATTCCAACTACTACTCTTACTGGGGCTGTGGTGCATTTCGTAATCAACAAGTTGACGTTGTCATAACAAACGACAACAATCAGGTTCTTTTGCCAATAGACGCATTGATAGTGAACGACGTTCTGACTTCCATAATTCCCGGATACTCCGCGAGTACCCCTGAGCTTGTGATGTCGTTTATCGAGCCCCGTCCGGTGCTATCAGGCCAAGAGTTGCGCCTGTGGTACGCTGAAGATTTAAAGGATGTGAGTGAGGAGGACAATGGCGGATTTGCCACCGCTGAGGTTTACGCCCTTTACATCTGAAGAGCCCTGGGAGGTCTCCAACTACAAGATTCAGGCGGATTTTCGGATTTGGTTTCACTGTCATTTGCTTTCTAGCTATAGCAAAGGGCTGTTTCAATTGAAATAATGTTTAGTTTGCGACATATTGCTGTATGTAGCTAGTTCGAGAGAGCAAAAAAAAGGTTTTTTGGCTTAGTTTGAATTAACTGATTGTATGGCATTTCTGCACATCATTAAGGAACAAGAAAAATAAATTGAGGGTATAAATGGAAAGAGTTGTAATCTTTCGTCGTGATTCGCCTCGCACTGCATCAACATTGGAAATCTCAAAGTTTGGATTTTTCCGACAATTTTGTGTCCAAGAATTCAGCGCAGATTTAGAACTTCATGAGGTGGCACTGCAGCGAGGCAAACTAGGAATACTGTAGTGTGTCATGATAGATGCGGCATTCTAAAAGAGCGCTTTTAAAAAAGATAGAATGCGTTAAATTCAAATTTGCACATTTAAACGACTTTAACTTGCGGGCAAAAATTAAATTAAAAAATCCGCTTCTGTCATAACACACCAGAGGTTTTGACTGATCTAATTTTGATAAAAATCACAGTGTTGTGGTCTTCTACTCGATCCGCAAATTTGGACACAAAATCATGGATTTTTCAATCACTAATGGCGCTCTAGCTAGTCCATGAGCCAAGTCCCCAAAAATGGATTTTCGTAGCACCCCCGCCCCCCATATACCTAGTAAAATTGGTGTCAAATTAAAGCTAAAGGTCTGAATTTTCTAAAACTACTTGTTACCAGGATGGTAACTGGTGCATAAGGGAGATAGGGCAAGGTTTTTTCGAAGTGGTGGGGGATGCTTTTTACTTTGTAAATACGAGTGATGAAAAAAGTCTAATGCAAATCACGAAATACTCGCCCAAAGTTGATTAAATCTTCTACAAATATGCTTAAAATTAGTATTTTGTCATATTTCACACTTTTCATGATTCTGCGACCAGCCTTTTGTACCCGTTGCCATGGAAACCATGAATATATCTCATGGCTACTGTATTTCGTTAATTACAAACGCTGTTTCTTATGATTACAACCCAGTTATCACGAAAAAAATCTTTTTGTGTTTTCTCCTTGCAATTGCATTTGTTTGTTTGTACAACAATGAATGTCAAACCTTTGTTTCATCTGCATTTAGTAAGCACAAGGCAGGTCCTTCATCTTTGAAATTTGATGAACTAAACCAAAGTAAGGAAATTTCCTGCGTCTTTTTAGCAAAATGGCCGTTAACTGTGGAAGAAAATGGGCTCACATGAATGCCTAAGGCCACTCTAGTCATATTTAGAACCTCTTTCTATATTTTATTGCTTATAACAAAAATGTTTTGGCAAGACCAGAATGCATGTAAGGTCAAACTAAGGTTACACTCAAGCTAGAGGGGCAAAAAAAAGAAATCTTTGAAGTAAGTTAAGCTGTGTCTCTTGATAACTGCATGTTGCTCTGTTATTTAGCAATATATTTGCTCGATAACGTTCCTCGGCATCACGTAATGTTGCAAAAATATAAAGGATATTACAACAAACAGATTGCACTTTTCAGAATTTTACAACAGCAAGAAATAGACAACACCTTTATTTGTCTGGAAAGGGATTTAACTACATGCAAAAGTCTGTTTTAGCCATAGCCTGAGTCCAGTGCTTAACTACTCGTCTTCACCCTCGTCGTTGTCATCAACATCGTCATCTCCATCTTTAGGGTCTTTTGCACTGTTCATGCAATCTTCAGAGAAAGCACGAGCTTCTGTGCAAGGAAAGCCGTTACCGACACATGAGCATCGCCTCGTTTGGCAATTGCCACGTCACCCACAGCAAACTAACTCCATCACAGCCTGTGGAGCTGGCGCCAGGTCTGTCCAAACGATCTCAAGGCGCCGTTCTTTCAGTTGCCATCCATGGTTAACCGGTTCTTGCTCAATTCTTGGCTGCAAGGCTTTCTTCCAGAGAAAAGCTTGGTATTTAGGTGGTATTGGAGGGCAGCGCTTGTTGGCAGAAGTTAGTGAGACTGCACGTTTTTTCCTTTGCAGAACATTTAGTAACGTAGGTCATTGACCAGCTTGCACAGATTATCGTTGTATAACCTGCAAACCACTTCTTCTAACCTGATTATGCTCTTCGCACTCAGGGGAAGGCTCTCTCCAAGGGCTCCAACACTGTCGCTTATGACTTGGTTATCTCTGACCATTTCAAACGCCCTTTTCTTGCCCCTGCCTGCAAATGAACTCACAGCGTCACAATCTGTTAACGCATGCAAACTAGGGAGGACTCAGCATACCATGGGACCCAGCTTCTCACACTGTCGGGGGACGCTTATTAAGCGTGATCTGCTTTTTGTTCCACTTATCAAAGTCAGCTCGGCAGGAATGGCTGATTGGTGGTGACATGCCAACACTTCTACATCTGTATCCGAGGAGACTATGGCGACCCTTTCATGTTCATGTGAAGATGCGTGGGACGCATGGAGGAACATCCGTGTATCAGCTTCCTCTTGGTCGGTATACAGTTCTGTTTCGTCAGTCCCTGTCATACTTCCATCGATGATTACAAGCTTGGTGTAGTGGTTACGATCCTTTCAGCATATTTTTGCTTCGACCACTCCTGAGAAAGGAACTCCACAAGACGCACTTTGATGCCATCGCATGACAAGTACTTCTTCCACTGGCGTGGGCAGAACTGCTGGGAGCTAGTTATGGCGACGGCTAGTCGACTGGTATTGCTTCTTCTTTCCCTCTCTATGTTACCGATGAAGATGTCTGGGTACTGATCTCCAACAAAGTCAACTCTTCTTGCTTCCCCTGCCTACGTCAGTATTCTCTTGAAAATCATAACTGCCAAGTCGGAGAATCTCTCTGGTATCTTCCTCATCGTTTGAAGCAATGCCATTGCGTCAATGATGACTGCTGTTGTTTGAGCTGGCAAGCGCTGAAGGCTCTCTACCCCATCCTCTAGAGGTTTACGTAGAGCCGCTTTGTTGGTTTTCACCAGCGCGCCATCAAACAGCGCCAGCGACCATGGAAGCGGGCCCCGCTCGTGGATTAGCAGCTCTCGGAGAACCATTTGCCTGCTTTCGCCAATAACGAATAATCTTGCAAAAAGATTTCTGTCTGTTCTTAGAATGACAGCCCTACCTTCCTTTGACACGGTCGTCTTCTTTTGAAGGTCACGGAACGTACCAAGCTTTAACTTGGAGAGTGGGTCAAAGAAACCGACAGAACCAAACGGTTCTTCAACTTTGAGGACCTGTAACTGGGTGCAGTCACTCCTTCTTCGGATAACTTACTAACGAAGCGTTCTAGCAATTCTGACATCTTCATGGCCTTTTCCTCCCTCAGGACTGCATCTTTAACAAATTCTCTAATGTTGCTAAACGCTCTATTATAGCTTTTGCTAGCTAAGTCCTCGTCTTCGCAATTTTTCTCTTCCAATTTTTCATGGGCCCCTGTTCACACATATCGAACGTAACAGGATTTGTGATACTTTATTCCAATTCCAATTATGTCTTTGCCTTGTAATTGTAATAAAAGGCGTCTGTCACCCCAAATCTCAGCGTTCTGAAGTAGTGATGCACTCCCAGTGGCTGTCGTGTTTAAAATTAACGGTTCTCTTCATTGACCTTGCCCCTTTGTTCTTCGTTAGCTTTGTTTTGTCTTGTTGACAAATAGCGCATTTGTTTATGTCAAACGCATCAACCTGTGACCTTAACGTACGTTTTGCTGGCGCAGGCTCGGTAATTGAATCATCATTATCTTTGACAGGGTCTTGGATGAGAACATGACGTTGCTTCTCAACGGCCCTTGCGACTTTGACCTTATCAGTGTATACTTAATAACATTGTCTGTAGTATTTGCCCTTTGGCCCTTCTTCCCAGAAACCTTTCATCTTGGACCATATAGCATCTTTCCGTCTCTTTGCGCACGTTTGAAACGTAAGCCAACTTTTTTCGGAAACCTTAGTTAACGTCCCTGACTCATCTTCTACATGACATGACATCTTCCACATGGATGCGATGGCTGAACTGAGCAAGAAGGTTGTTTCTTTGCCATTGCCTGACCGTTACATCATCAATGGAAATAAAAAGCCTAATTGTATAAATCACAAGAGGTAATATTCTACTTTTCAAATCATTAGATTTAAATCTCTTATGCAAATACAAGTTCCATGCTCCTGTAACATTATTCGATTTTTCTCTTTCAAATCTCATTATCAATTCAGATGGTACTGGTTCTTGATAAGTTCTTAAAATTTTGTTCCAAAAAACATGTTTTTGTCAAATGTTTCATAAAAAATTATTAATCTACACTAGATTAAAAGATAATAGGAGGCTTCGTTTGCCAAAAAAAAGCAATTTCTTACCTTCTGCTGATTCAGCAAATTTTCAAGATGCGGACCCTGCCATGTGGTTCCTTTGTGCATGATGGGACAAGGGTCGAAATGCATGCGATTTCAAGGGGAAAACACGAAAACAATGGACTTTTTCGTGATAATTGGGCTGTAAACGTAAGAATACGACATTTGTAATCAAGGAAATATCCGAAATGGGGTTTGTTTACCGTTTCCATGGCAACGGGTAAAAAGGCTCTCCAAAAAATCATGAAAAGTTTGAAATGTGACAAAATAATAATTTTAATTGTATTTGTATAAAATTTTGCGATTTGGCATCACTTGTATTTACAAAGCAAAACCTAGCTCCACTCTCCCCCCGTAAAAAACATGCCCTTTCTACCTTATGCACCATTCAACTTCCTGGTAACAAGTAGATTGAGATAATTTAGACCTTCAGCTTTAATTTGATACCAATTTAACTAGGTGTCAAGGGGGGTGCTACGAAAATCTATTTTTAGGCCCTTTGTGAAATTTGGCTCATGGACTATAATAGAATACACGAGATATCAGTTCCCAAAAGAACGCATATTCTGAAAACGGAATACTGGTGGCGGAGGTAACCTGAGAACTACTGTATCTGCGCACGCGCGAGCTTCGAATATTCAATTTTTTCTGAAATTAAAAAATGTTGCAATATGGCTGAAGTATTGCCCGTAAGTACCAGCTTTTTGGCTATTTGCTCGATTTTTCGGTTAGATGCATTTAATAGAAGCCTTTGAAAGGAAGATGACGAAGAATTGTTTGTGCTGCTGGCTGCTTTGCGCATTTGACGTGATAATTCAAACGGTCTATTGTAACGTCAGTATGCGTTTGATCACACAATTTCAATCGATTCCTTTCAAGATGTTTGCTCGAAGCAAAATTTATGATCATCAAATATCAAGCTAACGTTCACATGAGAAAAGGTCGATTGTCGTCCTTCAGGAAGGTTTGCCTTGCCTTGGTATGGGTCAGCAATCTTTCCTGTTTAAGGTCACTAATGGATTCTAAATATTGCACGTGTATCGTTTTCCATTTTCAAACAAAGATTGAAACAAAGAAAGCTAAAGAGTACCTTCATAAAAAGATAACTGTTTATTTTGCAGATTTCGATGATAGAGATGACTTGGCACCATAAACCATGTCGTACTATACAAAGCGTTTTTAGCATGAAAAAGTAGACTGCGAGACACCAACACAACTGGAACCGATAAAGCAGGGTAGTATGGTATGTCTGAGCAAACTCAACCCCCTCCCCCCTCCTCCTCATAGACTGTTCAAGCCTCAGTCTCTTACACTAAATCTTTTCCAGTGCAATATTAAATCTTAAACAAGCGTTGAACAGGAAAACAACAATGTTATTAAAGTTAAAAGCGAGACACAAATGATTGACGCGACTTAGGCGTCTATAAGTCTAAGCAAATTACAGACTCTTGAAAATGTCGCCGTTATATATGGAAAATAAATCAATTACCACTTTATTCACCTTTAAAATTCACCATAAATTCACGGCATATCACGACTTTCGGTTTCTACCTAATCTATTTCGTGCAAGTAAGGATGCCCAAAAATTGTCTGAATCTTAAATTTCCTACTCACTTTAAATAACAAATATATTAAAACTTTCCAATTAGTGACATTTAGTTTTCTTAAACGTGCAGCAACTTTT
Organism: Meandrina meandrites; assembly: GCA_963693305.1. Classification (NCBI taxonomy): domain Eukaryota; kingdom Metazoa; phylum Cnidaria; class Anthozoa; order Scleractinia; family Meandrinidae; genus Meandrina; species Meandrina meandrites. Next base: position 15,619,905 of record OY855908.1, read on the forward strand.
GCCCACCTGGTTAGTTTTGAAGCTCAAGTGCCACCTGATATTGCTTCATATTTACCCTATCGTGTGTGAAATGCATTGTACTTGTTTAAATGACAATAGAGATAACGATCTTGCTCAATATAACAAGCGTCGTCTATCATCATTCTTTTAAAGCTCTGGCACTCCTACTGCATCTGCTTGATAGCAATGTTTGATTAAAACTCTTTAACAAAATTTGAAGTGAGAAATATTCCGTTAAAAGTAAATGGTGAAAAACTGTTTAATTGCAAAAAACAAGAAAAGAAAATGGCAAGTAGACTTTCAAAAAAACTTCCACACTTACTGGTGGTGTTTTATATCACTGTACTCTCGCCAGCTGACTGTTATCAGTCATGCTCGGTTCAGTTCTCCACTGATTTCAAGTCTTCTGTTACAACCAGTACCTGTCTCCTATACTGGATCCCAGAATAAACAAAGCACTGTTTATGGTCCAAAAGTGACACTCATTATTCATACTCCATTCATTATCAGAGGTCCACCTGGCTACACAAAAACCTAAAATTTGTGCATGAAATATCTATTGTATTAAACAAACCTTTCAATAGCTATTGTTTCCGCTCCCATTTTATTGGACTAGTTTTGAGAGGTGAGAGACTGTTGTGCGACCAAAACTTACTAGGCTGGGATCATTTTTGAGGCACTAGACTATAACATCTAGTTCCTTGGTTGAGTATTTAAATTTGTAAACAAAGGCTGTGGTAACGCCCGTGCTAGTGTACAACGCATCTGGTTCACAAAATACAGCAGACTTGAGTTCAATACTGATCTGTAACATTCGATGTCTTCGATTGTAACAGACGTCATTAGTGCCGCTATCGGTTTGCTTGTTAATAAAGGTAGAGATGTGGTAGCTGAGAGGCTCAGAGAAGGTGACGTAGCTGATGAGGCTATTCGTAAGTGGATTGTGCGTGAAATCACTGAAGTCAGTTCAAGGTTGAACGGATTAGCAAGAAAAGACCTGAAAACAAGTATCACCCACTTCAGCAGTGGCTTTGTCAACCTTTCTGAGGCACTCAACAAGGCAAACAGTGGCGATGACTGCTCAGTATCCACACAAACAACAATGGAAACGGCAACTGATGTAAATATACCCGAGATTCTTAGCCAGTGGAAGGCCACTGACTTGGATGAATCAGGTAGGAGGATGCTCTCGTATGCAAAATAAGACTTCAGGCTGGAAAAAAAGTAACAGAAGCCTTTAGTAATGAAGATCTTGAAATGTCTCACCGCATCCAAGCAATGCTTATTTGTGTTGCGGCGAGAATACTTGAGAATGTGGACCATCCTAGGGATGCATTAGCAGTGTGTAGACTGTGCCTTCATGAACTACACTCCATGCCAGCGGTTAAGAACAATTTTAAAGTCGCACTCGACAATCGCTTTTGGGCTCGTTTACAACGGAATAAACGTAAACAAATTATTTCGAATGTCTGTCGCATAAATCGCGTCATTTACGATGTGATGCAAATTGTCTGTGAAGCTGTAGACCTCGAAAAGCATTGTGTTGTCATCGGAAAAGAAACACTGGTCGATATACATTGCGAGACGTAAGGGTAACTCAAACACTGCCTAAATCGGACATCGTACACTGCTGTGTTACACCACGTCTACTTGGCCAGGACGGAGAAAAGCCAGACAGTAAGCTCAAGATGCCCCAAGGTATCGCTACAGATAGACAAGGACAGTTTATAGTGGGAGACAATGGGGATCGCGACGTAAAAGTGTTTGACCGCAGTGGCAAGTTTGTTAAGTCTCTTTGCCCAGGACCTGATGAAGGCGATGCAGAACTATCCATTAGAGATGTAGCCACTGACAGGCATGATAACATTTATGTTCTTGTTAGACTGGAGAAACTGACAGGTTTTCCCGAGTTTGTTGTGTATGTTTTTACTAAGAACTTTAGACTAAATCACATGTTTTCCCTGAAAGGATCCCGAGGTTGTAAAATGACAATAAACGAGAACGACAAATTGATGGTACTACGAGAACATTTTAGAAACTGTATCGTTGATGTGTACAAGACTGACGGACAGTTTGTTTACAGTTTTGGAGAAGGAAAATTAAAGGATGCTTCAGCTATTACTGCTGCTCACAAGGGTCGTGTTTTGGTGGCGGGTAAAGATGGCTCTCGTGTTCATGTGTTTAGTGAGACGGGAGAATATCTTCTGAGCTTCCCAGTACAAGGATTTTATTTCTCTCTAAATATTGCGTTTTACAGGTCAAGAGCTGGACAAGTTGTCGTTGCAGGTAATGAAAACTTAAAAAAGAACCGTTTGTACATGCTCATATACACCGTAGAAGGTAAACTAGTGCGTACCATTCAGCTGGATGGAAAGGGAATTGACTACTTATCAAGGATTACGGTATCTAAAGAGGGGCACTTTGCTATAGTTTAACAGGGATCGCAAGATTCCGAAAAGGTTCTTGTCGTATGAATGTGATGTGCTGGAATGGCACAGCTGACCTTTTTTTAATAAAACCGTAAACGTTACTCCGACAAAGTGACGTTTTATAGCTACTATAAACGCTTGTGTGTTCATGAGTCTGACCTCAATGTAGGTCTAAAATGTTTCTTGAACAGTTTATTAAATGAGGTTTGGCTAGATTATGCTGAGAATTGTCAATATTGACATTTTTGAGGTCATATCCCAAATCGTCATAAGAAAACTTAGTTAAATACAATACCAAATTTTGTTCGGTACTCGCGCGAGTAGCGACAAAAATACGCACATGGGAAATAACGTTTCTTTACTCTTAACACTTACTATCTGTGCTTTTTCCCTGTAAATATCATTCGAGTGATAACGCGGCATTTTTGCTATCATTTTGTGCATATCATACATTACAATGTGTGTAAATCTTTGGATAAGTTACTATTAGCTAAAAAGCTGGACCCGTGCACGATAGTCAACAAGAACAAGTAACTGTACTTAAATTGGGTCTAGCCATTATTATTTATAGTTTTTAACTACATGTACTTTAATTACCTTACAAACTAATAAATGAAACAGAAAATGACTGGTTAGTTACGCAGTGATATTTTTACGGTGGTGACAGCAGATGGAGTTTCTGGAGTTTTTCTTGCGTTTCAATGTACCAGCGAAATCAACCTTGTTTAATCACAGTAGTAGGTAGTCTTACGACTGTCAAAATTGCGGCCCTCGGGTTCTCGATCGAATTGGATTTAGAAATGCTTGGGGCTTTATTATTATAAACAAGAGCAAGGACGCGAACCAACAATACACTAACTCAACCTACATGACGTTGCGTCAGGGATTCGAGCCCGGTTGCTTTCCTGGTATAAAAATAAACTGATTCGCCTACTAAACTGCATCCCCCGCGATCCAGTCTGATAAAGCGCGACTTCTTGAATGAGTCTGGAAGAAACCTGGGGAAAATGGTATATACATGTTCAGCTTTCTGGTGAATGGTCGTCTCCATTTTCATAAATATCAAACACGGATCTCGCAAGCGACTACTTTTATTTCACTTTGAACCATTTTCAAAATACGTAGCATTTCATTTCACTAAATGTCTAGCAACTTTTGTTTGTTGTTGAAGCTCACGTGCCCCGCGATATTGCCCAGCATTTACCCTCTATGAGTATGAAGTGCGCTTATTCGGAAAGATAATAAAGATAAAGATCTTGGTCAATGGACTGCCTGCGTCATCACTCGAAATTTCTAATATTCTCTTATTCGTTTTGCTCAATTTCTTTGATCTCAGTGGTGTTAAAGTAAAGATTTGGCTTCAAAAGGAAGAGAGAAAAGTGTTAAAAAGAGCACAGCTCAAAGCTTAAACATCACAACCACCTCCTACTGATGTTAAGAGTTTGTTTCATTGTATCATTCTAAGCCTGAGATCACTTAACGGTGCCATGTTAGGTTTGATTCAACCCTAATGCATCAAGTGGTTATTAGTTTTAGAAGGCGGTATGCATACTTAATTCTCATCTCGTGAAAATACGAGTAAAATAAAACGAATATACTTTTCACCGTTTAAATTGTTTTAAGGCAATTATGGGAGGAACCAGCTAAAAGGACACTAAAAATCTGCCTCGCTGAAGCTCTTGAATAAACATTGTTTACTCTGCCTTGAAATTAAACATTTAATATGCAAGATTGAAAAATACTGCGTCAGCCAGCAAAACCACCTTCTTAGTCTTTTGTGGTTCATTGGACTATAACGCTCAGCTCTGCTTCGCAAATTTAATTTTGCATTCAAAGCCGTTGGCGAAAATTTGCTTTTCTTTTGGCGCTCAGTTTATCAATACGTTATGTATTCCATTCTAGCGACAGTCTTTAAGGCCTCTATTGGCTTGCTTGTGAATAAAGGTACGGAGGTGGAAGCAGCAATGTTCCAAGAAGGCGATGTAGCTGATCACGAATTTCGCAGTTTCGTCGTTCATGAAATCGAGCAGGCCGAGTCAGAGATGGAAGAAAGAGAGGATCTTAGGATAACTGTCAGCCACTTCAGGGAAGGAGTAGTCTATTTCTTTGAGGTACTCGACAAGGCACAAACTAAAGGAAAAGGTTCTTTGGAGGTGCCTAGTATGGTAAGCACCACACCAACAACACTACCTTCCGAGATTTCCATTTCGAAACACGAAGACGATATTTCACCAGTTTCCTTAGAAGAAATACCGTGGGAAGGCCCTCGAAGACAACTGAGACCAACTTTGAATGAGCTAATGGCTTCTACCGACGGGGCATTCCAACTACTTTCCATTGAATCATCGCCAAGTTCCAAGACTTCAATTTCTACGAAAGAGGCATCCCAAGTACGTTATAAAGAAGGCAGTCCACTGCTGCTACGGCAGGAACGAATTTCCGAGAAACGGTTTCGGAGAGTCGAATTACCGAACCGCCTCGAGCTAAAAAATCCGAAAGCGATTCACAGGAGCTCTAGAAATTCTACCGAAACGCGTTATGTTGAAGGCAGGCCACTATTGCCAACCTCAAAAGCCACAGGACTGAGAAACTTGAAAATAGCTGAGGGGAATGATTTTAAGACATCACTGTCGCGCTCAAAAAGAGAGTTCAAGAACGCTTATTTAAAGGCAACAGAAGCCTTTAATAACGAAGATCTAAACCTGTCTGATCGCATTCAAGCAATGACCATTCGCGTTGCGGCGACATTACTGGAGAAAGTAGAGTATCCCGAGGATGCGGTAGCTCCGTGTATGTTGTACCTGGAAGAGCTACACTCTATGAAAGCCGTTCAGGCCAGTTTTGACATGGAGTTTATGACTGGCTTCAGAAGAAGCTTCACGATTCGCTCAAGGAAAGATGTAGATTACCGCGCATTAATTTCTTGTGTCTGTCATGTGAATCGCGTTATATATGATATCATGCAAAGAGTCGGTAAAGTAAACCTCTTGATGACTTGGCCGTGTGTGAATACTGCCTCCTTAATGAAGTTGCCGAAAACATTTAGTGATGTTGATCCATTGCGTGACTCCAGAGTGACAAACGTACTGCGAGAACTGGGGATGGAGCACTACTGTGTTACACCATGGTCATTTGGTCAGGAGGGTGAAGACGAGCACAAGCTGAAGGATCCACGTGGGATAGTCACAACCACAGAAGGGGAGTTCATTATTGCAGATCATGGGGATCGCAACGTAAAGGTCTTCGACAGAAACGGAAAGTTTAAATTCTCTCATCTTCTCCCACCTGTTGATGATGTCCGCGATGTAGCCATTGACAAGAACGACTGCCTTTATGTACTGGTCGGAGTGCAAAACTCTGCTGGGAATAAGGCAACGGGTGTGTGTGTATTCGAAAGAGCGGCCGAAAGTACAAATTTCCGCTAAGAAAAGGGTTCACTGGCTATAATCTAACAGTTGACGACAACAGCAAAGTGATGGTAACAAGCTTGAGTCAAACGGTAGAAGTGTACGAAATTAATGGAAAGGCTATCCGCAGGTTTGGAGAAGGAACACTGAAAAGTGATGCATTTGCTATCACTGCTGCTCATGATGGGCGTGTTATGGTATGGAGCAAACTTCAGCAGATATTCAAGTGTTTAGAGAAACAGGTAAACCTGTTTTAAATTTTCACGTGGATGGATCTTACCACACTCACGAGCGCTATCCTAAAATCGCATTTCACCAGGCAACTGAGCATCTCGTCGTAGCTGGTTTTGAAAAGAAAAATTTCCGCCTAGATATGCTCATATTCACCAAACACGGAGAGTTTGTACGAACAATCCAGTACGGTGAAGAAAGGATTGATTACATTACAGGAATTACGCTGACTAAACAGGGACGTTTTGCTGCTGCCGTTCGTCAGGTGGACTCGGATGGCCAGTTCCGTTCCAAAGTACTTGTTGTGTGAAAATATTGGCAACAATTAACTTTTTTTCCTTTCCAAAATACTATTTCTGTGTAGCTTTTTAGAGTTAAATTAAACTGTGTTGCTATTTCATTAGAGTTAAAATGACTTTCATATTAGACATTTTTTGGGCTTCCAAGCGTTCGCCTAACTTTTATCTGGGAGACTCCAGGTCGATCCCTCGCCTACAATCAATAATGTATGTAAGAATTTGACACTGGTGCTCGTTATCAACAATGTGGCATAAGTCCATATTTAACAATTATTCTTTGAAATCGAGGTGAATAGTGGCAGAATATTTACCGAGCCGCGTAGCGACGAGGTAAATATTCTGCCGCTATTCACCGAGATTGAAAAGAATAATTGTTTTAGTATATACACACGAAGTGATCTCAAAACAGACAATCTAGACATTTTCAAAATTGAAACCTATGAAAGGCAATTTTATTGACGTCTAATTTGACGTCTCAATTCATGCGTGAAACACGTACAAAACTATTTACAGATTCTTTTAACATGGCAAATACACAAGCTTCGATAAAATCCTCGTCAAAATGGTCCTTTTACACAGTTCAAATCGGCAACTTTAATCGAAAGTCTGCTTGGAAATCGATAACTGATCAAACAAAGTTTTCGAAGTTATCGAGAGAGGCTTGTTGTTTGGCTCGTTGCGAAGGTGCCTGTCAATGGCGGCTCGAATTGAGGTGAGTGCTACCTTGCTGTAATATGACCTGTCTTGTTTTCTTGCGGAGATATAAAACTTCAATTCTTCTTGTTCTATTTCCTCGATTTCGGTGAGAAATTCGTTCTGTCCGGCAAACCAGTCTACAAAAATACTCGTAATGAGTCAAATTGTAGTCGTGAAGATTAATTGCTGCCTATTTAGCGATAGGTCGAATTGATCACAGTAATTATCTCGATAAACAAACTGAAAAACACTTGTTTGCAAAACATGACTTCTTCACTTATCTTTAAAAACTTTTAGGCCAGAGTTCGTTGGCTTCTTGGTGTTTTCTGGCTCGCTGTCGTCTTTTATTTTCACTATTTTTGATTCTGAAACGCTAGCGAAACGCGAGTTTACGCCGGCCATTTTGTTTTATGTTTTATGGGATAATGCATTATCCACTCGGTAGCGAGTGAATAATGCGGCATTAGCCCGAGATAGCGAACCAATCAGATTGCTGGAATAGCCAAGATCACTGAGTGTGTATATACTAATTAGGTTTATTTATCTCAGTAGTCTAGTCTAGTGTTCAGTTTTAAATGTTAAGCCAGGTAAAAGCTATTAAGCTGCTGGATGGACTGCGTTGGAGTAAACCGTAGGTCTACTCCCATTGAAAGGCCCAGATTCGGAAAACAATTTTATCGTGATAATTTTGATAATTAAGAAGAAATCTTTATAGCGTGAAGAAATCATGGCATGTGTTACGCCTGGCAGAACAGAACGCAAAAAAGCCTATTCAATTAGCAGGGACACACACATCAGTCAAACACTCTAGATAATACTAAAATATAAGAGATGTAAGATGTGTGGAAATGAATAGTAGCCTTCGTTCCTGACTGAACAATATATTTGTTTCATTGGGTGTCACGTAAGTCTGCTCAGCGTAACATGTACCAAAAACATCATTCGTTCCACATTTACATGATTTATTGGTTAACCATTGCACATTGTTATCACGCCACAATGTAGCCTGTTATTAATATGCAGTTTGTTTATAGCCAAAAAAAACATAAAAAAATGTAATATTTTCGTTACTATTATTTGGCAGTTTTTTTTATAAATGAGGTAACAGATCGAAATATTAATTAAGTGATGATAGTTGGGGAGCTAGAGGCTGAAAAGGGCGTTTCACACGACCCAAAGTACTGAAAAGGTTTTAACACGTATTTCAATAGATTAAAGCCTCCTCTTTCATGCTAGGTAGTTTGTGGTTTCAAATTGTGGTATACGTTTTTAGTTATAGCTATGTTCTTGTCAGTCGGTACAGGTCACACAGAGTGAAACGTGAAAACGAGGTTTAAGTTGCCACTCAATCTATACATAGAAACTTATTCAATAAGAAAACTAAGGCTATCCAGATATGTTGTAAGACTCTATGAAAGTCAATTTTATGAAAAGCACCACTGCTTTGTAAAGAAATCACGTGATAATTGCTCTCGTTTTACGTGATGTGTCAGAGCATCTTCATTTATTGCTATATAGGAACTGAAACTTTTCGCTATCGATGACACTGGAGCCTCGCTTTCATGTTAGCTACAAAGAAAGAACGGTGACAATAAACTTGGTAAAGAAAGAAGCAATGTTTGATGTAATTTGCCTTCCAGAAAATATCTAGAAAAGGCTTTTTTCAATTGTAATGGAAAATGAAGATCAAAAAAATTGCTCTTAAGGGGGGTCCTTCTTAACTACTAAGTTGTTGCTAAGGAAGCTATCTAACCGCCATATTTTGGAAACTTGACCTGCCACGGATAAGCTTTTTTCGCAACTTTGTTCAATTGAAGAGTCCTTCAAGAGTTTCAAATCACGGCCATATTTGACAAGTGGCGTGGCCAGAATAGAAAAAACCCTAAAACTGAAAGGGCATATAAAACTGAAAGTTAAAATCAGTGCCAATAGATAAAGAATGTCCACATGCTTAATGCTTCGTATGGGTTTTACAAAATTTGCATTATTGTAAAAGTTATGACATAATAAACACCCGTATTTTCAGACTTTCTTCAGTAGCGTTTTTTTCTTTCTTGTATTTGGTAATCCCATACGTAGGATTATAAAGAAGGCTATGTTATCTCCGATTCTTTAAAAAATTCAGAACTCTTCCTTTTTTCCTCCAAGTTTTAGGGATTTTAAATTCTAACGCGCGGTTTAGGACTGGCACTAGTTATGCAGGCGCAATGTCAATATTTCAAGCAGGTATATTTCCTGCCCCACAAAATTTACCATTTAGCGTTACAAAACGGTCCAAAATGGCTTGCCACTAAAACTGGTCTTCAGGAATTCCCTAGCAACTGCTCTAGATCTGTAGTTAAGAAGGACCCCCCTTAATCTGCCTAGAACAAATAACCCTTAAATAAAACAAAATAATATGTTCCAGTCTAAGACTTTGTTATAACTTGTCCTCTATTTAGTAGCTTGTATACGGACGAGAAGTCGTCAAGAATGTTACAAATACTGAGTAACAAGTAGTAACATATCGTGATATAAGTGGATTTTGACATTTTCTTTTTACTAACCGAAGCGCAGACTGCCGTTCTAATTCTGAACAACGCTATTTGAGGCAAACGAATAGCACACATTTTCTTTGCAAACGTCATGACTTATTAACGCGTAAGATAAAAACATGTTATCCCCTGTTTCCTTAGCTTTGTTATTCATCCTGTGCTATTCTTCGACGCAGCATCATTGAAAACAATAACATCGTTTTATAGTTTTCAATTTTAAATAGGGGAGGGTAACTGTGGAGAGGTTGAAAAAAAGAGCTTTTACACACTGTTTAGTAGACATTTGGCCGAGGATCTCAACAGTTTTGTCCATGATTGTAGCGGGCTTGAAAAATTGGCAATGTATGTCCTCTCAAGCATCCATGCACATGCAAATGACCTTTATGAACAAAAAATATGGCATTCAATACTTAACGTTTATTCAGAATCGATCCTGAAATCTATCGGGCAACATGACGGATATAACGCTGCCACACGTCGTCAAAACCAACAAAGCCACCGTAACCAGCAAAAACCGCAATTAAACAAGACAAATGATGATTGCAAAAGTTGACAAAATCTTTCAAAAATATATCTAAAATATATTTTCGAAGTGTCAGTGGTGGTTAAGCCCTTCATCGGGTTGCCAAAAACAAACACATTTTATCTTGTAAAGCAAGCTAAGGGCTACCTTCCAAAAGGAAAATAATATTGACGTGTCATATTAGAATCAAAGCGGTGGTTCTATTAATACTCCCACCCCTTTCCTAACCCCAAGCTGTATTAGTCGTGGTATTATGACTTTGGATAAACGAAGAACCGTTGATGAAACCATATTTTGATTAATCACAGAGACAACCACCTGTTAATTCCACAAGGCCTCCATCTTGGTGTTGCCACTTTAGTCATCATCTGAACTGGTTTTTATGACTTTTGATACATTCTAATCCATTCCCAACAGTTGATGGCAAATTTGGGTAGACACAAGGGTTCTTCAGTATCTTTATCACTTTCAGTTTAGACGAAACGATTGAATTGCGTTTATTGAAAAGACAGATTGAATTCTTTCTTTTTTAAAAAAGTTAAGCAGCATTCTTCTGGGCAGAGATACGGGCACGTCTCTAGCTAGATTGAAGCTTTTGGTTCATTTTCTGTTCCAGCAAATTCCATTCTTCGGTCTACTCCTACCGCTTTCCGAATCGTTCTACGTTTTCCTGAGATCTCGTTTTTATGCACTTCATTTCGCTTTTTCACTTTCCAATATCAACAAGAGAGGAAGGAAAAGCAGGAATTGCATTACACAGCTGTTTCCCAAGTCTTCAAGAAACCATTTTGCGTACTTTTGAACCCCGTCCGGAACTACAGCTTTTTGCAACCAATTTCGTTGCTTAAAACACTGAATACGAGTACAAGATTATTGGAAAATTGGATGACAGCTCGCGCATCTTTTTTTGTATGATCGATGTTTGGCGTGTTTTTGGACCTTCCTGTCGGCTTCCGAGTTGTCTGAATCTGAAATACACTGCATGCAAGTTGCCTATTTATAACAAAGCAGGTCCTCCATGGCAATATTGCTCCAGGAATCGGTTAGAGAGGACTCCAGGCTAGTCTATAATCCCCTGTCAGATAAACCTCCTCACGAAAAAAGGGAAGCGAAGAATGGGTGCTATCATTGCACGCTGGCCGCGAGGATGCCTCCACGTTGTCCCTATTAATTACGCATCAAAAATAATACAAAAGATGGTACCAGAGCTGTCATCTTATTGCCAAATACTAATGAACTTAATACAGAAGTAATGAAACACTTTCATGATGCTCAGTCAGCAGCTTGATTAACGAGGAAACAGCAAACTTCGGCCCCAAGAGTAGGGCTAATAAACAGGATGGTTGGTTCTTCCTGGTGAATTCTGTGAGACGATCCATGAATGGAGTTGATAACTAACCTTTTAATTTTCAGTCAGGAACAAAGGAAAAATCATGGACGTTAGAAATGACTTTCTGACCACGGACGAATAAGACGAATGCAGGCCCACTTTCTTTGGTCCCTTGTAAGAACAATGACACAAACTCCCACACACACCCAATTGGAGTGATACCTTTATTCTGATGCTTTCTAAAGTTATTACAACAATGGTAAACTTGCACATTTCCTCTTCAACCATTTTCGCTTATTTAAAGTAGGAAGTAAATTAATGTCACACTGAAACAGCAGTATTGATAAAACTTAAAAGATAAACTGCAACAAATAAATATATCAAATGACATTATTAAACCTGGTATAATAAATTAACCTCTGAAACACAAGACAAAACAAACCACTTCATTAGCGGACCACGCTGAAAAAAGTATAACTTATTCTCCTGATTACCTCTTTGAAACATACAGCACAAAAATATTGATTATACAGCAAACCCCAACACCACCCGACCCCACTCTTCTCTCCCTTCACCATTGTTTTTTGTCTTTAAGGTAACTGTTGTACAGCGTTAACTGCATCAACTCCAAGTCACCAGAAAGCCTTTAGCAGGCTAGAACTCAAGTCTGCTTTAGCCCTGAAAAAAAGCAAAAAAGGTACAGTTTTAGTAAAATAACGAAAAAAAACTGGTTTAGTTATAGAACGCCAAAACGATCGCGACTATAAGTGCACGAGTAGCAACGAGTGACGACGTTTTTCAATTAAGGTCGTGGCAAACGATGACAAATTGTTACCCATGTGATATTTCTTGGGTGAACAAACGAGCGAAAAACAAAACAATTTTTTGTTTCCATGCCGCGAAAACCTGGAAACATTATGCAGACACACAATGTTTTCGAAAAATCAGAAAAAAAATTAATTTAAAAATTTTATTTTTAAATTAATATGAGCGTCAATAACCATCGCAAAATTAAAATGCGAAGTTAAACTGAGTCAGTTTACTTTATTCGATATTTCTAACTTTCTAGTTTACAACTGGATAGAATAAGCTTGATGTGCCGCGCTTAAGAGGCATGGGTTACCTCCCAAAAAGTACTAATGATCAAGAAATATACTGTTGTAAAAAGAATTGACAAAAATGGCAATACTGCAACAAAAAAATTCTTCTTCAGGTCATGAATCATTGTAAAATGTTTCCATCACGAGCTGCGACGTATTTTTAGGGTTGTATCACCAGTCTGCATTGTTCAACAGGTCTACATTATTCTTTTCTTTGCAAAGGGTGCAAATGATTGCGAGCGAGCGAGAGCGCGGTCTTACCAAAGGAGAAAATTAAACTTGAATGAGAACCATTTCCAACGTTTACATGTACGGAATTTATTTTATCTTGGAGACTATTTTTATCTTAAATATAACTTTTTAATTTACCCCCTATTCATAGTTTTAACTTACGTTGAATGATATTTATCGATATTGATAAAAAGAGGTCTTTGGAGTACCTGTCGTTACTGAACGATTGGATGGTGAATTTGTTTTTTCAAAGGCTTGAGTACACCAAGTCATATGGTATTTGGTTCTCTCATTCCGGAGTGTCGAGTGCTGCAGTAAAAATTGTGAAAGCTGTTTTGTTTGGGAAGATCAGAGAGATATCCCAAACAAGACAGTTGGAAACGTTGGAAACCTTTGGAGAACTAACTGTCTCTTAAAAGAAATGTTTACAATATTGACAAGTGTCTTCAAATTATTGATTACAACTTTCTCTTTTTCTTAAACAAAACTTCATACTCTAAGCAATTACAAGTTTACAATTAATATTTTAGGTTTCATACAAGGAGGTTTCAAACTTTATCTTACAATTTTCAACTCTTGAGCCGATTTTTAGTTACTACTAGGAAATGAATTTTTAATGATGAACTATTCACCTCGTTGTCGGTGGCCAGTGGTGGATATTTACCTCGCAGCGAGCGAATTGCGCTTGCCAGCAGATGGTTTCATATCTGACTAGTCTCTACTATAAAACAAGGTTCGCTTGTCACGTAAATATGTAAAAAATAATTTAAAAAAGTTCGTTAGATATATACAGTTACATCTTATGCCTGGAGGATATTTGATAAACAAAGGACACGAGACAGTTTCGCTTTTGTTGTCAATGTAACGATATTAAAACGTAGGAATGCTTTTGTTCTCTTAACCAGCAGATGAAATGGCTTTCATATCTGGCTAGTCTGGACTATCAAACAAGGTCCTCTTGACACGTCAATATAAAAAAGTAGTAATTAAAAAGGGAATTGGGAATAGAGTTACATCTCATGCCTAGGAGATATTTAATAAAACAAGGACACGAGACAGTTTCGCTTTTGTTGTCAATGTAACGATGTCAAAACGTAGGAATGCTTTTGTTTGATGCAATTTCACCCGTAAAGCAAAACAGCGCTACCGCACGCAAAGGCATAATTTAATCCACACCTAAAGGGTTTAAATACGACCAACTCGCGCCATTCTCAGTCAGTACTTGAAGAAGTATTTTGCCATCGCGCTGTGATCCGTTATACAAGTTCCAAGAGAAAGGTAGGAATGATCAGAGTTTAAACAAACCAATTCAGGTTTTATTTGAAATGTTCCAATGCAGCGTCAGAGTTAAGTACTGCGCCGCAACAGTAAAATTTGATAGTCACTCGATTTGTTTTCTGAGACTGGTGAAGACCGATTTGTTTTTCTCTGCAAACAATTTCAAGAGCTAGGCTGGAAAATATTAAATGCAGAACCAAAAAATTATCGCTTCATATTCAAGACATTTTTACACTACCTTGGAACGATCTTACAATAGAAAGTGAGTTCTAGATTTCATTTTCTCCTTTCAGTTGTATTGTGATATAAAACCAAAGAAAAATCTCTTTTAAATCAGACAGACATACTCTACTTATGTGGTTGATAATAGTAAACACACTGGTTTTTCTACGATTATTTTAAGGTCTTTTAAAGCAAATAATGACCGATGAATGAGACAACGAAATAGAAAGCTAAAATCGTAACCATCGCAAAATTAAAATACGAAGTTAAACTGAGTCAGTTTACTTTATTCGATATTTCTAACTTTCTAGTTTACAACTGGATAGAATAAGCTTGATGTGCCGCGCTTAAGAGGCATGGGTTACCTCCCAAAAAGTACTAATGATCAAGAAATATACTGTTGTAAAAAGAATTGACAAAAATGGCAATACTGCAACAAAAAAATTCTTCTTCAGGTCATGAATCATTGTAAAATGTTTCCATCACGAGCTGCGACGTATTTTTAGGGTTGTATCACCAGTCTGCATTGTTCAACAGGTCTACATTATTCTTTTCTTTGCAAAGGGTGCAAATGATTGCGAGCGAGCGAGAGCGCGGTCTTACCAAAGGAGAAAATTAAACTTGAATGAGAACCATTTCCAACGTTTACATGTACGGAATTTATTTTATCTTGGAGACTATTTTTATCTTAAATATAACTTTTTAATTTACCCCCTATTCATAGTTTTAACTTACGTTGAATGATATTTATCGATATTGATAAAAAGAGGTCTTTGGAGCACCTGTCGTTACTGAACGATTGGATGGTGAATTTGTTTTTTCAAAGGCTTGAGTACACCAAGTCATATGGTATTTGGTTCTCTCATTCCGGAGTGTCGAGTGCTGCAGTAAAAATTGTGAAAGCTGTTTTGTTTGGGAAGATCAGAGAGATATCCCAAACAAGACAGTTGGAAACGTTGGAAACCTTTGGAGAACTAAGTGTCTCTTAAAAGAATTGTTTACAATATTGACAAGTGTCTTCAAATTATTGATTACAACTTTCTCTTTTTCTTAAACAAAACTTCATACTCTAAGCAATTACAAGTTTACAATTAATATTTTAGGTTTCATACAAGGAGGTTTCAAACTTTATCTTACAATTTTCAACTCTTGAGCCGAGTTTTAGTTACTACTAGGAAATGAATTTTTAATGATGAACTATTCACCTCGTTGTCGGTGGCCAGTGGTGGATATTTACCTCGCAGCGAGCGAATTGCGCTTGCCAGCAGATGGTTTCATATCTGACTAGTCTCTACTATAAAACAAGGTTCGCTTGTCACGTAAATATGTAAAAAATAATTTAAAAAAGTTCGTTAGATATAAACAGTTACATCTTATGCCTGGAGGATATTTGATAAACAAAGGACACGAGACAGTTTCGCTTTTGTTGTCAATGTAACGATATTAAAACGTAGGAATGCTTTTGTTCTCTTAACCAGCAGATGAAATGGCTTTCATATCTGACTAGTCTGGACTATCAAACAAGGTCCTCTTGACACGTCAATATAAAAAAGTAGTAATTAAAAAGGGAATTGGGAATAGAGTTACATCTCATGCCTGGGGGATATTTAATAAACAAAGGACACGAGACAGTTTCGCTTTTGTTGTCAATGTAACGATGTCAAAACGTAGGAATGCTTTTGTTTGATGCAATTTCACCCGTATAGCAAAACAGCGCTACCGCACGCAAAGGCATAATTTAATCCACACCTAAAGGGTTTAAATACGACCAACTCGCGCCATTCTCAGTCAGTACTTGAAGAAGTATTTTGCCATCGCGCTGTGATCCGTTATACAAGTTCCAAGAGAAAGGTAGGAATGATCAGAGTTTAAACAAACCAATTCAGGTTTTATTTGAAATGTTCCAATGCAGCGTCAGAGTTAAGTACTGCGCCGCAACAGTAAAATTTGATAGTCACTCGATTTGTTTTCTGAGACTGGTGAAGACCGATTTGTTTTTCTCTGCAAACAATTTCAAGAGCTAGGCTGGAAAATATTAAATGCAGAACCAAAAAATTATCGCTTCATATTTAAGACATTTTTACGCTACCTTGGAACGATCTTACAATAGAAAGTGAGTTCTAGATTTCATTTTCTCCTTTCAGTTGTATTGTGATATAAAACCAAAGAAAAATCTCTTTTAAATCAGACAGACATACTCTACTTATGTGGTTGATAATAGTAAACACACTGGTTTTTCTACGATTATTTTAAGGTCTTTTAAAGCAAATAATGACCGATGAATGAGACAACGAAATAGAAAGCTAAAATCGTAACCATCGCAAAATTAAAATACGAAGTTAAACTGAGTCAGTTTACTTTATTCGATATTTCTAACTTTCTAGTTTACAACTGGATAGAATAAGCTTGATGTGCCGCGCTTAAGAGGCATGGGTTACCTCCCAAAAAGTACTAATGATCAAGAAATATACTGTTGTAAAAAGAATTGACAAAAATGGCAATACTGCAACAAAAAAATTCTTCTTCAGGTCATGAATCATTGTAAAATGTTTCCATCACGAGCTGCGACGTATTTTTAGGGTTGTATCACCAGTCTGCATTGTTCAACAGGTCTACATTATTCTTTTCTTTGCAAAGGGTGCAAATGATTGCGAGCGAGCGAGCGAGAGCGCGGTCTTACCAAAGGAGAAAATTAAACTTGAATGAGAACCATTTCCAACGTTTACATGTACGGAATTTATTTTATCTTGGAGACTATTTTTATCTTAAATATAACTTTTTAATTTACCCCCTATTCACAGTTTTAACTTACGTTGAATGATATTTATCGATATTGATAAAAAGAGGTCTTTGGAGCACCTGTCGTTACTGAACGATTGGATGGTGAATTTGTTTTTTCAAAGGCTTGAGTACACCAAGTCATATGGTATTTGGTTCTCTCATTCCGGAGTGTCGAGTGCTGCAGTAAAAATTGTGAAAGCTGTTTTGTTTGGGAAGATCAGAGAGATATCCCAAACAAGACAGTTGGAAACGTTGGAAACCTTTGGAGAACTAAGTGTCTCTTAAAAGAATTGTTTACAATATTGACAAGTGTCTTCAAATTATTGATTACAACTTTCTCTTTTTCTTAAACAAAACTTCATACTCTAAGCAATTACAAGTTTACAATTAATATTTTAGGTTTCATACAAGGAGGTTTCAAACTTTATCTTACAATTTTCAACTCTTGAGCCGAGTTTTAGTTACTACTAGGAAATGAATTTTTAATGATGAACTATTCACCTCGTTGTCGGTGGCCAGTGGTGGATATTTACCTCGCAGCGAGCGAATTGCGCTTGCCAGCAGATGGTTTCATATCTGACTAGTCTCTACTATAAAACAAGGTTCGCTTGTCACGTAAATATGTAAAAAATAATTTAAAAAAGTTCGTTAGATATAAACAGTTACATCTTATGCCTGGAGGATATTTGATAAACAAAGGACACGAGACAGTTTCGCTTTTGTTGTCAATGTAACGATATTAAAACGTAGGAATGCTTTTGTTCTCTTAACCAGCAGATGAAATGGCTTTCATATCTGACTAGTCTGGACTATCAAACAAGGTCCTCTTGACACGTCAATATAAAAAAGTAGTAATTAAAAAGGGAATTGGGAATAGAGTTACATCTCATGCCTGGGGGATATTTAATAAACAAAGGACACGAGACAGTTTCGCTTTTGTTGTCAATGTAACGATGTCAAAACGTAGGAATGCTTTTGTTTGATGCAATTTCACCCGTATAGCAAAACAGCGCTACCGCACGCAAAGGCATAATTTAATCCACACCTAAAGGGTTTAAATACGACCAACTCGCGCCATTCTCAGTCAGTACTTGAAGAAGTATTTTGCCATCGCGCTGTGATCCGTTATACAAGTTCCAAGAGAAAGGTAGGAATGATCAGAGTTTAAACAAACCAATTCAGGTTTTATTTGAAATGTTCCAATGCAGCGTCAGAGTTAAGTACTGCGCCGCAACAGTAAAATTTGATAGTCACTCGATTTGTTTTCTGAGACTGGTGAAGACCGATTTGTTTTTCTCTGCAAACAATTTCAAGAGCTAGGCTGGAAAATATTAAATGCAGAACCAAAAAATTATCGCTTCATATTTAAGACATTTTTACGCTACCTTGGAACGATCTTACAATAGAAAGTGAGTTCTAGATTTCATTTTCTCCTTTCAGTTGTATTGTGATATAAAACCAAAGAAAAATCTCTTTTAAATCAGACAGACATACTTTACTTATGTGGTTGATAATAGTAAACACACTGGTTTTTCTACGATTATTTTAAGGTCTTTTAAAGCAAATAATGACCG
This sequence comes from Meandrina meandrites, assembly GCA_963693305.1. Lineage (NCBI taxonomy): Eukaryota > Metazoa > Cnidaria > Anthozoa > Scleractinia > Meandrinidae > Meandrina > Meandrina meandrites. The sequence goes on from OY855908.1 coordinate 15,638,540, forward strand.
ATGAATGAGACAACGAAATAGAAAGCTAAAATCGTAACCATCGCAAAATTAAAATACGAAGTTAAACTGAGTCAGTTTACTTTATTCGATATTTCTAACTTTCTAGTTTACAACTGGATAGAATAAGCTTGATGTGCCGCGCTTAAGAGGCATGGGTTACCTCCCAAAAAGTACTAATGATCAAGAAATATACTGTTGTAAAAAGAATTGACAAAAATGGCAATACTGCAACAAAAAAATTCTTCTTCAGGTCATGAATCATTGTAAAATGTTTCCATCACGAGCTGCGACGTATTTTTAGGGTTGTATCACCAGTCTGCATTGTTCAACAGGTCTACATTATTCTTTTCTTTGCAAAGGGTGCAAATGATTGCGAGCGAGCGAGCGAGAGCGCGGTCTTACAAAACGCTGAGTTAGAGAGATTGATCGATGTGAAAAAAATGTATCATCTTTTTTTTTTCTGTCAGGAAAAAAAAACCTACGTTTTACTTTCGTTATTCTACGAACCATTCAAGTAGACAAATATTGGATAACATACTGTGGTCTCTTGCTCGTGGACATGAATTGTTCAGTACTGACGTCTGTCTCAGTAGGTATGTTAATAATTGCTGAATTATTCGTAAAAAAAAAGATTCATAAACTGAATTATTCATAAAACAAACGATTTTCATGTTCACTGTCGAAGTTGACTAGGTATATTTGATCAGAATTAATTTTCTTTATAATTATTACCATACCGATAGAGATGTATTCGATTCTACAGTGTTTCACATGTATCTGAAACATTATCAACCCTTCACAGCGTTTATTCCTCACAGTCTATGTTTTCAAGATCCTTCATAGAACATGCCTAGTCTTGAAAATTTACGCTGAGCTCTTGATGTTGATCAGGACTGTCTTTATAAAACAACTGTCTGATTAAGCGGGTATTTTTTAACATGCAATTCTCTGAGTTCATGAACATCAACGTATCATCCAAAGTACTATTTTGAAAGCGTTCTAGTCTTAATTTTTCAACAGCTTTCGCTATTTTCAATTTCACCAGAGGAATCGGAGTTTCTTACATCTTATTTCATGTTTATGAAAGGCTGCGAGAACTTGAACTACTACCCAACAGGTATATTTCTGTGCATCTGACAACAGGTGGTTTTCCCGACTGCTGGTCATGAGGGACGCGGTCTCTGAGACCGACATTGTTCTAGACTTTGTTAGATGTGGATTCTTCTGCCAATTCCAACACCTGACTGCAAGGCGATTCTTCTGATCGGAAAGAACAGCTCATGATTTCAAAGCCAAGAAGAACTCTAAACAAACTTTTTGAAACACCTGTCGTCTGCCCTTTTAATTCGTGACGCGTCACGCATTCGGTAAAGTCGGGGGATACACAGAGTGTAAACAAAATTTATTCAAAGTTTGTTTAACTAATTTAGGGCAAGTCTCGATTCTCTTTGCGATATGTGCTTCCAGTTTCCTAGCAGATTAAAAACCATTTAACTGAGGATATAGTCCGGTTTTACCATACAGCCATGCAGCGTGACGAATGAGAATGATAAAACTTTCGCGCGAAAATTAAGGGACCTGTTTTAAAACTTAGTAACTTACCGAGTGTTCATAAGGAGATTTGAAAAGTTTACATATCTTATTATGATATTACAGTGTCAATGCTTGATCCCGAAATCAACGGATCTACATTTAGTTAATTTTGGACCACAAACACAGAAACTCGAAAAAATGATATTCAATTTGGCGGGAAATATTTTTAACTGAAAATCGTAATGGTACGCAATTTCAGATGCCGTTTTCTCCGATTTACTCCTAGATACCAATTTTAAGTAAACTGGATTTTGTTAAGAGCACAAAATACTATCGGGAAATGGTTTTACTTTGAAAATAAACTGCCGCACTTTGGTGAAACAGTCGACTGAAAATGACTCATATTTGGGTGACACTCATTAACGATTCAGTGGCGATTTTTAGCGCCACTTAAAAAAACACAGTATTAAAGCAAAGAAGGTTTAATATATCTTAATCAACTTATAAAGAGATCAATGTCATAGAAAAAATACAAGAGCTTTTAGGAGTCATACGAAGTGTGTTTTACGGTTACGCAAAGTTGCCCGAAATCTCGGTTATTTTTGGCCGCTGGAGGGCCCAAAATAACGGAATGGTGATTTTTCGAAGAAAAACGAACGTCTACTTCTGCAAATGCCACCATTCCTAATCTTTTCAGGTAGCTTTTATACTGTGAAAAGATGAAGGTAAACGGGCGACCTCCATCTTTTGCCCCTGCCCGGTTTTCTCTCGGTCACTTAAAATGACTTACACAACCGCACCATCAATTTGCAGAGTTTGTTTTGCCGCCGTGATTTTCTCAGTTTGCCGTGGCGCGAGCTCATTTTGTTTTAATACTGTGTTTAGTTAGCAGCGAGTTCACTTTTTTTTCTGTATTTTGTTTTTGCCTTGAGTTGATTTTTCTTGCCCTGACAGTTTTATAGCAAATAAAAACAAGGTCATCTGAGTGAGATTCTTTTTACATTGAATAACTCATAGAGGTCCTGGAGGTGCATTAATTAGTGTACAGTTAACGTTGTAAATTTTTTTACTAAGATTTGTTATGCGCCTACCTGCGTACATGAGAAACCCAATAAAGTGCACTCGTCAATTTCAATTTTAGAACCTATCAGTGACAGGCTGTCACAGGGAAGAAAATTCAGACGGGACCACGAAATATATTGACGTCGCTTTCGTCAACAAAACCATGAGAGGTTTTTAACCATGAGCGAATAAACTTTATTTTGTACTTATATGGGCCACTGTATAGGCTTAGAAATATATTGTGGCTGCTTATTTAGAAAAAAAATTAATAAATGGGAGCTCCGCTTTTAGGCCTGCCTAAATCTATATATTAGATTTTTACACCGAATTTTGGCAAAAAACGTATCCTTAGCCAAAATTGGATACAAGCTAGGGCGACGTGAATTGTACATTTTTCCAAGAGAGATCGGAAGCCAATTTATTCATTTGTTTTGGTCTTGCGACAAAACAGAGCTTTTTTGGAAACACGTTATTTCTTTCCTTAAGCACCATAATTTTTTACCAGAGGAATACGCTCTCAAAGATCTTGTCATTTTGGGTCTGAGAACTGACATCCAAACACAACACTATAACTTATTTTATGCTGTTACTACTTGCGAGATTCTATATCTGGCTTTGCAGAAGCAAAGAAATTATCCCAACTGTATTGGAAATTTTAAAACAATATAAAAAAGAAACAAACATTATCTTTAAACATATATTGTTCCTAATTGAAATTAATTTGTATTATTATTCCACTATTGCGCCATTTTACCACATTAGGGCAAAAGAACGCGCAAAATATGCCACGTTATTACACAGTAGAACAGGGCAAAAATATGGACTGAAAGCAGAGTGACAAAATGGCCGAATAAAACTTTACTTTTTAGTGGAATAATAAATCCCTTATTCGATGGTTTAACATATAATACGAGCAGACATTTTGCTCATTGCTCGTATTTTTCCTCACCCCTTCGGGTCTCGGAAAAATACTACGCAACTCGCAAAATATCCGCGCGTATTATATACTAAACTATCGAATAAGGTGTATGTATTTCAACGAAACTAATTTTTCAGTGTGTCAGCAAAGGTAAATAGAGTTCGAGGCTTCGCTGTTTTCTTGATAGTTCAACACACATGCAGGGAAAATGCTTCACCATATTACAATCTTCTAGGAATTCTCAAATTTGAAAATATGTACAAATTTAAAGTGGCTCTATTTACTCATAAAATTTTAAATGATTCAACAAACATTCCAACAGTATTTCATAGAACCCTTACTCGGGCATCTGAAGTCCATACCTACAATACACGATTTGCTGCGAATTTGAATTTTCACAGGCCAAAAGTAAATAATAACTATGGGTCCTCTACTTTTTCTTTTGTTGCATCAAAATTTTGGGAAATTATTCCAACAGATTTTAAAAAACTGCCTTACACTTCCTTTTATAAGCAATATAAATTATACCTTTTAAATACTCAATATTAATCTTCAGCATAATTTCTCTGAATTCTGTATAACTTAATTATGATTTATTCACTTAACTTGTTTAATTCGCATACTTTTCTTAATCACATTTTACTTCCTTTATTCTATTGTTTTTATTAATTAATGTGTCTTGTCTTTTTTTCTTTTTTAACGTGTCAGTGACCAACACGATAGCATATGCTTCTTTGGTCACTGAGCACATTTTGTTTTGGCTTTACTATTATTATATTTTCCTTATTTTAATTAATGAATTTTCTGTAATAGTGTGTGATAGTAAAATATGTCTGTAAATAGTGTGAAATAATAAAAATCTAAAATCTAATCTAATCATGCTCCTTATACAATCGCACAGCTTCAATTTTATTTCTTTTAGTAGTAATGCAATAAGTGTACGTTTTGTAACTAGTGTAATTAGCTTAAGCGGTTGTATTCTGAGTTTGCATGTAATGTAGAATGTGTGTTGTAAGCGTACTGTAATAACTTCAAGTATTGTGATTAGCGTAAGTAGTTCAAGCACTGTAATTAACTTTTAATTAAGTTGTTCAAGTTATTAGCGTAATGTAAGTAGCTCTACAGCTAGTAGTGTAATCAGTATAAGTAGTTGTATTGTAAGGTTTTGTATGTGTGCTACAATTAAAAATCAAAGTCTCCTTCGAGCCACCTCATGGTATCTGGTTATTATTCTTATGAACCTTTGTCTCTTTTCCAACTGTTTTAGTTGAAAAATGCAATAGAAATATATGAGGATGGAATGAACTTGTTGCGGAATGGGAAGGTTGGGTTGGGGGAGGGGGTGCTTCCATATATACATGCTATATGCCGCTGTGCAGGGTGGGGTTTCAAGCAATTTTTGCTCAATAAGACTAGGCTAGTACATTGTGATTGAAACTTTGCACTGAAAGAACCTTATGTAAATATAAATACAAATTATTACAGGAATCTTAAAAGCAACTGTCTGCAGTTGTAATAGAGTTTCTGAAGAACAACAAGTCTTAAGTAGAGTGGGAATTTTTATGTGTTTGATAGTTACATACTGTGATTACTCTTATGAAAAGACACATCAGTTGTGTTTTATCAGCTTTGAGCTTGGCAGTTGCCATTGTAGATGTATTTTTATATCAGTCTTTCATAAATCCATCAGTGCAATTTATGATCATGACAAGTTTGATGTTGCCTTCTTCTGAATTAGTGCAAAATTTGCACAGAATAAAATTTTGTTAAATCTGTTGCCTTGTTGACTTGTTGTTGTCCTTTGTAGCAAACAGTGTGACAATGATAATCTTTTAGTGACTACAGAAACTTCACTTTTGATCATCAGATGAAAACTTAATTTAATTCTGATAGTTGCCTTCAGGACAAAAACAACATTCACCTTATCAAATGTGATTTAAAACTAAATAATACATGTATTTGAAATCTAGCTTGTGTCATAAAGGCCAAATTCAATCGCAATGAGCTATATATGGTCAACACTTGAGATTAGAACTGTTGTAAATAATATTATCCAAAAACGTGAAGATGTTAATTTTTATCAAGTAAACAAATGCACTTGTCAACTCTAAATTATCTGGTTATATATTTAATTTTCAAATTAACGTAAAATTCACATTTGGACAAATGAAAGAAACTCGAAAATATAGTTTAAGGTTTCATCATCCCGATTTCATTAAAACTGAAGCGAAAATGATGAACAAATAATAACACTAATTTCAGTAAACGCATGCCAAGTCGGTTTGCTGCTTGCATGAGGAAAATAACTCCTACATTTATATGCACACCTAAAAGAAATAACGACAGAAACTTGTTATTATCGACGGAAACGAATGCCACAAATACAAATGGTTTTCGTTGTTTGCAGGAAATTATGAAGCAAGTTTCCCAACAAATGTTAAAATATAGCTGCAGTTCATTTGCTACAAGCCATATACAAAATGAAATACGATGGTAACCAAGGGAATCGTACCTTTGCTTCCAGATAGTAAAGCATTCATTTCATTTGAGCTTGCAGCATAATTTCTTGTTGCGGCTGCATAATGGTCATTTAGTCGCCGTCCAAATGTATGTAAACATTTCCCAACGATCGATCAATCATCACGTTTAAGCTAGACTTTGGTGCTCATTTCTCTGCAGTCGAGTATTCTTAAGCATGATTCCATTTCGTCTAAGAACTCCACAAACGTGTATTTTGATATGATCATGACATGAATGCAACGAAAAACCCATCTGGATCTCGCCATACTGGATCTCTCCATGTGCTTGGGTAATTTGGGCAAGTTTCTGCCTACATCTTGATGGATACATCGCCACTTTTAACCCAATTGTTCACTTGAGCATTCTTGAGCACATTTTCTGATGGTTTGTGAGGTCTTCAAAAGTGTATTTTGATCAAACGTGTAGCGAAAGGAATAAAAATCCGCCTTTACAATTTTAGCGTCGGACTCGACACGACAGACACGACACGACAGACACGACATGTTGCAAACATGTACTGCCGCCTTTGTTCCACCCCCTCCCCCCACATATACGAACATAAGACAATGGCCCGACTTTGTGGACAAATCAAAACCTAGCGGGGGAGACAGGAGTAAATTTGTTTAATTCACTTTTAATGGAGATTTAATGCATACATTAATTGTTTAACGGGATTCATGATACCATGAGGTAAAAAGGAACACAAAAAACAGAATTTTTAACAGAACCATGAAACAGTTCAGACATTGCCTGAAGATAATATGTAAATGTCGTTAAGCTGTTCTTTGTACTGTGTAAATGTTTTATTATTAAAAGTTATTTGGGAGACCCGGATGCATCGTTTCGCCTTGTCTAGTGTATTGAGTTTGGCAGGGAATTGCTGATAAAATAGGCCAAGAGAGGAAAAAAATGTGACACATAAGGGGTGGTGAACGTAGTGTTCTTAAAAGCTATTTCTAAGCTATCGTGATGAGAAGAAACATCTCTTCCTGGTCTGTAGTTTGCTAATGTTGATTTGTTTTGTTGGTTTTAGATTATCTGCACAATGGAATTAAAGACAACTTGGAAGTTTTTGTATCTCGTCGTAATCTTTTTTGCCGTGAACTCACTGGAAGAAGGTAATTTATTCATTGCAGAATCAAAAACCACATTCACGCCGATCTAGTTTTTATCAAGTTTTTTGGTGTTGAAGCGGCCAGACTAGAAGTGCTCCAGACTTCAATTGAGGAGGAAGGCTAAGATCTCTCCATTCCATGTTAGTTCCTCAACGACCTTTTGAAAAAAATAGGAAATGCTTACAATTTTTACGGTAGAAAACGAGCTGTCTTTCTTGTTATTTCATCCAGTGAGAGACTAAAAGAATAGTAAAGGAAAATGATGGCGCTACAACTGGGGGCAAGTCAAACGCAGTTTTCCCGTTTCCATTTCTCTTCCCTCGCCTTGCCTTTATAATTCTTCGCATCTCGCTCAACGAACTAAGTGAACAAGGGACTGTTCGTAAGTCTACTTTTACGGGAGTGGATAAAAAATTAAAACCAATTGAAATCTTAAAATAGATTAAGGGTCAATATAAGTTAAAAATATTAGGGAAGTAGTAAGTATATGATACGTTTGAGTATACCGTTTACGGACGGAGTAGTGGTTGGGGTAAGCTGAGATATTATTGAAAGTTTGATATTTATTTTCCTTTTCTGATACCTGTTTTAAAGGTGTATACCACCATCCCCTGCCCCCCCCCCCCCCCCCCCCCCACCAATGCTCATGATGATGATGATGATGATGATGGTGGTGGTGGTGGTGATGATATATCTCCTTTTTGTCAAACAAAGAGTATCTCAATATAACTCTATGATTCTGTTTTTCGTAGCTACCTGGGTAAAGGTAAATTCATCTCCAGTGTCTTTTGGCACGAAAGATAGCCAGTATGGCGCTTTCACCATGCCATTTACAGGCGACCTGGCCGCAATGAAACTGGTTAACCTGCACGGCTATGTTACCTGTGATACTCGACATTCCAACTACTACTCTTACTGGGGCTGTGGTGCATTTAATAATCAACAAGTTGACGTTGTCATAACAAACGACAACAATCAGGTTCTTTTGCCAATAGACGCATTGATAGTGAACGACGTTCTGACTTCCATAATTCCCGGATACTCCGCGAGTACCCCTGAGCTTGTGATGTCGTTTATCGAGCCCCGTTCGGTGCTATCAGGCCAAGAGTTGCGCCTGTGGTACGCTGAAGATTTAAAGGATGTGAGTGAGGAGGACAATGGCGGATTTGCCACCGCTGAGGTTTACGCCCTTTACATCTGAAGAGCCCTGGGAGGTCTCCAACTACAAGATTCAGGCGGATTTTCGGATTTGGTTTCACTGTCATTTGCTTTCTAGCTATAGCAAAGGGCTGTTTCAATTGAAATAATGTTTAGTTTGCGACATATTGCTGTATGTAGCTAGTTCGAGAGAGCAAAAAAAAGGTTTTTTGGCTTAGTTTGAATTAACTGATTGTATGGCATTTCTGCACATCATTAAGGAACAAGAAAAATAAATTGAGGGTATAAATGGAAAGAGTTGTAATCTTTCGTCGTGATTCGCCTCGCACTGCATCAACATTGGAAATCTCAAAGTTTGGATTTTTCCGACAATTTTGTGTCCAAGAATTCAGCGCAGATTTAGAACTTCATGAGGTGGCACTGCAGCGAGGCAAACTAGGAATACTGTAGTGTGTCATGATAGATGCGGCATTCTAAAAGAGCGCTTTTAAAAAAGATAGAATGCGTTAAATTCAAATTTGCACATTTAAACGACTTTAACTTGCGGGCAAAAATTAAATTAAAAAATCCGCTTCTGTCATAACACACCAGAGGTTTTGACTGATCTAATTTTGATAAAAATCACAGTGTTGTGGTCTTCTACTCGATCCGCAAATTTGGACACAAAATCATGGATTTTTCAATCACTAATGGCGCTCTAGCTAGTCCATGAGCCAAGTCCCCAAAAATGGATTTTCGTAGCACCCCCGCCCCCCATATACCTAGTAAAATTGGTGTCAAATTAAAGCTAAAGGTCTGAATTTTCTAAAACTACTTGTTACCAGGATGGTAACTGGTGCATAAGGGAGATAGGGCAAGGTTTTTTCGAAGTGGTGGGGGATGCTTTTTACTTTGTAAATACGAGTGATGAAAAAAGTCTAATGCAAATCACGAAATACTCGCCCAAAGTTGATTAAATCTTCTACAAATATGCTTAAAATTAGTATTTTGTCATATTTCACACTTTTCATGATTCTGCGACCAGCCTTTTGTACCCGTTGCCATGGAAACCATGAATATATCTCATGGCTACTGTATTTCGTTAATTACAAACGCTGTTTCTTATGATTACAACCCAGTTATCACGAAAAAAATCTTTTTGTGTTTTCTCCTTGCAATTGCATTTGTTTGTTTGTACAACAATGAATGTCAAACCTTTGTTTCATCTGCATTTAGTAAGCACAAGGCAGGTCCTTCATCTTTGAAATTTGATGAACTAAACCAAAGTAAGGAAATTTCCTGCGTCTTTTTAGCAAAATGGCCGTTAACTGTGGAAGAAAATGGGCTCACATGAATGCCTAAGGCCACTCTAGTCATATTTAGAACCTCTTTCTATATTTTATTGCTTATAACAAAAATGTTTTGGCAAGACCAGAATGCATGTAAGGTCAAACTAAGGTTACACTCAAGCTAGAGGGGCAAAAAAAAGAAATCTTTGAAGTAAGTTAAGCTGTGTCTCTTGATAACTGCATGTTGCTCTGTTATTTAGCAATATATTTGCTCGATAACGTTCCTCGGCATCACGTAATGTTGCAAAAATATAAAGGATATTACAACAAACAGATTGCACTTTTCAGAATTTTACAACAGCAAGAAATAGACAACACCTTTATTTGTCTGGAAAGGGATTTAACTACATGCAAAAGTCTGTTTTAGCCATAGCCTGAGTCCAGTGCTTAACTACTCGTCTTCACCCTCGTCGTTGTCATCAACATCGTCATCTCCATCTTTAGGGTCTTTTGCACTGTTCATGCAATCTTCAGAGAAAGCACGAGCTTCTGTGCAAGGAAAGCCGTTACCGACACATGAGCATCGCCTCGTTTGGCAATTGCCACGTCACCCACAGCAAACTAACTCCATCACAGCCTGTGGAGCTGGCGCCAGGTCTGTCCAAACGATCTCAAGGCGCCGTTCTTTCAGTTGCCATCCATGGTTAACCGGTTCTTGCTCAATTCTTGGCTGCAAGGCTTTCTTCCAGAGAAAAGCTTGGTATTTAGGTGGTATTGGAGGGCAGCGCTTGTTGGCAGAAGTTAGTGAGACTGCACGTTTTTTCCTTTGCAGAACATTTAGTAACGTAGGTCATTGACCAGCTTGCACAGATTATCGTTGTATAACCTGCAAACCACTTCTTCTAACCTGATTATGCTCTTCGCACTCAGGGGAAGGCTCTCTCCAAGGGCTCCAACACTGTCGCTTATGACTTGGTTATCTCTGACCATTTCAAACGCCCTTTTCTTGCCCCTGCCTGCAAATGAACTCACAGCGTCACAATCTGTTAACGCATGCAAACTAGGGAGGACTCAGCATACCATGGGACCCAGCTTCTCACACTGTCGGGGGACGCTTATTAAGCGTGATCTGCTTTTTGTTCCACTTATCAAAGTCAGCTCGGCAGGAATGGCTGATTGGTGGTGACATGCCAACACTTCTACATCTGTATCCGAGGAGACTATGGCGACCCTTTCATGTTCATGTGAAGATGCGTGGGACGCATGGAGGAACATCCGTGTATCAGCTTCCTCTTGGTCGGTATACAGTTCTGTTTCGTCAGTCCCTGTCATACTTCCATCGATGATTACAAGCTTGGTGTAGTGGTTACGATCCTTTCAGCATATTTTTGCTTCGACCACTCCTGAGAAAGGAACTCCACAAGACGCACTTTGATGCCATCGCATGACAAGTACTTCTTCCACTGGCGTGGGCAGAACTGCTGGGAGCTAGTTATGGCGACGGCTAGTCGACTGGTATTGCTTCTTCTTTCCCTCTCTATGTTACCGATGAAGATGTCTGGGTACTGATCTCCAACAAAGTCAACTCTTCTTGCTTCCCCTGCCTACGTCAGTATTCTCTTGAAAATCATAACTGCCAAGTCGGAGAATCTCTCTGGTATCTTCCTCATCGTTTGAAGCAATGCCATTGCGTCAATGATGACTGCTGTTGTTTGAGCTGGCAAGCGCTGAAGGCTCTCTACCCCATCCTCTAGAGGTTTACGTAGAGCCGCTTTGTTGGTTTTCACCAGCGCGCCATCAAACAGCGCCAGCGACCATGGAAGCGGGCCCCGCTCGTGGATTAGCAGCTCTCGGAGAACCATTTGCCTGCTTTCGCCAATAACGAATAATCTTGCAAAAAGATTTCTGTCTGTTCTTAGAATGACAGCCCTACCTTCCTTTGACACGGTCGTCTTCTTTTGAAGGTCACGGAACGTACCAAGCTTTAACTTGGAGAGTGGGTCAAAGAAACCGACAGAACCAAACGGTTCTTCAACTTTGAGGACCTGTAACTGGGTGCAGTCACTCCTTCTTCGGATAACTTACTAACGAAGCGTTCTAGCAATTCTGACATCTTCATGGCCTTTTCCTCCCTCAGGACTGCATCTTTAACAAATTCTCTAATGTTGCTAAACGCTCTATTATAGCTTTTGCTAGCTAAGTCCTCGTCTTCGCAATTTTTCTCTTCCAATTTTTCATGGGCCCCTGTTCACACATATCGAACGTAACAGGATTTGTGATACTTTATTCCAATTCCAATTATGTCTTTGCCTTGTAATTGTAATAAAAGGCGTCTGTCACCCCAAATCTCAGCGTTCTGAAGTAGTGATGCACTCCCAGTGGCTGTCGTGTTTAAAATTAACGGTTCTCTTCATTGACCTTGCCCCTTTGTTCTTCGTTAGCTTTGTTTTGTCTTGTTGACAAATAGCGCATTTGTTTATGTCAAACGCATCAACCTGTGACCTTAACGTACGTTTTGCTGGCGCAGGCTCGGTAATTGAATCATCATTATCTTTGACAGGGTCTTGGATGAGAACATGACGTTGCTTCTCAACGGCCCTTGCGACTTTGACCTTATCAGTGTATACTTAATAACATTGTCTGTAGTATTTGCCCTTTGGCCCTTCTTCCCAGAAACCTTTCATCTTGGACCATATAGCATCTTTCCGTCTCTTTGCGCACGTTTGAAACGTAAGCCAACTTTTTTCGGAAACCTTAGTTAACGTCCCTGACTCATCTTCTACATGACATGACATCTTCCACATGGATGCGATGGCTGAACTGAGCAAGAAGGTTGTTTCTTTGCCATTGCCTGACCGTTACATCATCAATGGAAATAAAAAGCCTAATTGTATAAATCACAAGAGGTAATATTCTACTTTTCAAATCATTAGATTTAAATCTCTTATGCAAATACAAGTTCCATGCTCCTGTAACATTATTCGATTTTTCTCTTTCAAATCTCATTATCAATTCAGATGGTACTGGTTCTTGATAAGTTCTTAAAATTTTGTTCCAAAAAACATGTTTTTGTCAAATGTTTCATAAAAAATTATTAATCTACACTAGATTAAAAGATAATAGGAGGCTTCGTTTGCCAAAAAAAAGCAATTTCTTACCTTCTGCTGATTCAGCAAATTTTCAAGATGCGGACCCTGCCATGTGGTTCCTTTGTGCATGATGGGACAAGGGTCGAAATGCATGCGATTTCAAGGGGAAAACACGAAAACAATGGACTTTTTCGTGATAATTGGGCTGTAAACGTAAGAATACGACATTTGTAATCAAGGAAATATCCGAAATGGGGTTTGTTTACCGTTTCCATGGCAACGGGTAAAAAGGCTCTCCAAAAAATCATGAAAAGTTTGAAATGTGACAAAATAATAATTTTAATTGTATTTGTATAAAATTTTGCGATTTGGCATCACTTGTATTTACAAAGCAAAACCTAGCTCCACTCTCCCCCCGTAAAAAACATGCCCTTTCTACCTTATGCACCATTCAACTTCCTGGTAACAAGTAGATTGAGATAATTTAGACCTTCAGCTTTAATTTGATACCAATTTAACTAGGTGTCAAGGGGGGTGCTACGAAAATCTATTTTTAGGCCCTTTGTGAAATTTGGCTCATGGACTATAATAGAATACACGAGATATCAGTTCCCAAAAGAACGCATATTCTGAAAACGGAATACTGGTGGCGGAGGTAACCTGAGAACTACTGTATCTGCGCACGCGCGAGCTTCGAATATTCAATTTTTTCTGAAATTAAAAAATGTTGCAATATGGCTGAAGTATTGCCCGTAAGTACCAGCTTTTTGGCTATTTGCTCGATTTTTCGGTTAGATGCATTTAATAGAAGCCTTTGAAAGGAAGATGACGAAGAATTGTTTGTGCTGCTGGCTGCTTTGCGCATTTGACGTGATAATTCAAACGGTCTATTGTAACGTCAGTATGCGTTTGATCACACAATTTCAATCGATTCCTTTCAAGATGTTTGCTCGAAGCAAAATTTATGATCATCAAATATCAAGCTAACGTTCACATGAGAAAAGGTCGATTGTCGTCCTTCAGGAAGGTTTGCCTTGCCTTGGTATGGGTCAGCAATCTTTCCTGTTTAAGGTCACTAATGGATTCTAAATATTGCACGTGTATCGTTTTCCATTTTCAAACAAAGATTGAAACAAAGAAAGCTAAAGAGTACCTTCATAAAAAGATAACTGTTTATTTTGCAGATTTCGATGATAGAGATGACTTGGCACCATAAACCATGTCGTACTATACAAAGCGTTTTTAGCATGAAAAAGTAGACTGCGAGACACCAACACAACTGGAACCGATAAAGCAGGGTAGTATGGTATGTCTGAGCAAACTCAACCCCCTCCCCCCTCCTCCTCATAGACTGTTCAAGCCTCAGTCTCTTACACTAAATCTTTTCCAGTGCAATATTAAATCTTAAACAAGCGTTGAACAGGAAAACAACAATGTTATTAAAGTTAAAAGCGAGACACAAATGATTGACGCGACTTAGGCGTCTATAAGTCTAAGCAAATTACAGACTCTTGAAAATGTCGCCGTTATATATGGAAAATAAATCAATTACCACTTTATTCACCTTTAAAATTCACCATAAATTCACGGCATATCACGACTTTCGGTTTCTACCTAATCTATTTCGTGCAAGTAAGGATGCCCAAAAATTGTCTGAATCTTAAATTTCCTACTCACTTTAAATAACAAATATATTAAAACTTTCCAATTAGTGACATTTAGTTTTCTTAAACGTGCAGCAACTTTTGCCCACCTGGTTAGTTTTGAAGCTCAAGTGCCACCTGATATTGCTTCATATTTACCCTATCGTGTGTGAAATGCATTGTACTTGTTTAAATGACAATAGAGATAACGATCTTGCTCAATATAACAAGCGTCGTCTATCATCATTCTTTTAAAGCTCTGGCACTCCTACTGCATCTGCTTGATAGCAATGTTTGATTAAAACTCTTTAACAAAATTTGAAGTGAGAAATATTCCGTTAAAAGTAAATGGTGAAAAACTGTTTAATTGCAAAAAACAAGAAAAGAAAATGGCAAGTAGACTTTCAAAAAAACTTCCACACTTACTGGTGGTGTTTTATATCACTGTACTCTCGCCAGCTGACTGTTATCAGTCATGCTCGGTTCAGTTCTCCACTGATTTCAAGTCTTCTGTTACAACCAGTACCTGTCTCCTATACTGGATCCCAGAATAAACAAAGCACTGTTTATGGTCCAAAAGTGACACTCATTATTCATACTCCATTCATTATCAGAGGTCCACCTGGCTACACAAAAACCTAAAATTTGTGCATGAAATATCTATTGTATTAAACAAACCTTTCAATAGCTATTGTTTCCGCTCCCATTTTATTGGACTAGTTTTGAGAGGTGAGAGACTGTTGTGCGACCAAAACTTACTAGGCTGGGATCATTTTTGAGGCACTAGACTATAACATCTAGTTCCTTGGTTGAGTATTTAAATTTGTAAACAAAGGCTGTGGTAACGCCCGTGCTAGTGTACAACGCATCTGGTTCACAAAATACAGCAGACTTGAGTTCAATACTGATCTGTAACATTCGATGTCTTCGATTGTAACAGACGTCATTAGTGCCGCTATCGGTTTGCTTGTTAATAAAGGTAGAGATGTGGTAGCTGAGAGGCTCAGAGAAGGTGACGTAGCTGATGAGGCTATTCGTAAGTGGATTGTGCGTGAAATCACTGAAGTCAGTTCAAGGTTGAACGGATTAGCAAGAAAAGACCTGAAAACAAGTATCACCCACTTCAGCAGTGGCTTTGTCAACCTTTCTGAGGCACTCAACAAGGCAAACAGTGGCGATGACTGCTCAGTATCCACACAAACAACAATGGAAACGGCAACTGATGTAAATATACCCGAGATTCTTAGCCAGTGGAAGGCCACTGACTTGGATGAATCAGGTAGGAGGATGCTCTCGTATGCAAAATAAGACTTCAGGCTGGAAAAAAAGTAACAGAAGCCTTTAGTAATGAAGATCTTGAAATGTCTCACCGCATCCAAGCAATGCTTATTTGTGTTGCGGCGAGAATACTTGAGAATGTGGACCATCCTAGGGATGCATTAGCAGTGTGTAGACTGTGCCTTCATGAACTACACTCCATGCCAGCGGTTAAGAACAATTTTAAAGTCGCACTCGACAATCGCTTTTGGACTCGTTTACAACGGAATAAACGTAAACAAATTATTTCGAATGTCTGTCGCATAAATCGCGTCATTTACGATGTGATGCAAATTGTCTGTGAAGCTGTAGACCTCGAAAAGCATTGTGTTGTCATCGGAAAAGAAACACTGGTCGATATACATTGCGAGACGTAAGGGTAACTCAAACACTGCCTAAATCGGACATCGTACACTGCTGTGTTACACCACGTCTACTTGGCCAGGACGGAGAAAAGCCAGACAGTAAGCTCAAGATGCCCCAAGGTATCGCTA
Organism: Meandrina meandrites; assembly: GCA_963693305.1. Lineage (NCBI taxonomy): Eukaryota > Metazoa > Cnidaria > Anthozoa > Scleractinia > Meandrinidae > Meandrina > Meandrina meandrites. The sequence continues at coordinate 15,654,658 of OY855908.1, forward strand.
CAGATAGACAAGGACAGTTTATAGTGGGAGACAATGGGGATCGCGACGTAAAAGTGTTTGACCGCAGTGGCAAGTTTGTTAAGTCTCTTTGCCCAGGACCTGATGAAGGCGATGCAGAACTATCCATTAGAGATGTAGCCACTGACAGGCATGATAACATTTATGTTCTTGTTAGACTGGAGAAACTGACAGGTTTTCCCGAGTTTGTTGTGTATGTTTTTACTAAGAACTTTAGACTAAATCACATGTTTTCCCTGAAAGGATCCCGAGGTTGTAAAATGACAATAAACGAGAACGACAAATTGATGGTACTACGAGAACATTTTAGAAACTGTATCGTTGATGTGTACAAGACTGACGGACAGTTTGTTTACAGTTTTGGAGAAGGAAAATTAAAGGATGCTTCAGCTATTACTGCTGCTCACAAGGGTCGTGTTTTGGTGGCGGGTAAAGATGGCTCTCGTGTTCATGTGTTTAGTGAGACGGGAGAATATCTTCTGAGCTTCCCAGTACAAGGATTTTATTTCTCTCTAAATATTGCGTTTTACAGGTCAAGAGCTGGACAAGTTGTCGTTGCAGGTAATGAAAACTTAAAAAAGAACCGTTTGTACATGCTCATATACACCGTAGAAGGTAAACTAGTGCGTACCATTCAGCTGGATGGAAAGGGAATTGACTACTTATCAAGGATTACGGTATCTAAAGAGGGGCACTTTGCTATAGTTTAACAGGGATCGCAAGATTCCGAAAAGGTTCTTGTCGTATGAATGTGATGTGCTGGAATGGCACAGCTGACCTTTTTTTAATAAAACCGTAAACGTTACTCCGACAAAGTGACGTTTTATAGCTACTATAAACGCTTGTGTGTTCATGAGTCTGACCTCAATGTAGGTCTAAAATGTTTCTTGAACAGTTTATTAAATGAGGTTTGGCTAGATTATGCTGAGAATTGTCAATATTGACATTTTTGAGGTCATATCCCAAATCGTCATAAGAAAACTTAGTTAAATACAATACCAAATTTTGTTCGGTACTCGCGCGAGTAGCGACAAAAATACGCACATGGGAAATAACGTTTCTTTACTCTTAACACTTACTATCTGTGCTTTTTCCCTGTAAATATCATTCGAGTGATAACGCGGCATTTTTGCTATCATTTTGTGCATATCATACATTACAATGTGTGTAAATCTTTGGATAAGTTACTATTAGCTAAAAAGCTGGACCCGTGCACGATAGTCAACAAGAACAAGTAACTGTACTTAAATTGGGTCTAGCCATTATTATTTATAGTTTTTAACTACATGTACTTTAATTACCTTACAAACTAATAAATGAAACAGAAAATGACTGGTTAGTTACGCAGTGATATTTTTACGGTGGTGACAGCAGATGGAGTTTCTGGAGTTTTTCTTGCGTTTCAATGTACCAGCGAAATCAACCTTGTTTAATCACAGTAGTAGGTAGTCTTACGACTGTCAAAATTGCGGCCCTCGGGTTCTCGATCGAATTGGATTTAGAAATGCTTGGGGCTTTATTATTATAAACAAGAGCAAGGACGCGAACCAACAATACACTAACTCAACCTACATGACGTTGCGTCAGGGATTCGAGCCCGGTTGCTTTCCTGGTATAAAAATAAACTGATTCGCCTACTAAACTGCATCCCCCGCGATCCAGTCTGATAAAGCGCGACTTCTTGAATGAGTCTGGAAGAAACCTGGGGAAAATGGTATATACATGTTCAGCTTTCTGGTGAATGGTCGTCTCCATTTTCATAAATATCAAACACGGATCTCGCAAGCGACTACTTTTATTTCACTTTGAACCATTTTCAAAATACGTAGCATTTCATTTCACTAAATGTCTAGCAACTTTTGTTTGTTGTTGAAGCTCACGTGCCCCGCGATATTGCCCAGCATTTACCCTCTATGAGTATGAAGTGCGCTTATTCGGAAAGATAATAAAGATAAAGATCTTGGTCAATGGACTGCCTGCGTCATCACTCGAAATTTCTAATATTCTCTTATTCGTTTTGCTCAATTTCTTTGATCTCAGTGGTGTTAAAGTAAAGATTTGGCTTCAAAAGGAAGAGAGAAAAGTGTTAAAAAGAGCACAGCTCAAAGCTTAAACATCACAACCACCTCCTACTGATGTTAAGAGTTTGTTTCATTGTATCATTCTAAGCCTGAGATCACTTAACGGTGCCATGTTAGGTTTGATTCAACCCTAATGCATCAAGTGGTTATTAGTTTTAGAAGGCGGTATGCATACTTAATTCTCATCTCGTGAAAATACGAGTAAAATAAAACGAATATACTTTTCACCGTTTAAATTGTTTTAAGGCAATTATGGGAGGAACCAGCTAAAAGGACACTAAAAATCTGCCTCGCTGAAGCTCTTGAATAAACATTGTTTACTCTGCCTTGAAATTAAACATTTAATATGCAAGATTGAAAAATACTGCGTCAGCCAGCAAAACCACCTTCTTAGTCTTTTGTGGTTCATTGGACTATAACGCTCAGCTCTGCTTCGCAAATTTAATTTTGCATTCAAAGCCGTTGGCGAAAATTTGCTTTTCTTTTGGCGCTCAGTTTATCAATACGTTATGTATTCCATTCTAGCGACAGTCTTTAAGGCCTCTATTGGCTTGCTTGTGAATAAAGGTACGGAGGTGGAAGCAGCAATGTTCCAAGAAGGCGATGTAGCTGATCACGAATTTCGCAGTTTCGTCGTTCATGAAATCGAGCAGGCCGAGTCAGAGATGGAAGAAAGAGAGGATCTTAGGATAACTGTCAGCCACTTCAGGGAAGGAGTAGTCTATTTCTTTGAGGTACTCGACAAGGCACAAACTAAAGGAAAAGGTTCTTTGGAGGTGCCTAGTATGGTAAGCACCACACCAACAACACTACCTTCCGAGATTTCCATTTCGAAACACGAAGACGATATTTCACCAGTTTCCTTAGAAGAAATACCGTGGGAAGGCCCTCGAAGACAACTGAGACCAACTTTGAATGAGCTAATGGCTTCTACCGACGGGGCATTCCAACTACTTTCCATTGAATCATCGCCAAGTTCCAAGACTTCAATTTCTACGAAAGAGGCATCCCAAGTACATTATAAAGAAGGCAGTCCACTGCTGCTACGGCAGGAACGAATTTCCGAGAAACGGTTTCGGAGAGTCGAATTACCGAACCGCCTCGAGCTAAAAAATCCGAAAGCGATTCACAGGAGCTCTAGAAATTCTACCGAAACGCGTTATGTTGAAGGCAGGCCACTATTGCCAACCTCAAAAGCCACAGGACTGAGAAACTTGAAAATAGCTGAGGGGAATGATTTTAAGACATCACTGTCGCGCTCAAAAAGAGAGTTCAAGAACGCTTATTTAAAGGCAACAGAAGCCTTTAATAACGAAGATCTAAACCTGTCTGATCGCATTCAAGCAATGACCATTCGCGTTGCGGCGACATTACTGGAGAAAGTAGAGTATCCCGAGGATGCGGTAGCTCCGTGTATGTTGTACCTGGAAGAGCTACACTCTATGAAAGCCATTCAGGCCAGTTTTGACATGGAGTTTATGACTGGCTTCAGAAGAAGCTTCACGATTCGCTCAAGGAAAGATGTAGATTACCGCGCATTAATTTCTTGTGTCTGTCATGTGAATCGCGTTATATATGATATCATGCAAAGAGTCGGTAAAGTAAACCTCTTGATGACTTGGCCGTGTGTGAATACTGCCTCCTTAATGAAGTTGCCGAAAACATTTAGTGATGTTGATCCATTGCGTGACTCCAGAGTGACAAACGTACTGCGAGAACTGGGGATGGAGCACTACTGTGTTACACCATGGTCATTTGGTCAGGAGGGTGAAGACGAGCACAAGCTGAAGGATCCACGTGGGATAGTCACAACCACAGAAGGGGAGTTCATTATTGCAGATCATGGGGATCGCAACGTAAAGGTCTTCGACAGAAACGGAAAGTTTAAATTCTCTCATCTTCTCCCACCTGTTGATGATGTCCGCGATGTAGCCATTGACAAGAACGACTGCCTTTATGTACTGGTCGGAGTGCAAAACTCTGCTGGGAATAAGGCAACGGGTGTGTGTGTATTCGAAAGAGCGGCCGAAAGTACAAATTTCCGCTAAGAAAAGGGTTCACTGGCTATAATCTAACAGTTGACGACAACAGCAAAGTGATGGTAACAAGCTTGAGTCAAACGGTAGAAGTGTACGAAATTAATGGAAAGGCTATCCGCAGGTTTGGAGAAGGAACACTGAAAAGTGATGCATTTGCTATCACTGCTGCTCATGATGGGCGTGTTATGGTATGGAGCAAACTTCAGCAGATATTCAAGTGTTTAGAGAAACAGGTAAACCTGTTTTAAATTTTCACGTGGATGGATCTTACCACACTCACGAGCGCTATCCTAAAATCGCATTTCACCAGGCAACTGAGCATCTCGTCGTAGCTGGTTTTGAAAAGAAAAATTTCCGCCTAGATATGCTCATATTCACCAAACACGGAGAGTTTGTACGAACAATCCAGTACGGTGAAGAAAGGATTGATTACATTACAGGAATTACGCTGACTAAACAGGGACGTTTTGCTGCTGCCGTTCGTCAGGTGGACTCGGATGGCCAGTTCCGTTCCAAAGTACTTGTTGTGTGAAAATATTGGCAACAATTAACTTTTTTTCCTTTCCAAAATACTATTTCTGTGTAGCTTTTTAGAGTTAAATTAAACTGTGTTGCTATTTCATTAGAGTTAAAATGACTTTCATATTAGACATTTTTTGGGCTTCCAAGCGTTCGCCTAACTTTTATCTGGGAGACTCCAGGTCGATCCCTCGCCTACAATCAATAATGTATGTAAGAATTTGACACTGGTGCTCGTTATCAACAATGTGGCATAAGTCCATATTTAACAATTATTCTTTGAAATCGAGGTGAATAGTGGCAGAATATTTACCGAGCCGCGTAGCGACGAGGTAAATATTCTGCCGCTATTCACCGAGATTGAAAAGAATAATTGTTTTAGTATATACACACGAAGTGATCTCAAAACAGACAATCTAGACATTTTCAAAATTGAAACCTATGAAAGGCAATTTTATTGACGTCTAATTTGACGTCTCAATTCATGCGTGAAACACGTACAAAACTATTTACAGATTCTTTTAACATGGCAAATACACAAGCTTCGATAAAATCCTCGTCAAAATGGTCCTTTTACACAGTTCAAATCGGCAACTTTAATCGAAAGTCTGCTTGGAAATCGATAACTGATCAAACAAAGTTTTCGAAGTTATCGAGAGAGGCTTGTTGTTTGGCTCGTTGCGAAGGTGCCTGTCAATGGCGGCTCGAATTGAGGTGAGTGCTACCTTGCTGTAATATGACCTGTCTTGTTTTCTTGCGGAGATATAAAACTTCAATTCTTCTTGTTCTATTTCCTCGATTTCGGTGAGAAATTCGTTCTGTCCGGCAAACCAGTCTACAAAAATACTCGTAATGAGTCAAATTGTAGTCGTGAAGATTAATTGCTGCCTATTTAGCGATAGGTCGAATTGATCACAGTAATTATCTCGATAAACAAACTGAAAAACACTTGTTTGCAAAACATGACTTCTTCACTTATCTTTAAAAACTTTTAGGCCAGAGTTCGTTGGCTTCTTGGTGTTTTCTGGCTCGCTGTCGTCTTTTATTTTCACTATTTTTGATTCTGAAACGCTAGCGAAACGCGAGTTTACGCCGGCCATTTTGTTTTATGTTTTATGGGATAATGCATTATCCACTCGGTAGCGAGTGAATAATGCGGCATTAGCCCGAGATAGCGAACCAATCAGATTGCTGGAATAGCCAAGATCACTGAGTGTGTATATACTAATTAGGTTTATTTATCTCAGTAGTCTAGTCTAGTGTTCAGTTTTAAATGTTAAGCCAGGTAAAAGCTATTAAGCTGCTGGATGGACTGCGTTGGAGTAAACCGTAGGTCTACTCCCATTGAAAGGCCCAGATTCGGAAAACAATTTTATCGTGATAATTTTGATAATTAAGAAGAAATCTTTATAGCGTGAAGAAATCATGGCATGTGTTACGCCTGGCAGAACAGAACGCAAAAAAGCCTATTCAATTAGCAGGGACACACACATCAGTCAAACACTCTAGATAATACTAAAATATAAGAGATGTAAGATGTGTGGAAATGAATAGTAGCCTTCGTTCCTGACTGAACAATATATTTGTTTCATTGGGTGTCACGTAAGTCTGCTCAGCGTAACATGTACCAAAAACATCATTCGTTCCACATTTACATGATTTATTGGTTAACCATTGCACATTGTTATCACGCCACAATGTAGCCTGTTATTAATATGCAGTTTGTTTATAGCCAAAAAAAACATAAAAAAATGTAATATTTTCGTTACTATTATTTGGCAGTTTTTTTTATAAATGAGGTAACAGATCGAAATATTAATTAAGTGATGATAGTTGGGGAGCTAGAGGCTGAAAAGGGCGTTTCACACGACCCAAAGTACTGAAAAGGTTTTAACACGTATTTCAATAGATTAAAGCCTCCTCTTTCATGCTAGGTAGTTTGTGGTTTCAAATTGTGGTATACGTTTTTAGTTATAGCTATGTTCTTGTCAGTCGGTACAGGTCACACAGAGTGAAACGTGAAAACGAGGTTTAAGTTGCCACTCAATCTATACATAGAAACTTATTCAATAAAAAACTAAGGCTATCCAGATATGTTGTAAGACTCTATGAAAGTCAATTTTATGAAAAGCACCACTGCTTTGTAAAGAAATCACGTGATAATTGCTCTCGTTTTACGTGATGTGTCAGAGCATCTTCATTTATTGCTATATAGGAACTGAAACTTTTCGCTATCGATGACACTGGAGCCTCGCTTTCATGTTAGCTACAAAGAAAGAACGGTGACAATAAACTTGGTAAAGAAAGAAGCAATGTTTGATGTAATTTGCCTTCCAGAAAATATCTAGAAAAGGCTTTTTTCAATTGTAATGGAAAATGAAGATCAAAAAAATTGCTCTTAAGGGGGGTCCTTCTTAACTACTAAGTTGTTGCTAAGGAAGCTATCTAACCGCCATATTTTGGAAACTTGACCTGCCACGGATAAGCTTTTTTCGCAACTTTGTTCAATTGAAGAGTCCTTCAAGAGTTTCAAATCACGGCCATATTTGACAAGTGGCGTGGCCAGAATAGAAAAAACCCTAAAACTGAAAGGGCATATAAAACTGAAAGTTAAAATCAGTGCCAATAGATAAAGAATGTCCACATGCTTAATGCTTCGTATGGGTTTTACAAAATTTGCATTATTGTAAAAGTTATGACATAATAAACACCCGTATTTTCAGACTTTCTTCAGTAGCGTTTTTTTCTTTCTTGTATTTGGTAATCCCATACGTAGGATTATAAAGAAGGCTATGTTATCTCCGATTCTTTAAAAAATTCAGAACTCTTCCTTTTTTCCTCCAAGTTTTAGGGATTTTAAATTCTAACGCGCGGTTTAGGACTGGCACTAGTTATGCAGGCGCAATGTCAATATTTCAAGCAGGTATATTTCCTGCCCCACAAAATTTACCATTTAGCGTTACAAAACGGTCCAAAATGGCTTGCCACTAAAACTGGTCTTCAGGAATTCCCTAGCAACTGCTCTAGATCTGTAGTTAAGAAGGACCCCCCTTAATCTGCCTAGAACAAATAACCCTTAAATAAAACAAAATAATATGTTCCAGTCTAAGACTTTGTTATAACTTGTCCTCTATTTAGTAGCTTGTATACGGACGAGAAGTCGTCAAGAATGTTACAAATACTGAGTAACAAGTAGTAACATATCGTGATATAAGTGGATTTTGACATTTTCTTTTTACTAACCGAAGCGCAGACTGCCGTTCTAATTCTGAACAACGCTATTTGAGGCAAACGAATAGCACACATTTTCTTTGCAAACGTCATGACTTATTAACGCGTAAGATAAAAACATGTTATCCCCTGTTTCCTTAGCTTTGTTATTCATCCTGTGCTATTCTTCGACGCAGCATCATTGAAAACAATAACATCGTTTTATAGTTTTCAATTTTAAATAGGGGAGGGTAACTGTGGAGAGGTTGAAAAAAAGAGCTTTTACACACTGTTTAGTAGACATTTGGCCGAGGATCTCAACAGTTTTGTCCATGATTGTAGCGGGCTTGAAAAATTGGCAATGTATGTCCTCTCAAGCATCCATGCACATGCAAATGACCTTTATGAACAAAAAATATGGCATTCAATACTTAACGTTTATTCAGAATCGATCCTGAAATCTATCGGGCAACATGACGGATATAACGCTGCCACACGTCGTCAAAACCAACAAAGCCACCGTAACCAGCAAAAACCGCAATTAAACAAGACAAATGATGATTGCAAAAGTTGACAAAATCTTTCAAAAATATATCTAAAATATATTTTCGAAGTGTCAGTGGTGGTTAAGCCCTTCATCGGGTTGCCAAAAACAAACACATTTTATCTTGTAAAGCAAGCTAAGGGCTACCTTCCAAAAGGAAAATAATATTGACGTGTCATATTAGAATCAAAGCGGTGGTTCTATTAATACTCCCACCCCTTTCCTAACCCCAAGCTGTATTAGTCGTGGTATTATGACTTTGGATAAACGAAGAACCGTTGATGAAACCATATTTTGATTAATCACAGAGACAACCACCTGTTAATTCCACAAGGCCTCCATCTTGGTGTTGCCACTTTAGTCATCATCTGAACTGGTTTTTATGACTTTTGATACATTCTAATCCATTCCCAACAGTTGATGGCAAATTTGGGTAGACACAAGGGTTCTTCAGTATCTTTATCACTTTCAGTTTAGACGAAACGATTGAATTGCGTTTATTGAAAAGACAGATTGAATTCTTTCTTTTTTAAAAAAGTTAAGCAGCATTCTTCTGGGCAGAGATACGGGCACGTCTCTAGCTAGATTGAAGCTTTTGGTTCATTTTCTGTTCCAGCAAATTCCATTCTTCGGTCTACTCCTACCGCTTTCCGAATCGTTCTACGTTTTCCTGAGATCTCGTTTTTATGCACTTCATTTCGCTTTTTCACTTTCCAATATCAACAAGAGAGGAAGGAAAAGCAGGAATTGCATTACACAGCTGTTTCCCAAGTCTTCAAGAAACCATTTTGCGTACTTTTGAACCCCGTCCGGAACTACAGCTTTTTGCAACCAATTTCGTTGCTTAAAACACTGAATACGAGTACAAGATTATTGGAAAATTGGATGACAGCTCGCGCATCTTTTTTTGTATGATCGATGTTTGGCGTGTTTTTGGACCTTCCTGTCGGCTTCCGAGTTGTCTGAATCTGAAATACACTGCATGCAAGTTGCCTATTTATAACAAAGCAGGTCCTCCATGGCAATATTGCTCCAGGAATCGGTTAGAGAGGACTCCAGGCTAGTCTATAATCCCCTGTCAGATAAACCTCCTCACGAAAAAAGGGAAGCGAAGAATGGGTGCTATCATTGCACGCTGGCCGCGAGGATGCCTCCACGTTGTCCCTATTAATTACGCATCAAAAATAATACAAAAGATGGTACCAGAGCTGTCATCTTATTGCCAAATACTAATGAACTTAATACAGAAGTAATGAAACACTTTCATGATGCTCAGTCAGCAGCTTGATTAACGAGGAAACAGCAAACTTCGGCCCCAAGAGTAGGGCTAATAAACAGGATGGTTGGTTCTTCCTGGTGAATTCTGTGAGACGATCCATGAATGGAGTTGATAACTAACCTTTTAATTTTCAGTCAGGAACAAAGGAAAAATCATGGACGTTAGAAATGACTTTCTGACCACGGACGAATAAGACGAATGCAGGCCCACTTTCTTTGGTCCCTTGTAAGAACAATGACACAAACTCCCACACACACCCAATTGGAGTGATACCTTTATTCTGATGCTTTCTAAAGTTATTACAACAATGGTAAACTTGCACATTTCCTCTTCAACCATTTTCGCTTATTTAAAGTAGGAAGTAAATTAATGTCACACTGAAACAGCAGTATTGATAAAACTTAAAAGATAAACTGCAACAAATAAATATATCAAATGACATTATTAAACCTGGTATAATAAATTAACCTCTGAAACACAAGACAAAACAAACCACTTCATTAGCGGACCACGCTGAAAAAAGTATAACTTATTCTCCTGATTACCTCTTTGAAACATACAGCACAAAAATATTGATTATACAGCAAACCCCAACACCACCCGACCCCACTCTTCTCTCCCTTCACCATTGTTTTTTGTCTTTAAGGTAACTGTTGTACAGCGTTAACTGCATCAACTCCAAGTCACCAGAAAGCCTTTAGCAGGCTAGAACTCAAGTCTGCTTTAGCCCTGAAAAAAAGCAAAAAAGGTACAGTTTTAGTAAAATAACGAAAAAAAACTGGTTTAGTTATAGAACGCCAAAACGATCGCGACTATAAGTGCACGAGTAGCAACGAGTGACGACGTTTTTCAATTAAGGTCGTGGCAAACGATGACAAATTGTTACCCATGTGATATTTCTTGGGTGAACAAACGAGCGAAAAACAAAACAATTTTTTGTTTCCATGCCGCGAAAACCTGGAAACATTATGCAGACACACAATGTTTTCGAAAAATCAGAAAAAAAATTAATTTAAAAATTTTATTTTTAAATTAATATGAGCGTCAATAACCATCGCAAAATTAAAATGCGAAGTTAAACTGAGTCAGTTTACTTTATTCGATATTTCTAACTTTCTAGTTTACAACTGGATAGAATAAGCTTGATGTGCCGCGCTTAAGAGGCATGGGTTACCTCCCAAAAAGTACTAATGATCAAGAAATATACTGTTGTAAAAAGAATTGACAAAAATGGCAATACTGCAACAAAAAAATTCTTCTTCAGGTCATGAATCATTGTAAAATGTTTCCATCACGAGCTGCGACGTATTTTTAGGGTTGTATCACCAGTCTGCATTGTTCAACAGGTCTACATTATTCTTTTCTTTGCAAAGGGTGCAAATGATTGCGAGCGAGCGAGAGCGCGGTCTTACCAAAGGAGAAAATTAAACTTGAATGAGAACCATTTCCAACGTTTACATGTACGGAATTTATTTTATCTTGGAGACTATTTTTATCTTAAATATAACTTTTTAATTTACCCCCTATTCATAGTTTTAACTTACGTTGAATGATATTTATCGATATTGATAAAAAGAGGTCTTTGGAGTACCTGTCGTTACTGAACGATTGGATGGTGAATTTGTTTTTTCAAAGGCTTGAGTACACCAAGTCATATGGTATTTGGTTCTCTCATTCCGGAGTGTCGAGTGCTGCAGTAAAAATTGTGAAAGCTGTTTTGTTTGGGAAGATCAGAGAGATATCCCAAACAAGACAGTTGGAAACGTTGGAAACCTTTGGAGAACTAACTGTCTCTTAAAAGAAATGTTTACAATATTGACAAGTGTCTTCAAATTATTGATTACAACTTTCTCTTTTTCTTAAACAAAACTTCATACTCTAAGCAATTACAAGTTTACAATTAATATTTTAGGTTTCATACAAGGAGGTTTCAAACTTTATCTTACAATTTTCAACTCTTGAGCCGATTTTTAGTTACTACTAGGAAATGAATTTTTAATGATGAACTATTCACCTCGTTGTCGGTGGCCAGTGGTGGATATTTACCTCGCAGCGAGCGAATTGCGCTTGCCAGCAGATGGTTTCATATCTGACTAGTCTCTACTATAAAACAAGGTTCGCTTGTCACGTAAATATGTAAAAAATAATTTAAAAAAGTTCGTTAGATATATACAGTTACATCTTATGCCTGGAGGATATTTGATAAACAAAGGACACGAGACAGTTTCGCTTTTGTTGTCAATGTAACGATATTAAAACGTAGGAATGCTTTTGTTCTCTTAACCAGCAGATGAAATGGCTTTCATATCTGGCTAGTCTGGACTATCAAACAAGGTCCTCTTGACACGTCAATATAAAAAAGTAGTAATTAAAAAGGGAATTGGGAATAGAGTTACATCTCATGCCTAGGAGATATTTAATAAAACAAGGACACGAGACAGTTTCGCTTTTGTTGTCAATGTAACGATGTCAAAACGTAGGAATGCTTTTGTTTGATGCAATTTCACCCGTAAAGCAAAACAGCGCTACCGCACGCAAAGGCATAATTTAATCCACACCTAAAGGGTTTAAATACGACCAACTCGCGCCATTCTCAGTCAGTACTTGAAGAAGTATTTTGCCATCGCGCTGTGATCCGTTATACAAGTTCCAAGAGAAAGGTAGGAATGATCAGAGTTTAAACAAACCAATTCAGGTTTTATTTGAAATGTTCCAATGCAGCGTCAGAGTTAAGTACTGCGCCGCAACAGTAAAATTTGATAGTCACTCGATTTGTTTTCTGAGACTGGTGAAGACCGATTTGTTTTTCTCTGCAAACAATTTCAAGAGCTAGGCTGGAAAATATTAAATGCAGAACCAAAAAATTATCGCTTCATATTCAAGACATTTTTACACTACCTTGGAACGATCTTACAATAGAAAGTGAGTTCTAGATTTCATTTTCTCCTTTCAGTTGTATTGTGATATAAAACCAAAGAAAAATCTCTTTTAAATCAGACAGACATACTCTACTTATGTGGTTGATAATAGTAAACACACTGGTTTTTCTACGATTATTTTAAGGTCTTTTAAAGCAAATAATGACCGATGAATGAGACAACGAAATAGAACGCTAAAATCGTAACCATCGCAAAATTAAAATACGAAGTTAAACTGAGTCAGTTTACTTTATTCGATATTTCTAACTTTCTAGTTTACAACTGGATAGAATAAGCTTGATGTGCCGCGCTTAAGAGGCATGGGTTACCTCCCAAAAAGTACTAATGATCAAGAAATATACTGTTGTAAAAAGAATTGACAAAAATGGCAATACTGCAACAAAAAAATTCTTCTTCAGGTCATGAATCATTGTAAAATGTTTCCATCACGAGCTGCGACGTATTTTTAGGGTTGTATCACCAGTCTGCATTGTTCAACAGGTCTACATTATTCTTTTCTTTGCAAAGGGTGCAAATGATTGCGAGCGAGCGAGAGCGCGGTCTTACCAAAGGAGAAAATTAAACTTGAATGAGAACCATTTCCAACGTTTACATGTACGGAATTTATTTTATCTTGGAGACTATTTTTATCTTAAATATAACTTTTTAATTTACCCCCTATTCATAGTTTTAACTTACGTTGAATGATATTTATCGATATTGATAAAAAGAGGTCTTTGGAGCACCTGTCGTTACTGAACGATTGGATGGTGAATTTGTTTTTTCAAAGGCTTGAGTACACCAAGTCATATGGTATTTGGTTCTCTCATTCCGGAGTGTCGAGTGCTGCAGTAAAAATTGTGAAAGCTGTTTTGTTTGGGAAGATCAGAGAGATATCCCAAACAAGACAGTTGGAAACGTTGGAAACCTTTGGAGAACTAAGTGTCTCTTAAAAGAATTGTTTACAATATTGACAAGTGTCTTCAAATTATTGATTACAACTTTCTCTTTTTCTTAAACAAAACTTCATACTCTAAGCAATTACAAGTTTACAATTAATATTTTAGGTTTCATACAAGGAGGTTTCAAACTTTATCTTACAATTTTCAACTCTTGAGCCGAGTTTTAGTTACTACTAGGAAATGAATTTTTAATGATGAACTATTCACCTCGTTGTCGGTGGCCAGTGGTGGATATTTACCTCGCAGCGAGCGAATTGCGCTTGCCAGCAGATGGTTTCATATCTGACTAGTCTCTACTATAAAACAAGGTTCGCTTGTCACGTAAATATGTAAAAAATAATTTAAAAAAGTTCGTTAGATATAAACAGTTACATCTTATGCCTGGAGGATATTTGATAAACAAAGGACACGAGACAGTTTCGCTTTTGTTGTCAATGTAACGATATTAAAACGTAGGAATGCTTTTGTTCTCTTAACCAGCAGATGAAATGGCTTTCATATCTGACTAGTCTGGACTATCAAACAAGGTCCTCTTGACACGTCAATATAAAAAAGTAGTAATTAAAAAGGGAATTGGGAATAGAGTTACATCTCATGCCTGGGGGATATTTAATAAACAAAGGACACGAGACAGTTTCGCTTTTGTTGTCAATGTAACGATGTCAAAACGTAGGAATGCTTTTGTTTGATGCAATTTCACCCGTATAGCAAAACAGCGCTACCGCACGCAAAGGCATAATTTAATCCACACCTAAAGGGTTTAAATACGACCAACTCGCGCCATTCTCAGTCAGTACTTGAAGAAGTATTTTGCCATCGCGCTGTGATCCGTTATACAAGTTCCAAGAGAAAGGTAGGAATGATCAGAGTTTAAACAAACCAATTCAGGTTTTATTTGAAATGTTCCAATGCAGCGTCAGAGTTAAGTACTGCGCCGCAACAGTAAAATTTGATAGTCACTCGATTTGTTTTCTGAGACTGGTGAAGACCGATTTGTTTTTCTCTGCAAACAATTTCAAGAGCTAGGCTGGAAAATATTAAATGCAGAACCAAAAAATTATCGCTTCATATTTAAGACATTTTTACGCTACCTTGGAACGATCTTACAATAGAAAGTGAGTTCTAGATTTCATTTTCTCCTTTCAGTTGTATTGTGATATAAAACCAAAGAAAAATCTCTTTTAAATCAGACAGACATACTTTACTTATGTGGTTGATAATAGTAAACACACTGGTTTTTCTACGATTATTTTAAGGTCTTTTAAAGCAAATAATGACCGATGAATGAGACAACGAAATAGAACGCTAAAATCGTAACCATCGCAAAATTAAAATACGAAGTTAAACTGAGTCAGTTTACTTTATTCGATATTTCTAACTTTCTAGTTTACAACTGGATAGAATAAGCTTGATGTGCCGCGCTTAAGAGGCATGGGTTACCTCCCAAAAAGTACTAATGATCAAGAAATATACTGTTGTAAAAAGAATTGACAAAAATGGCAATACTGCAACAAAAAAATTCTTCTTCAGGTCATGAATCATTGTAAAATGTTTCCATCACGAGCTGCGACGTATTTTTAGGGTTGTATCACCAGTCTGCATTGTTCAACAGGTCTACATTATTCTTTTCTTTGCAAAGGGTGCAAATGATTGCGAGCGAGCGAGCGAGAGCGCGGTCTTACAAAACGCTGAGTTAGAGAGATTGATCGATGTGAAAAAAATGTATCATCTTTTTTTTTTCTGTCAGGAAAAAAAAACCTACGTTTTACTTTCGTTATTCTACGAACCATTCAAGTAGACAAATATTGGATAACATACTGTGGTCTCTTGCTCGTGGACATGAATTGTTCAGTACTGACGTCTGTCTCAGTAGGTATGTTAATAATTGCTGAATTATTCGTAAAAAAAAAGATTCATAAACTGAATTATTCATAAAACAAACGATTTTCATGTTCACTGTCGAAGTTGACTAGGTATATTTGATCAGAATTAATTTTCTTTATAATTATTACCATACCGATAGAGATGTATTCGATTCTACAGTGTTTCACATGTATCTGAAACATTATCAACCCTTCACAGCGTTTATTCCTCACAGTCTATGTTTTCAAGATCCTTCATAGAACATGCCTAGTCTTGAAAATTTACGCTGAGCTCTTGATGTTGATCAGGACTGTCTTTATAAAACAACTGTCTGATTAAGCGGGTATTTTTTAACATGCAATTCTCTGAGTTCATGAACATCAACGTATCATCCAAAGTACTATTTTGAAAGCGTTCTAGTCTTAATTTTTCAACAGCTTTCGCTATTTTCAATTTCACCAGAGGAATCGGAGTTTCTTACATCTTATTTCATGTTTATGAAAGGCTGCGAGAACTTGAACTACTACCCAACAGGTATATTTCTGTGCATCTGACAACAGGTGGTTTTCCCGACTGCTGGTCATGAGGGACGCGGTCTCTGAGACCGACATTGTTCTAGACTTTGTTAGATGTGGATTCTTCTGCCAATTCCAACACCTGACTGCAAGGCGATTCTTCTGATCGGAAAGAACAGCTCATGATTTCAAAGCCAAGAAGAACTCTAAACAAACTTTTTGAAACACCTGTCGTCTGCCCTTTTAATTCGTGACGCGTCACGCATTCGGTAAAGTCGGGGGATACACAGAGTGTAAACAAAATTTATTCAAAGTTTGTTTAACTAATTTAGGGCAAGTCTCGATTCTCTTTGCGATATGTGCTTCCAGTTTCCTAGCAGATTAAAAACCATTTAACTGAGGATATAGTCCGGTTTTACCATACAGCCATGCAGCGTGACGAATGAGAATGATAAAACTTTCGCGCGAAAATTAAGGGACCTGTTTTAAAACTTAGTAACTTACCGAGTGTTCATAAGGAGATTTGAAAAGTTTACATATCTTATTATGATATTACAGTGTCAATGCTTGATCCCGAAATCAACGGATCTACATTTAGTTAATTTTGGACCACAAACACAGAAACTCGAAAAAATGATATTCAATTTGGCGGGAAATATTTTTAACTGAAAATCGTAATGGTACGCAATTTCAGATGCCGTTTTCTCCGATTTACTCCTAGATACCAATTTTAAGTAAACTGGATTTTGTTAAGAGCACAAAATACTATCGGGAAATGGTTTTACTTTGAAAATAAACTGCCGCACTTTGGTGAAACAGTCGACTGAAAATGACTCATATTTGGGTGACACTCATTAACGATTCAGTGGCGATTTTTAGCGCCACTTAAAAAAACACAGTATTAAAGCAAAGAAGGTTTAATATATCTTAATCAACTTATAAAGAGATCAATGTCATAGAAAAAATACAAGAGCTTTTAGGAGTCATACGAAGTGTGTTTTACGGTTACGCAAAGTTGCCCGAAATCTCGGTTATTTTTGGCCGCTGGAGGGCCCAAAATAACGGAATGGTGATTTTTCGAAGAAAAACGAACGTCTACTTCTGCAAATGCCACCATTCCTAATCTTTTCAGGTAGCTTTTATACTGTGAAAAGATGAAGGTAAACGGGCGACCTCCATCTTTTGCCCCTGCCCGGTTTTCTCTCGGTCACTTAAAATGACTTACACAACCGCACCATCAATTTGCAGAGTTTGTTTTGCCGCCGTGATTTTCTCAGTTTGCCGTGGCGCGAGCTCATTTTGTTTTAATACTGTGTTTAGTTAGCAGCGAGTTCACTTTTTTTTCTGTATTTTGTTTTTGCCTTGAGTTGATTTTTCTTGCCCTGACAGTTTTATAGCAAATAAAAACAAGGTCATCTGAGTGAGATTCTTTTTACATTGAATAACTCATAGAGGTCCTGGAGGTGCATTAATTAGTGTACAGTTAACGTTGTAAATTTTTTTACTAAGATTTGTTATGCGCCTACCTGCGTACATGAGAAACCCAATAAAGTGCACTCGTCAATTTCAATTTTAGAACCTATCAGTGACAGGCTGTCACAGGGAAGAAAATTCAGACGGGACCACGAAATATATTGACGTCGCTTTCGTCAACAAAACCATGAGAGGTTTTTAACCATGAGCGAATAAACTTTATTTTGTACTTATATGGGCCACTGTATAGGCTTAGAAATGTATTGTGGCTGCTTATTTAGAAAAAAAATTAATAAATGGGAGCTCCGCTTTTAGGCCTGCCTAAATCTATATATTAGATTTTTACACCGAATTTTGGCAAAAAACGTATCCTTAGCCAAAATTGGATACAAGCTAGGGCGACGTGAATTGTACATTTTTCCAAGAGAGATCGGAAGCCAATTTATTCATTTGTTTTGGTCTTGCGACAAAACAGAGCTTTTTTGGAAACACGTTATTTCTTTCCTTAAGCACCATAATTTTTTACCAGAGGAATACGCTCTCAAAGATCTTGTCATTTTGGGTCTGAGAACTGACATCCAAACACAACACTATAACTTATTTCATGCTGTTACTACTTGCGAGATTCTATATCTGGCTTTGCAGAAGCAAAGAAATTATCCCAACTGTATTGGAAATTTTAAAACAATATAAAAAAGAAACAAACATTATCTTTAAACATATATTGTTCCTAATTGAAATTAATTTGTATTATTATTCCACTATTGCGCCATTTTACCACATTAGGGCAAAAGAACGCGCAAAATATGCCACGTTATTACACAGTAGAACAGGGCAAAAATATGGACTGAAAGCAGAGTGACAAAATGGCCGAATAAAACTTTACTTTTTAGTGGAATAATAAATCCCTTATTCGATGGTTTAACATATAATACGAGCAGACATTTTGCTCATTGCTCGTATTTTTCCTCACCCCTTCAGGTCTCGGAAAAATACTACGCAACTCGCAAAATATCCGCGCGTATTATATACTAAACTATCGAATAAGGTGTATGTATTTCAACGAAACTAATTTTTCAGTGTGTCAGCAAAGGTAAATAGAGTTCGAGGCTTCGCTGTTTTCTTGATAGTTCAACACACATGCAGGGAAAATGCTTCACCATATTACAATCTTCTAGGAATTCTCAAATTTGAAAATATGTACAAATTTAAAGTGGCTCTATTTACTCATAAAATTTTAAATGATTCAACAAACATTCCAACAGTATTTCATAGAACCCTTACTCGGGCATCTGAAGTCCATACCTACAATACACGATTTGCTGCGAATTTGAATTTTCACAGGCCAAAAGTAAATAATAACTATGGGTCCTCTACTTTTTCTTTTGTTGCATCAAAATTTTGGGAAATTATTCCAACAGATTTTAAAAAACTGCCTTACACTTCCTTTTATAAGCAATATAAATTATACCTTTTAAATACTCAATATTAATCTTCAGCATAATTTCTCTGAATTCTGTATAACTTAATTATGATTTATTCACTTAACTTGTTTAATTCGCATACTTTTCTTAATCACATTTTACTTCCTTTATTCTATTGTTTTTATTAATTAATGTGTCTTGTCTTTTTTTCTTTTTTAACGTGTCAGTGACCAACACGATAGCATATGCTTCTTTGGTCACTGAGCACATTTTGTTTTGGCTTTACTATTATTATATTTTCCTTATTTTAATTAATGAATTTTCTGTAATAGTGTGTGATAGTAAAATATGTCTGTAAATAGTGTGAAATAATAAAAATCTAAAATCTAATCTAATCATGCTCCTTATACAATCGCACAGCTTCAATTTTATTTCTTTTAGTAGTAATGCAATAAGTGTACGTTTTGTAACTAGTGTAATTAGCTTAAGCGGTTGTATTCTGAGTTTGCATGTAATGTAGAATGTGTGTTGTAAGCGTACTGTAATAACTTCAAGTATTGTGATTAGCGTAAGTAGTTCAAGCACTGTAATTAACTTTTAATTAAGTTGTTCAAGTTATTAGCGTAATGTAAGTAGCTCTACAGCTAGTAGTGTAATCAGTATAAGTAGTTGTATTGTAAGGTTTTGTATGTGTGCTACAATTAAAAATCAAAGTCTCCTTCGAGCCACCTCATGGTATCTGGTTATTATTCTTATGAACCTTTGTCTCTTTTCCAACTGTTTTAGTTGAAAAATGCAATAGAAATATATGAGGATGGAATGAACTTGTTGCGGAATGGGAAGGTTGGGTTGGGGGAGGGGGTGCTTCCATATATACATGCTATATGCCGCTGTGCAGGGTGGGGTTTCAAGCAATTTTTGCTCAATAAGACTAGGCTAGTACATTGTGATTGAAACTTTGCACTGAAAGAACCTTATGTAAATATAAATACAAATTATTACAGGAATCTTAAAAGCAACTGTCTGCAGTTGTAATAGAGTTTCTGAAGAACAACAAGTCTTAAGTAGAGTGGGAATTTTTATGTGTTTGATAGTTACATACTGTGATTACTCTTATGAAAAGACACATCAGTTGTGTTTTATCAGCTTTGAGCTTGGCAGTTGCCATTGTAGATGTATTTTTATATCAGTCTTTCATAAATCCATCAGTGCAATTTATGATCATGACAAGTTTGATGTTGCCTTCTTCTGAATTAGTGCAAAATTTGCACAGAATAAAATTTTGTTAAATCTGTTGCCTTGTTGACTTGTTGTTGTCCTTTGTAGCAAACAGTGTGACAATGATAATCTTTTAGTGACTACAGAAACTTCACTTTTGATCATCAGATGAAAACTTAATTTAATTCTGATAGTTGCCTTCAGGACAAAAACAACATTCACCTTATCAAATGTGATTTAAAACTAAATAATACATGTATTTGAAATCTAGCTTGTGTCATAAAGGCCAAATTCAATCGCAATGAGCTATATATGGTCAACACTTGAGATTAGAACTGTTGTAAATAATATTATCCAAAAACGTGAAGATGTTAATTTTTATCAAGTAAACAAATGCACTTGTCAACTCTAAATTATCTGGTTATATATTTAATTTTCAAATTAACGTAAAATTCACATTTGGACAAATGAAAGAAACTCGAAAATATAGTTTAAGGTTTCATCATCCCGATTTCATTAAAACTGAAGCGAAAATGATGAACAAATAATAACACTAATTTCAGTAAACGCATGCCAAGTCGGTTTGCTGCTTGCATGAGGAAAATAACTCCTACATTTATATGCACACCTAAAAGAAATAACGACAGAAACTTGTTATTATCGACGGAAACGAATGCCACAAATACAAATGGTTTTCGTTGTTTGCAGGAAATTATGAAGCAAGTTTCCCAACAAATGTTAAAATATAGCTGCAGTTCATTTGCTACAAGCCATATACAAAATGAAATACGATGGTAACCAAGGGAATCGTACCTTTGCTTCCAGATAGTAAAGCATTCATTTCATTTGAGCTTGCAGCATAATTTCTTGTTGCGGCTGCATAATGGTCATTTAGTCGCCGTCCAAATGTATGTAAACATTTCCCAACGATCGATCAATCATCACGTTTAAGCTAGACTTTGGTGCTCATTTCTCTGCAGTCGAGTATTCTTAAGCATGATTCCATTTCGTCTAAGAACTCCACAAACGTGTATTTTGATATGATCATGACATGAATGCAACGAAAAACCCATCTGGATCTCGCCATACTGGATCTCTCCATGTGCTTGGGTAATTTGGGCAAGTTTCTGCCTACATCTTGATGGATACATCGCCACTTTTAACCCAATTGTTCACTTGAGCATTCTTGAGCACATTTTCTGATGGTTTGTGAGGTCTTCAAAAGTGTATTTTGATCAAACGTGTAGCGAAAGGAATAAAAATCCGCCTTTACAATTTTAGCGTCGGACTCGACACGACAGACACGACACGACAGACACGACATGTTGCAAACATGTACTGCCGCCTTTGTTCCACCCCCTCCCCCCACATATACGAACATAAGACAATGGCCCGACTTTGTGGACAAATCAAAACCTAGCGGGGGAGACAGGAGTAAATTTGTTTAATTCACTTTTAATGGAGATTTAATGCATACATTAATTGTTTAACGGGATTCATGATACCATGAGGTAAAAAGGAACACAAAAAACAGAATTTTTAACAGAACCATGAAACAGTTCAGACATTGCCTGAAGATAATATGTAAATGTCGTTAAGCTGTTCTTTGTACTGTGTAAATGTTTTATTATTAAAAGTTATTTGGGAGACCCGGATGCATCGTTTCGCCTTGTCTAGTGTATTGAGTTTGGCAGGGAATTGCTGATAAAATAGGCCAAGAGAGGAAAAAAATGTGACACATAAGGGGTGGTGAACGTAGTGTTCTTAAAAGCTATTTCTAAGCTATCGTGATGAGAAGAAACATCTCTTCCTGGTCTGTAGTTTGCTAATGTTGATTTGTTTTGTTGGTTTTAGATTATCTGCACAATGGAATTAAAGACAACTTGGAAGTTTTTGTATCTCGTCGTAATCTTTTTTGCCGTGAACTCACTGGAAGAAGGTAATTTATTCATTGCAGAATCAAAAACCACATTCACGCCGATCTAGTTTTTATCAAGTTTTTTGGTGTTGAAGCGGCCAGACTAGAAGTGCTCCAGACTTCAATTGAGGAGGAAGGCTAAGATCTCTCCATTCCATGTTAGTTCCTCAACGACCTTTTGAAAAAAATAGGAAATGCTTACAATTTTTACGGTAGAAAACGAGCTGTCTTTCTTGTTATTTCATCCAGTGAGAGACTAAAAGAATAGTAAAGGAAAATGATGGCGCTACAACTGGGGGCAAGTCAAACGCAGTTTTCCCGTTTCCATTTCTCTTCCCTCGCCTTGCCTTTATAATTCTTCGCATCTCGCTCAACGAACTAAGTGAACAAGGGACTGTTCGTAAGTCTACTTTTACGGGAGTGGATAAAAAATTAAAACCAATTGAAATCTTAAAATAGATTAAGGGTCAATATAAGTTAAAAATATTAGGGAAGTAGTAAGTATATGATACGTTTGAGTATACCGTTTACGGACGGAGTAGTGGTTGGGGTAAGCTGAGATATTATTGAAAGTTTGATATTTATTTTCCTTTTCTGATACCTGTTTTAAAGGTGTATACCACCATCCCCTGCCCCCCCCCCCCCCCCCCCCCACCAATGCTCATGATGATGATGATGATGATGATGGTGGTGGTGGTGGTGATGATATATCTCCTTTTTGTCAAACAAAGAGTATCTCAATATAACTCTATGATTCTGTTTTTCGTAGCTACCTGGGTAAAGGTAAATTCATCTCCAGTGTCTTTTGGCACGAAAGATAGCCAGTATGGCGCTTTCACCATGCCATTTACAGGCGACCTGGCCGCAATGAAACTGGTTAACCTGCACGGCTATGTTACCTGTGATACTCGACATTCCAACTACTACTCTTACTGGGGCTGTGGTGCATTTAATAATCAACAAGTTGACGTTGTCATAACAAACGACAACAATCAGGTTCTTTTGCCAATAGACGCATTGATAGTGAACGACGTTCTGACTTCCATAATTCCCGGATACTCCGCGAGTACCCCTGAGCTTGTGATGTCGTTTATCGAGCCCCGTTCGGTGCTATCAGGCCAAGAGTTGCGCCTGTGGTACGCTGAAGATTTAAAGGATGTGAGTGAGGAGGACAATGGCGGATTTGCCACCGCTGAGGTTTACGCCCTTTACATCTGAAGAGCCCTGGGAGGTCTCCAACTACAAGATTCAGGCGGATTTTCGGATTTGGTTTCACTGTCATTTGCTTTCTAGCTATAGCAAAGGGCTGTTTCAATTGAAATAATGTTTAGTTTGCGACATATTGCTGTATGTAGCTAGTTCGAGAGAGCAAAAAAAAGGTTTTTTGGCTTAGTTTGAATTAACTGATTGTATGGCATTTCTGCACATCATTAAGGAACAAGAAAAATAAATTGAGGGTATAAATGGAAAGAGTTGTAATCTTTCGTCGTGATTCGCCTCGCACTGCATCAACATTGGAAATCTCAAAGTTTGGATTTTTCCGACAATTTTGTGTCCAAGAATTCAGCGCAGATTTAGAACTTCATGAGGTGGCACTGCAGCGAGGCAAACTAGGAATACTGTAGTGTGTCATGATAGATGCGGCATTCTAAAAGAGCGCTTTTAAAAAAGATAGAATGCGTTAAATTCAAATTTGCACATTTAAACGACTTTAACTTGCGGGCAAAAATTAAATTAAAAAATCCGCTTCTGTCATAACACACCAGAGGTTTTGACTGATCTAATTTTGATAAAAATCACAGTGTTGTGGTCTTCTACTCGATCCGCAAATTTGGACACAAAATCATGGATTTTTCAATCACTAATGGCGCTCTAGCTAGTCCATGAGCCAAGTCCCCAAAAATGGATTTTCGTAGCACCCCCGCCCCCCATATACCTAGTAAAATTGGTGTCAAATTAAAGCTAAAGGTCTGAATTTTCTAAAACTACTTGTTACCAGGATGGTAACTGGTGCATAAGGGAGATAGGGCAAGGTTTTTTCGAAGTGGTGGGGGATGCTTTTTACTTTGTAAATACGAGTGATGAAAAAAGTCTAATGCAAATCACGAAATACTCGCCCAAAGTTGATTAAATCTTCTACAAATATGCTTAAAATTAGTATTTTGTCATATTTCACACTTTTCATGATTCTGCGACCAGCCTTTTGTACCCGTTGCCATGGAAACCATGAATATATCTCATGGCTACTGTATTTCGTTAATTACAAACGCTGTTTCTTATGATTACAACCCAGTTATCACGAAAAAAATCTTTTTGTGTTTTCTCCTTGCAATTGCATTTGTTTGTTTGTACAACAATGAATGTCAAACCTTTGTTTCATCTGCATTTAGTAAGCACAAGGCAGGTCCTTCATCTTTGAAATTTGATGAACTAAACCAAAGTAAGGAAATTTCCTGCGTCTTTTTAGCAAAATGGCCGTTAACTGTGGAAGAAAATGGGCTCACATGAATGCCTAAGGCCACTCTAGTCATATTTAGAACCTCTTTCTATATTTTATTGCTTATAACAAAAATGTTTTGGCAAGACCAGAATGCATGTAAGGTCAAACTAAGGTTACACTCAAGCTAGAGGGGCAAAAAAAAGAAATCTTTGAAGTAAGTTAAGCTGTGTCTCTTGATAACTGCATGTTGCTCTGTTATTTAGCAATATATTTGCTCGATAACGTTCCTCGGCATCACGTAATGTTGCAAAAATATAAAGGATATTACAACAAACAGATTGCACTTTTCAGAATTTTACAACAGCAAGAAATAGACAACACCTTTATTTGTCTGGAAAGGGATTTAACTACATGCAAAAGTCTGTTTTAGCCATAGCCTGAGTCCAGTGCTTAACTACTCGTCTTCACCCTCGTCGTTGTCATCAACATCGTCATCTCCATCTTTAGGGTCTTTTGCACTGTTCATGCAATCTTCAGAGAAAGCACGAGCTTCTGTGCAAGGAAAGCCGTTACCGACACATGAGCATCGCCTCGTTTGGCAATTGCCACGTCACCCACAGCAAACTAACTCCATCACAGCCTGTGGAGCTGGCGCCAGGTCTGTCCAAACGATCTCAAGGCGCCGTTCTTTCAGTTGCCATCCATGGTTAACCGGTTCTTGCTCAATTCTTGGCTGCAAGGCTTTCTTCCAGAGAAAAGCTTGGTATTTAGGTGGTATTGGAGGGCAGCGCTTGTTGGCAGAAGTTAGTGAGACTGCACGTTTTTTCCTTTGCAGAACATTTAGTAACGTAGGTCATTGACCAGCTTGCACAGATTATCGTTGTATAACCTGCAAACCACTTCTTCTAACCTGATTATGCTCTTCGCACTCAGCGGAAGGCTCTCTCCAAGGGCTCCAACACTGTCGCTTATGACTTGGTTATCTCTGACCATTTCAAACGCCCTTTTCTTGCCCCTGCCTGCAAATGAACTCACAGCGTCACAATCTGTTAACGCATGCAAACTAGGGAGGACTCAGCATACCATGGGACCCAGCTTCTCACACTGTCGGGGGACGCTTATTAAGCGTGATCTGCTTTTTGTTCCACTTATCAAAGTCAGCTCGGCAGGAATGGCTGATTGGTGGTGACATGCCAACACTTCTACATCTGTATCCGAGGAGACTATGGCGACCCTTTCATGTTCATGTGAAGATGCGTGGGACGCATGGAGGAACATCCGTGTATCAGCTTCCTCTTGGTCGGTATACAGTTCTGTTTCGTCAGTCCCTGTCATACTTCCATCGATGATTACAAGCTTGGTGTAGTGGTTACGATCCTTTCAGCATATTTTTGCTTCGACCACTCCTGAGAAAGGAACTCCACAAGACGCACTTTGATGCCATCGCATGACAAGTACTTCTTCCACTGGCGTGGGCAGAACTGCTGGGAGCTAGTTATGGCGACGGCTAGTCGACTGGTATTGCTTCTTCTTTCCCTCTCTATGTTACCGATGAAGATGTCTGGGTACTGATCTCCAACAAAGTCAACTCTTCTTGCTTCCCCTGCCTACGTCAGTATTCTCTTGAAAATCATAACTGCCAAGTCGGAGAATCTCTCTGGTATCTTCCTCATCGTTTGAAGCAATGCCATTGCGTCAATGATGACTGCTGTTGTTTGAGCTGGCAAGCGCTGAAGGCTCTCTACCCCATCCTCTAGAGGTTTACGTAGAGCCGCTTTGTTGGTTTTCACCAGCGCGCCATCAAACAGCGCCAGCGACCATGGAAGCGGGCCCCGCTCGTGGATTAGCAGCTCTCGGAGAACCATTTGCCTGCTTTCGCCAATAACGAATAATCTTGCAAAAAGATTTCTGTCTGTTCTTAGAATGACAGCCCTACCTTCCTTTGACACGGTCGTCTTCTTTTGAAGGTCACGGAACGTACCAAGCTTTAACTTGGAGAGTGGGTCAAAGAAACCGACAGAACCAAACGGTTCTTCAACTTTGAGGACCTGTAACTGGGTGCAGTCACTCCTTCTTCGGATAACTTACTAACGAAGCGTTCTAGCAATTCTGACATCTTCATGGCCTTTTCCTCCCTCAGGACTGCATCTTTAACAAATTCTCTAATGTTGCTAAACGCTCTATTATAGCTTTTGCTAGCTAAGTCCTCGTCTTCGCAATTTTTCTCTTCCAATTTTTCATGGGCCCCTGTTCACACATATCGAACGTAACAGGATTTGTGATACTTTATTCCAATTCCAATTATGTCTTTGCCTTGTAATTGTAATAAAAGGCGTCTGTCACCCCAAATCTCAGCGTTCTGAAGTAGTGATGCACTCCCAGTGGCTGTCGTGTTTAAAATTAACGGTTCTCTTGACCTTGCCCCTTTGTTCTTCGTTAGCTTTGTTTTGTCTTGTTGACAAATAGCGCATTTGTTTATGTCAAACGCATCAACCTGTGACCTTAACGTACGTTTTGCTGGCGCAGGCTCGGTAATTGAATCATCATTATCTTTGACAGGGTCTTGGATGAGAACATGACGTTGCTTCTCAACGGCCCTTGCGACTTTGACCTTATCAGTGTATACTTAATAACATTGTCTGTAGTATTTGCCCTTTGGCCCTTCTTCCCAGAAACCTTTCATCTTGGACCATATAGCATCTTTCCGTCTCTTTGCGCACGTTTGAAACGTAAGCCAACTTTTTTCGGAAACCTTAGTTAACGTCCCTGACTCATCTTCTACATGACATGACATCTTCCACATGGATGCGATGGCTGAACTGAGCAAGAAGGTTGTTTCTTTGCCATTGCCTGACCGTTACATCATCAATGGAAATAAAAAGCCTAATTGTATAAATCACAAGAGGTAATATTCTACTTTTCAAATCATTAGATTTAAATCTCTTATGCAAATACAAGTTCCATGCTCCTGTAACATTATTCGATTTTTCTCTTTCAAATCTCATTATCAATTCAGATGGTACTGGTTCTTGATAAGTTCTTAAAATTTTGTTCCAAAAAACATGTTTTTGTCAAATGTTTCATAAAAAATTATTAATCTACACTAGATTAAAAGATAATAGGAGGCTTCGTTTGCCAAAAAAAAGCAATTTCTTACCTTCTGCTGATTCAGCAAATTTTCAAGATGCGGACCCTGCCATGTGGTTCCTTTGTGCATGATGGGACAAGGGTCGAAATGCATGCGATTTCAAGGGGAAAACACGAAAACAATGGACTTTTTCGTGATAATTGGGCTGTAAACGTAAGAATACGACATTTGTAATCAAGGAAATATCCGAAATGGGGTTTGTTTACCGTTTCCATGGCAACGGGTAAAAAGGCTCTCCAAAAAATCATGAAAAGTTTGAAATGTGACAAAATAATAATTTTAATTGTATTTGTATAAAATTTTGCGATTTGGCATCACTTGTATTTACAAAGCAAAACCTAGCTCCACTCTCCCCCCGTAAAAAACATGCCCTTTCTACCTTATGCACCATTCAACTTCCTGGTAACAAGTAGATTGAGATAATTTAGACCTTCAGCTTTAATTTGATACCAATTTAACTAGGTGTCAAGGGGGGTGCTACGAAAATCTATTTTTAGGCCCTTTGTGAAATTTGGCTCATGGACTATAATAGAATACACGAGATATCAGTTCCCAAAAGAACGCATATTCTGAAAACGGAATACTGGTGGCGGAGGTAACCTGAGAACTACTGTATCTGCGCACGCGCGAGCTTCGAATATTCAATTTTTTCTGAAATTAAAAAATGTTGCAATATGGCTGAAGTATTGCCCGTAAGTACCAGCTTTTTGGCTATTTGCTCGATTTTTCGGTTAGATGCATTTAATAGAAGCCTTTGAAAGGAAGATGACGAAGAATTGTTTGTGCTGCTGGCTGCTTTGCGCATTTGACGTGATAATTCAAACGGTCTATTGTAACGTCAGTATGCGTTTGATCACACAATTTCAATCGATTCCTTTCAAGATGTTTGCTCGAAGCAAAATTTATGATCATCAAATATCAAGCTAACGTTCACATGAGAAAAGGTCGATTGTCGTCCTTCAGGAAGGTTTGCCTTGCCTTGGTATGGGTCAGCAATCTTTCCTGTTTAAGGTCACTAATGGATTCTAAATATTGCACGTGTATCGTTTTCCATTTTCAAACAAAGATTGAAACAAAGAAAGCTAAAGAGTACCTTCATAAAAAGATAAGTGTTTATTTTGCAGATTTCGATGATAGAGATGACTTGGCACCATAAACCATGTCGTACTATACAAAGCGTTTTTAGCATGAAAAAGTAGACTGCGAGACACCAACACAACTGGAACCGATAAAGCAGGGTAGTATGGTATGTCTGAGCAAACTCAACCCCCTCCCCCCTCCTCCTCATAGACTGTTCAAGCCTCAGTCTCTTACACTAAATCTTTTCCAGTGCAATATTAAATCTTAAACAAGCGTTGAACAGGAAAACAACAATGTTATTAAAGTTAAAAGCGAGACACAAATGATTGACGCGACTTAGGCGTCTATAAGTCTAAGCAAATTACAGACTCTTGAAAATGTCGCCGTTATATATGGAAAATAAATCAATTACCACTTTATTCACCTTTAAAATTCACCATAAATTCACGGCATATCACGACTTTCGGTTTCTACCTAATCTATTTCGTGCAAGTAAGGATGCCCAAAAATTGTCTGAATCTTAAATTTCCTACTCACTTTAAATAACAAATATATTAAAACTTTCCAATTAGTGACATTTAGTTTTCTTAAACGTGCAGCAACTTTTGCCCACCTGGTTAGTTTTGAAGCTCAAGTGCCACCTGATATTGCTTCATATTTACCCTATCGTGTGTGAAATGCATTGTACTTGTTTAAATGACAATAGAGATAACGATCTTGCTCAATATAACAAGCGTCGTCTATCATCATTCTTTTAAAGCTCTGGCACTCCTACTGCATCTGCTTGATAGCAATGTTTGATTAAAACTCTTTAACAAAATTTGAAGTGAGAAATATTCCGTTAAAAGTAAATGGTGAAAAACTGTTTAATTGCAAAAAACAAGAAAAGAAAATGGCAAGTAGACTTTCAAAAAAACTTCCACACTTACTGGTGGTGTTTTATATCACTGTACTCTCGCCAGCTGACTGTTATCAGTCATGCTCGGTTCAGTTCTCCACTGATTTCAAGTCTTCTGTTACAACCAGTACCTGTCTCCTATACTGGATCCCAGAATAAACAAAGCACTGTTTATGGTCCAAAAGTGACACTCATTATTCATACTCCATTCATTATCAGAGGTCCACCTGGCTACACAAAAACCTAAAATTTGTGCATGAAATATCTATTGTATTAAACAAACCTTTCAATAGCTATTGTTTCCGCTCCCATTTTATTGGACTAGTTTTGAGAGGTGAGAGACTGTTGTGCGACCAAAACTTACTAGGCTGGGATCATTTTTGAGGCACTAGACTATAACATCTAGTTCCTTGGTTGAGTATTTAAATTTGTAAACAAAGGCTGTGGTAACGCCCGTGCTAGTGTACAACGCATCTGGTTCACAAAATACAGCAGACTTGAGTTCAATACTGATCTGTAACATTCGATGTCTTCGATTGTAACAGACGTCATTAGTGCCGCTATCGGTTTGCTTGTTAATAAAGGTAGAGATGTGGTAGCTGAGAGGCTCAGAGAAGGTGACGTAGCTGATGAGGCTATTCGTAAGTGGATTGTGCGTGAAATCACTGAAGTCAGTTCAAGGTTGAACGGATTAGCAAGAAAAGACCTGAAAACAAGTATCACCCACTTCAGCAGTGGCTTTGTCAACCTTTCTGAGGCACTCAACAAGGCAAACAGTGGCGATGACTGCTCAGTATCCACACAAACAACAATGGAAACGGCAACTGATGTAAATATACCCGAGATTCTTAGCCAGTGGAAGGCCACTGACTTGGATGAATCAGGTAGGAGGATGCTCTCGTATGCAAAATAAG
Organism: Meandrina meandrites; assembly: GCA_963693305.1. Taxonomy (NCBI): domain Eukaryota; kingdom Metazoa; phylum Cnidaria; class Anthozoa; order Scleractinia; family Meandrinidae; genus Meandrina; species Meandrina meandrites. Next base: position 15,685,119 of record OY855908.1, read on the forward strand.
ACTTCAAAGAGGCTGGAAAAAAAGTAACAGAAGCCTTTAGTAATGAAGATCTTGAAATGTCTCACCGCATCCAAGCAATGCTTATTTGTGTTGCGGCGAGAATACTTGAGAATGTGGACCATCCTAGGGATGCATTAGCAGTGTGTAGACTGTGCCTTCATGAACTACACTCCATGCCAGCGGTTAAGAACAATTTTAAAGTCGCACTCGACAATCGCTTTTGGGCTCGTTTACAACGGAATAAACGTAAACAAATTATTTCGAATGTCTGTCGCATAAATCGCGTCATTTACGATGTGATGCAAATTGTCTGTGAAGCTGTAGACCTCGAAAAGCATTGTGTTGTCATCGGAAAAGAAACACTGGTCGATATACATTGCGAGACGTAAGGGTAACTCAAACACTGCCTAAATCGGACATCGTACACTGCTGTGTTACACCACGTCTACTTGGCCAGGACGGAGAAAAGCCAGACAGTAAGCTCAAGATGCCCCAAGGTATCGCTACAGATAGACAAGGACAGTTTATAGTGGGAGACAATGGGGATCGCGACGTAAAAGTGTTTGACCGCAGTGGCAAGTTTGTTAAGTCTCTTTGCCCAGGACCTGATGAAGGCGATGCAGAACTATCCATTAGAGATGTAGCCACTGACAGGCATGATAACATTTATGTTCTTGTTAGACTGGAGAAACTGACAGGTTTTCCCGAGTTTGTTGTGTATGTTTTTACTAAGAACTTTAGACTAAATCACATGTTTTCCCTGAAAGGATCCCGAGGTTGTAAAATGACAATAAACGAGAACGACAAATTGATGGTACTACGAGAACATTTTAGAAACTGTATCGTTGATGTGTACAAGACTGACGGACAGTTTGTTTACAGTTTTGGAGAAGGAAAATTAAAGGATGCTTCAGCTATTACTGCTGCTCACAAGGGTCGTGTTTTGGTGGCGGGTAAAGATGGCTCTCGTGTTCATGTGTTTAGTGAGACGGGAGAATATCTTCTGAGCTTCCCAGTACAAGGATTTTATTTCTCTCTAAATATTGCGTTTTACAGGTCAAGAGCTGGACAAGTTGTCGTTGCAGGTAATGAAAACTTAAAAAAGAACCGTTTGTACACGCTCATATACACCGTAGAAGGTAAACTAGTGCGTACCATTCAGCTGGATGGAAAGGGAATTGACTACTTATCAAGGATTACGGTATCTAAAGAGGGGCACTTTGCTATAGTTTAACAGGGATCGCAAGATTCCGAAAAGGTTCTTGTCGTATGAATGTGATGTGCTGGAATGGCACAGCTGACCTTTTTTTAATAAAACCGTAAACGTTACTCCGACAAAGTGACGTTTTATAGCTACTATAAACGCTTGTGTGTTCATGAGTCTGACCTCAATGTAGGTCTAAAATGTTTCTTGAACAGTTTATTAAATGAGGTTTGGCTAGATTATGCTGAGAATTGTCAATATTGACATTTTTGAGGTCATATCCCAAATCGTCATAAGAAAACTTAGTTAAATACAATACCAAATTTTGTTCGGTACTCGCGCGAGTAGCGACAAAAATACGCACATGGGAAATAACGTTTCTTTACTCTTAACACTTACTATCTGTGCTTTTTCCCTGTAAATATCATTCGAGTGATAACGCGGCATTTTTGCTATCATTTTGTGCATATCATACATTACAATGTGTGTAAATCTTTGGATAAGTTACTATTAGCTAAAAAGCTGGACCCGTGCACGATAGTCAACAAGAACAAGTAACTGTACTTAAATTGGGTCTAGCCATTATTATTTATAGTTTTTAACTACATGTACTTTAATTACCTTACAAACTAATAAATGAAACAGAAAATGACTGGTTAGTTACGCAGTGATATTTTTACGGTGGTGACAGCAGATGGAGTTTCTGGAGTTTTTCTTGCGTTTCAATGTACCAGCGAAATCAACCTTGTTTAATCACAGTAGTAGGTAGTCTTACGACTGTCAAAATTGCGGCCCTCGGGTTCTCGATCGAATTGGATTTAGAAATGCTTGGGGCTTTATTATTATAAACAAGAGCAAGGACGCGAACCAACAATACACTAACTCAACCTACATGACGTTGCGTCAGGGATTCGAGCCCGGTTGCTTTCCTGGTATAAAAATAAACTGATTCGCCTACTAAACTGCATCCCCCGCGATCCAGTCTGATAAAGCGCGACTTCTAGAATGAGTCTGGAAGAAACCTGGGGAAAATGGTATATACATGTTCAGCTTTCTGGTGAATGGTCGTCTCCATTTTCATAAATATCAAACACGGATCTCGCAAGCGACTACTTTTATTTCACTTTGAACCATTTTCAAAATACGTAGCATTTCATTTCACTAAATGTCTAGCAACTTTTGTTTGTTGTTGAAGCTCACGTGCCCCGCGATATTGCCCAGCATTTACCCTCTATGAGTATGAAGTGCGCTTATTCGGAAAGATAATAAAGATAAAGATCTTGGTCAATGGACTGCCTGCGTCATCACTCGAAATTTCTAATATTCTCTTATTCGTTTTGCTCAATTTCTTTGATCTCAGTGGTGTTAAAGTAAAGATTTGGCTTCAAAAGGAAGAGAGAAAAGTGTTAAAAAGAGCACAGCTCAAAGCTTAAACATCACAACCACCTCCTACTGATGTTAAGAGTTTGTTTCATTGTATCATTCTAAGCCTGAGATCACTTAACGGTGCCATGTTAGGTTTGATTCAACCCTAATGCATCAAGTGGTTATTAGTTTTAGAAGGCGGTATGCATACTTAATTCTCATCTCGTGAAAATACGAGTAAAATAAAACGAATATACTTTTCACCGTTTAAATTGTTTTAAGGCAATTATGGGAGGAACCAGCTAAAAGGACACTAAAAATCTGCCTCGCTGAAGCTCTTGAATAAACATTGTTTACTCTGCCTTGAAATTAAACATTTAATATGCAAGATTGAAAAATACTGCGTCAGCCAGCAAAACCACCTTCTTAGTCTTTTGTGGTTCATTGGACTATAACGCTCAGCTCTGCTTCGCAAATTTAATTTTGCATTCAAAGCCGTTGGCGAAAATTTGCTTTTCTTTTGGCGCTCAGTTTATCAATACGTTATGTATTCCATTCTAGCGACAGTCTTTAAGGCCTCTATTGGCTTGCTTGTGAATAAAGGTACGGAGGTGGAAGCAGCAATGTTCCAAGAAGGCGATGTAGCTGATCACGAATTTCGCAGTTTCGTCGTTCATGAAATCGAGCAGGCCGAGTCAGAGATGGAAGAAAGAGAGGATCTTAGGATAACTGTCAGCCACTTCAGGGAAGGAGTAGTCTATTTCTTTGAGGTACTCGACAAGGCACAAACTAAAGGAAAAGGTTCTTTGGAGGTGCCTAGTATGGTAAGCACCACACCAACAACACTACCTTCCGAGATTTCCATTTCGAAACACGAAGACGATATTTCACCAGTTTCCTTAGAAGAAATACCGTGGGAAGGCCCTCGAAGACAACTGAGACCAACTTTGAATGAGCTAATGGCTTCTACCGACGGGGCATTCCAACTACTTTCCATTGAATCATCGCCAAGTTCCAAGACTTCAATTTCTACGAAAGAGGCATCCCAAGTACGTTATAAAGAAGGCAGTCCACTGCTGCTACGGCAGGAACGAATTTCCGAGAAACGGTTTCGGAGAGTCGAATTACCGAACCGCCTCGAGCTAAAAAATCCGAAAGCGATTCACAGGAGCTCTAGAAATTCTACCGAAACGCGTTATGTTGAAGGCAGGCCACTATTGCCAACCTCAAAAGCCACAGGACTGAGAAACTTGAAAATAGCTGAGGGGAATGATTTTAAGACATCACTGTCGCGCTCAAAAAGAGAGTTCAAGAACGCTTATTTAAAGGCAACAGAAGCCTTTAATAACGAAGATCTAAACCTGTCTGATCGCATTCAAGCAATGACCATTCGCGTTGCGGCGACATTACTGGAGAAAGTAGAGTATCCCGAGGATGCGGTAGCTCCGTGTATGTTGTACCTGGAAGAGCTACACTCTATGAAAGCCGTTCAGGCCAGTTTTGACATGGAGTTTATGACTGGCTTCAGAAGAAGCTTCACGATTCGCTCAAGGAAAGATGTAGATTACCGCGCATTAATTTCTTGTGTCTGTCATGTGAATCGCGTTATATATGATATCATGCAAAGAGTCGGTAAAGTAAACCTCTTGATGACTTGGCCGTGTGTGAATACTGCCTCCTTAATGAAGTTGCCGAAAACATTTAGTGATGTTGATCCATTGCGTGACTCCAGAGTGACAAACGTACTGCGAGAACTGGGGATGGAGCACTACTGTGTTACACCATGGTCATTTGGTCAGGAGGGTGAAGACGAGCACAAGCTGAAGGATCCACGTGGGATAGTCACAACCACAGAAGGGGAGTTCATTATTGCAGATCATGGGGATCGCAACGTAAAGGTCTTCGACAGAAACGGAAAGTTTAAATTCTCTCATCTTCTCCCACCTGTTGATGATGTCCGCGATGTAGCCATTGACAAGAACGACTGCCTTTATGTACTGGTCGGAGTGCAAAACTCTGCTGGGAATAAGGCAACGGGTGTGTGTGTATTCGAAAGAGCGGCCGAAAGTACAAATTTCCGCTAAGAAAAGGGTTCACTGGCTATAATCTAACAGTTGACGACAACAGCAAAGTGATGGTAACAAGCTTGAGTCAAACGGTAGAAGTGTACGAAATTAATGGAAAGGCTATCCGCAGGTTTGGAGAAGGAACACTGAAAAGTGATGCATTTGCTATCACTGCTGCTCATGATGGGCGTGTTATGGTATGGAGCAAACTTCAGCAGATATTCAAGTGTTTAGAGAAACAGGTAAACCTGTTTTAAATTTTCACGTGGATGGATCTTACCACACTCACGAGCGCTATCCTAAAATCGCATTTCACCAGGCAACTGAGCATCTCGTCGTAGCTGGTTTTGAAAAGAAAAATTTCCGCCTAGATATGCTCATATTCACCAAACACGGAGAGTTTGTACGAACAATCCAGTACGGTGAAGAAAGGATTGATTACATTACAGGAATTACGGTGACTAAACAGGGACGTTTTGCTGCTGCCGTTCGTCAGGTGGACTCGGATGGCCAGTTCCGTTCCAAAGTACTTGTTGTGTGAAAATATTGGCAACAATTAACTTTTTTTCCTTTCCAAAATACTATTTCTGTGTAGCTTTTTAGAGTTAAATTAAACTGTGTTGCTATTTCATTAGAGTTAAAATGACTTTCATATTAGACATTTTTTGGGCTTCCAAGCGTTCGCCTAACTTTTATCTGGGAGACTCCAGGTCGATCCCTCGCCTACAATCAATAATGTATGTAAGAATTTGACACTGGTGCTCGTTATCAACAATGTGGCATAAGTCCATATTTAACAATTATTCTTTGAAATCGAGGTGAATAGTGGCAGAATATTTACCGAGCCGCGTAGCGACGAGGTAAATATTCTGCCGCTATTCACCGAGATTGAAAAGAATAATTGTTTTAGTATATACACACGAAGTGATCTCAAAACAGACAATCTAGACATTTTCAAAATTGAAACCTATGAAAGGCAATTTTATTGACGTCTAATTTGACGTCTCAATTCATGCGTGAAACACGTACAAAACTATTTACAGATTCTTTTAACATGGCAAATACACAAGCTTCGATAAAATCCTCGTCAAAATGGTCCTTTTACACAGTTCAAATCGGCAACTTTAATCGAAAGTCTGCTTGGAAATCGATAACTGATCAAACAAAGTTTTCGAAGTTATCGAGAAAGGCTTGTTGTTTGGCTCGTTGCGAAGGTGCCTGTCAATGGCGGCTCGAATTGAGGTGAGTGCTACCTTGCTGTAATATGACCTGTCTTGTTTTCTTGCGGAGATATAAAACTTCAATTCTTCTTGTTCTATTTCCTCGATTTCGGTGAGAAATTCGTTCTGTCCGGCAAACCAGTCTACAAAAATACTCGTAATGAGTCAAATTGTAGTCGTGAAGATTAATTGCTGCCTATTTAGTGATAGGTCGAATTGATCACAGTAATTATCTCGATAAACAAACTGAAAAACACTTGTTTGCAAAACATGACTTCTTCACTTATCTTTAAAAACTTTTAGGCCAGAGTTCGTTGGCTTCTTGGTGTTTTCTGGCTCGCTGTCGTCTTTTATTTTCACTATTTTTGATTCTGAAACGCTAGCGAAACGCGAGTTTACGCCGGCCATTTTGTTTTATGTTTTATGGGATAATGCATTATCCACTCGGTAGCGAGTGAATAATGCGGCATTAGCCCGAGATAGCGAACCAATCAGATTGCTGGAATAGCCAAGATCACTGAGTGTGTATATACTAATTAGGTTTATTTATCTCAGTAGTCTAGTCTAGTGTTCAGTTTTAAATGTTAAGCCAGGTAAAAGCTATTAAGCTGCTGGATGGACTGCGTTGGAGTAAACCGTAGGCCTACTCCCATTGAAAGGCCCAGATTCGGAAAACAATTTTATCGTGATAATTTTGATAATTAAGAAGAAATCTTTATAGCGTGAAGAAATCATGGCATGTGTTACGCCTGGCAGAACAGAACGCAAAAAAGCCTATTCAATTAGCAGGGACACACACATCAGTCAAACACTCTAGATAATACTAAAATATAAGAGATGTAAGATGTGTGGAAATGAATAGTAGCCTTCGTTCCTGACTGAACAATATATTTGTTTCATTGGGTGTCACGTAAGTCTGCTCAGCGTAACATGTACCAAAAACATCATTCGTTCCACATTTACATGATTTATTGGTTAACCATTGCACATTGTTATCACGCCATAATGTAGCCTGTTATTAATATGCAGTTTGTTTATAGCCAAAAAAAACATAAAAAAATGTAATATTTTCGTTACTATTATTTGGCAGTTTTTTTTATAAATGAGGTAACAGATCGAAATATTAATTAAGTGATGATAGTTGGGGAGCTAGAGGCTGAAAAGGGCGTTTCACACGACCCAAAGTACTGAAAAGGTTTTAACACGTATTTCAATAGATTAAAGCCTCCTCTTTCATGCTAGGTAGTTTGTGGTTTCAAATTGTGGTATACGTTTTTAGTTATAGCTATGTTCTTGTCAGTCGGTACAGGTCACACAGAGTGAAACGTGAAAACGAGGTTTAAGTTGCCACTCAATCTATACATAGAAACTTATTCAATAAGAAAACTAAGGCTATCCAGATATGTTGTAAGACTCTATGAAAGTCAATTTTATGAAAAGCACCACTGCTTTGTAAAGAAATCACGTGATAATTGCTCTCGTTTTACGTGATGTGTCAGAGCATCTTCATTTATTGCTATATAGGAACTGAAACTTTTCGCTATCGATGACACTGGAGCCTCGCTTTCATGTTAGCTGCAAAGAAAGAACGGTGACAATAAACTTGGTAAAGAAAGAAGCAATGTTTGATGTAATTTGCCTTCCAGAAAATATCTAGAAAAGGCTTTTTTCAATTGTAATGGAAAATGAAGATCAAAAAAATTGCTCTTAAGGGGGGTCCTTCTTAACTACTAAGTTGTTGCTAAGGAAGCTATCTAACCGCCATATTTTGGAAACTTGACCTGCCACGGATAAGCTTTTTTCGCAACTTTGTTCAATTGAAGAGTCCTTCAAGAGTTTCAAATCACGGCCATATTTGACAAGTGGCGTGGCCAGAATAGAAAAAACCCTAAAACTGAAAGGGCATATAAAACTGAAAGTTAAAATCAGTGCCAATAGATAAAGAATGTCCACATGCTTAATGCTTCGTATGGGTTTTACAAAATTTGCATTATTGTAAAAGTTATGACATAATAAACACCCGTATTTTCAGACTTTCTTCAGTAGCGTTTTTTTCTTTCTTGTATTTGGTAATCCCATACGTAGGATTATAAAGAAGGCTATGTTATCTCCGATTCTTTAAAAAATTCAGAACTCTTCCTTTTTTCCTCCAAGTTTTAGGGATTTTAAATTCTAACGCGCGGTTTAGGACTGGCACTAGTTATGCAGGCGCAATGTCAATATTTCAAGCAGGTATATTTCCTGCCCCACAAAATTTACCATTTAGCGTTACAAAACGGTCCAAAATGGCTTGCCACTAAAACTGGTCTTCAGGAATTCCCTAGCAACTGCTCTAGATCTGTAGTTAAGAAGGACCCCCCTTAATCTGCCTAGAACAAATAACCCTTAAATAAAACAAAATAATATGTTCCAGTCTAAGACTTTGTTATAACTTGTCCTCTATTTAGTAGCTTGTATACGGACGAGAAGTCGTCAAGAATGTTACAAATACTGAGTAACAAGTAGTAACATATCATGATATAAGTGGATTTTGACATTTTCTTTTTACTAACCGAAGCGCAGACTGCCGTTCTAATTCTGAACAACGCTATTTGAGGCAAACGAATAGCACACATTTTCTTTGCAAACGTCATGACTTATTAACGCGTAAAATAAAAACATGTTATCCCCTGTTTCCTTAGCTTTGTTATTCATCCTGTGCTATTCTTCGACGCAGCATCATTGAAAACAATAACATCGTTTTATAGTTTTCAATTTTAAATAGGGGAGGGTAACTGTGGAGAGGTTGAAAAAAAGAGCTTTTACACACTGTTTAGTAGACATTTGGCCGAGGATCTCAACAGTTTTGTCCATGATTGTAGCGGGCTTGAAAAATTGGCAATGTATGTCCTCTCAAGCATCCATGCACATGCAAATGACCTTTATGAACAAAAAATATGGCATTCAATACTTAACGTTTATTCAGAATCGATCCTGAAATCTATCGGGCAACATGACGGATATAACGCTGCCACACGTCGTCAAAACCAACAAAGCCACCGTAACCAGCAAAAACCGCAATTAAACAAGACAAATGATGATTGCAAAAGTTGACAAAATCTTTCAAAAATATATCTAAAATATATTTTCGAAGTGTCAGTGGTGGTTAAGCCCTTCATCGGGTTGCCAAAAACAAACACATTTTATCTTGTAAAGCAAGCTAAGGGCTACCTTCCAAAAGGAAAATAATATTGACGTGTCATATTAGAATCAAAGCGGTGGTTCTATTAATACTCCCACCCCTTTCCTAACCCCAAGCTGTATTAGTCGTGGTATTATGACTTTGGATAAACGAAGAACCGTTGATGAAACCATATTTTGATTAATCACAGAGACAACCACCTGTTAATTCCACAAGGCCTCCATCTTGGTGTTGCCACTTTAGTCATCATCTGAACTGGTTTTTATGACTTTTGATACATTCTAATCCATTCCCAACAGTTGATGGCAAATTTGGGTAGACACAAGGGTTCTTCAGTATCTTTATCACTTTCAGTTTAGACGAAACGATTGAATTGCGTTTATTGAAAAGACAGATTGAATTCTTTCTTTTTTAAAAAAGTTAAGCAGCATTCTTCTGGGCAGAGATACAGGCACGTCTCTAGCTAGATTGAAGCTTTTGGTTCATTTTCTGTTCCAGCAAATTCCATTCTTCGGTCTACTCCTACCGCTTTCCGAATCGTTCTACGTTTTCCTGAGATCTCGTTTTTATGCACTTCATTTCGCTTTTTCACTTTCCAATATCAACAAGAGAGGAAGGAAAAGCAGGAATTGCATTACACAGCTGTTTCCCAAGTCTTCAAGAAACCATTTTGCGTACTTTTGAACCCCGTCCGGAACTACAGCTTTTTGCAACCAATTTCGTTGCTTAAAACACTGAATACGAGTACAAGATTATTGGAAAATTGGATGACAGCTCGCGCATCTTTTTTTGTATGATCGATGTTTGGCGTGTTTTTGGACCTTCCTGTCGGCTTCCGAGTTGTCTGAATCTGAAATACACTGCATGCAAGTTGCCTATTTATAACAAAGCAGGTCCTCCATGGCAATATTGCTCCAGGAATCGGTTAGAGAGGACTCCAGGCTAGTCTATAATCCCCTGTCAGATAAACCTCCTCACGAAAAAAGGGAAGCGAAGAATGGGTGCTATCATTGCACGCTGGCCGCGAGGATGCCTCCACGTTGTCCCTATTAATTACGCATCAAAAATAATACAAAAGATGGTACCAGAGCTGTCATCTTATTGCCAAATACTAATGAACTTAATACAGAAGTAATGAAACACTTTCATGATGCTCAGTCAGCAGCTTGATTAACGAGGAAACAGCAAACTTCGGCCCCAAGAGTAGGGCTAATAAACAGGATGGTTGGTTCTTCCTGGTGAATTCTGTGAGACGATCCATGAATGGAGTTGATAACTAACCTTTTAATTTTCAGTCAGGAACAAAGGAAAAATCATGGACGTTAGAAATGACTTTCTGACCACGGACGAATAAGACGAATGCAGGCCCACTTTCTTTGGTCCCTTGTAAGAACAATGACACAAACTCCCACACACACCCAATTGGAGTGATACCTTTATTCTGATGCTTTCTAAAGTTATTACAACAATGGTAAACTTGCACATTTCCTCTTCAACCATTTTCGCTTATTTAAAGTAGGAAGTAAATTAATGTCACACTGAAACAGCAGTATTGATAAAACTTAAAAGATAAACTGCAACAAATAAATATATCAAATGACATTATTAAACCTGGTATAATAAATTAACCTCTGAAACACAAGACAAAACAAACCACTTCATTAGCGGACCACGCTGAAAAAAGTATAACTTATTCTCCTGATTACCTCTTTGAAACATACAGCACAAAAATATTGATTATACAGCAAACCCCAACACCACCCGACCCCACTCTTCTCTCCCTTCACCATTGTTTTTTGTCTTTAAGGTAACTGTTGTACAGCGTTAACTGCATCAACTCCAAGTCACCAGAAAGCCTTTAGCAGGCTAGAACTCAAGTCTGCTTTAGCCCTGAAAAAAAGCAAAAAAGGTACAGTTTTAGTAAAATAACGAAAAAAAACTGGTTTAGTTATAGAACGCCAAAACGATCGCGACTATAAGTGCACGAGTAGCAACGAGTGACGACGTTTTTCAATTAAGGTCGTGGCAAACGATGACAAATTGTTACCCATGTGATATTTCTTGGGTGAACAAACGAGCGAAAAACAAAACAATTTTTTGTTTCCATGCCGCGAAAACCTGGAAACATTATGCAGACACACAATGTTTTCGAAAAATCAGAAAAAAAATTAATTTAAAAATTTTATTTTTAAATTAATATGAGCGTCAATAGAAAAAGAACGTCCACGTGCGTAATGTGACGTATCGTTTTTGTGAAATTCGCATTATTATAAGAGTTATGGCGGAATAAACACTCGTATTTACAGACTTTCGTGTTAACGGTAAAAGCATAATACGCCAGATTATAAAGACGGCTACGTTATCTCTGATTCGTAAGAGAAATCAGAACTTTCCCCTGTTTCCGTGGAGTTTAAATTCTAACGCGCGGTTTGGGACTGGCACTAGTTTCGCACGCGCAATGATATATTATTCAAAGAAGGTGTACCCCCAAATAAAATTCACCATTTAGCGTACACAAAAAGCTTCAAAATCGCTTGCTTCAAAATACAGACTTCAGCCATTCCTTAGCAACTGCTCTGGATCTGTAGTTAAGAGTCTCCCCCCTTAACGTCCTGTTTATTAATTTGAAGTTCACCATTAAAATGAACCGAATGTGAAGGTACGCTGTTAGTTTCCATTTATTCGTGTTCATCCTCGTAATTCAAAGAAATCCAGAGCCTTGCATGTTTAATATTGTTGCATGGGACTGAATAATTCCCTAGGTATGCATTTTTGCACAATTCGAAAGTTGTTTTGAAATCCTCGTTGCTATGTATTGGAGGGTTGCTCTGTATTGGAGGGCTTGTCTTCTTGGCGGTCGGGTCAAAAAATGACTTTACAAAAACCTTCTTCTTTTGCTCCCTGTAACATCCTTTTGGTTCCCATTGAACTAAAAGACGAAAATTAGAAAAAAGGATAACAAAAAATCATTAGGGACTGTAGTTTATTATACACCGCTTGCATCCCGTCCCTGAACTCTATTTTCCGCGTACCCTATATAAGGTTTTGAACTTAGGGGGAAAACAGGAGAGTCGAGGATCAATCTCGTCACCAGAGGCCGCGATCCTTCTGGTCTGCGCCAAGAACAGAGACCTCTGGACTTAACTGAAAGTTCGGCCAAATCCGATTGGCTGTTGAAAAATTGTTCATTTCATCCAAAATGTCTGACGCACGCGCACAAACAAACCGGAACCAGAAATCCCATTTATGCGTATGCGTTTCAAATAGTGCTGTAAGTCCTTACCATATATGGCGCATGCCCAGCTAATTCTAGCTGGCGTGCGTTTATCAAAAGGCCCAAAAACTGTTCTTGCCCGAAAATTTATCAAAGCTCTTGAGCTCCGAAGAATTTTGAAGGGTCTTATTTTGTCACCATAAAATTACATCTCTGAAAAACGTTTTTTGAAGAAAAGACGCCGTAGGCGTTAAATGAAATGGCAAATTAAGTTCAAAACAAAATCGGGCGCGCCAAAAAGAACTCTCACCTTGCGAAGAGAACACCGTGGTTGATGATTGACTTTTTCTGCTTGAAATTGTTTACAGAAACTGCTAAACGTCATTCAGTACAAGTATATGTACAGAACGTTCGCCGAAGTACTGCTTGACAATAATTTATTTAACAAACCTTCAAAACCAAGAATACAAATATATATTTTGGGCGTGCTTCGTAAACATTAAAGCCGGTAATAAAAAAACACAAACAAAAAATATGGTAAAACGATTAAATCAAGCTGCCTTTACATTAAGTAGTTCATAGAGGCGAACAAATCTTCAAAAAATAAACGTTACTGGAACTGGGCAAATTGCTAAAGATAAAACTTTGTTGACGAATCATCGAAAACATTTTGAAAAACGTTTTCAATTTGATGCGTAAAGACGAATCCAACTGCATTTTTTTAACAAATTACAGGCACGAAAGTTGAAGCTCGGGCTATTCCTCGAGCCACATTAAACAAAACCAATAACAACTACGGCTACAAAATGAGTATGAGTGGGAGAAATACATTCAATAATTACCGTCACAAATTTTTCCATCTCCGGTGAATCCAGGTTTGCACTTACAGGTGTAGGAACCTTCGGTATTTGTATAGTCTGCGTTTTGGTCACACGGGCCTGGATCTGTAGAACACTCATCCACGTCTGGGGGGATCAATGAATAAGTCAACTGTCACTTTTGTGTTTTGTTTCACTTAAAGCTCGTTAGGTTTACGCATGTTTTGTCGGAAACTTCGACAATTTCTGTGATCCCTTGTCTTACAAGTATAAGGCTGAATTAAGGAACGGTCAATGTTTTTATAATGATCGAAATGGCAGGTATGGAACGGCACCGTGTGGTGCAGTGTGATTACAAATTACTTATATTGTGAATTTTGCGATCTCATCTTTGACTTTTTTTGACGCCATGAAACTAAATAAATAAAAGACAGTTTTGCAATTGTCTAACTAGTTTTTGAAAGTGTAAAAAGAAGTATTTGAGACAGAATTTATGGAAAAGAAAATTGAATTCGCATGCAATATCAGATCAAAATCAAATAACGGTTGCCTTAGTTTAGGCGAGTTGCTTTCATGTTTGCAGTGAACTGCTGTGCCCAGCTTATGCCAGACCTTTATGTTAATCGAGAAGGGAGGTCAACTGGAGTATTAATGCGTCACTTAAAGACCGTTTGTATGTAAATGAAGTTTAGTATTCTTTCAAGTTCGCAATCAGAGCAAAATAATGGACAACAAATCACCTACCAGCACGTTTCTCACAGATGTACATTTTTGCCCTGAAGCAACTGTCGTCAAACCATTTGCCAACTTTATCACCCTTTCCGTTCACTGCAACGCAGGCACTGCTTATTAGGCTCTCCTGTTGCCCAATATCTATATCTACCAAGTGAGGAGCGATCCGACCAAGTGAACGTTCCTCCGGCTGATGTAGATTTCAATCCAATCCACCTTGCATACTTAAAATAGAAAAAGAAAATACTGCTAAAAGCTGTATGTTGGTTGTCATATTGCGTTATCTGTAGGTGGAGTTTAAGTCACCCAGTTAAATCATAATGAAGTCAAGCTAGAAACCACTATGAGGACAAATTAAACTGACCTTTGTAGAGAAGTGGCATCTGTCAGGTTTGTTTCAACAAATACAGTTAAATCTTGATAACTCCTCCTCCCTCCCACTATTTCCTCCCTCGACTCGAGCCCCCGATAGTTTTAACCTTTTTCGATTTTACTTGAAGATTCGAGTTATCGAGATTAACTACCGTACTGACGATACAACAAAAATGAACGTGGCCGTAATGTTTGACGCTGGCCTTCAAAGTTGATTAAAAAGTGATTATATATACCTTATTCGATGGTTTAGCAAATAATACGCGCGGATATTTTGCGAGTTGCGTAGTATTTTTCCGAACCCCAAAGGGATTTTTTATTCCACTAAAAAATGAAGTTTGGTTCGACCATTTTGTCGCTCCGCCTTCAGTCCATATTTTTGCCCTGTTCTACAGTGTAATAACGTGGCATATTTTGCGCGTTCTTTTGCCCTAATATGGTAAAATGGCGCAATAGTGGAATATTAAAGAGCGATATTCACTTGAGTGTCGAAAGTCACGTTTGCTTCAGTTTGGCATTACTATATTTTTTGATTGATTTAAGAAACTCGCGCCACTTTCTCTGCCAATCAAAAATAGAAAACAAAATCAATTATTCGCTTTGGTTTTCCCGTACTTCGTGACGACTACATTTACGTAGTGCGAGTTTTTTATTAGATCACGGGATTTGCTGTATCACTTGTGATTGACCAGAGTGATTACTTTGGTTAAGATTTCACGACACTCAATAGAAAACTGCTCGATATAAACAATTAATAAATTAATGAAAAAGTATTTGATCGAGGAGCATTTTGCTCTATGTCGTTTTCTTAACCTTGTCAATCTTGCAACGACGAGGTATATACAGACGTGCGGTAATTCGAAATTTACACCTGATGAACTAAGAGCACTGACCGCAATGGTGGCACTGCTACCTTGCTCGACCCCGTGAAGAGTATTGCTCGGGGTACCAGTACCATTATTACTGAACTAGTCCACTGCATTTTGAGCAGCGTGCTAAGATTTGTTGATATGTATTATCTGCGAGGATATTTACCAATTGTCCTGCGAAATTGTCTGATACTTAGCCAACGAGGCCGTAGGTTGAGTTGGCTAAAATTAACAACAACAACAACATCCTCTTTATTACCATCTTTATTACCCAAACGATATTGCGCAAGATTGAGCAAGATAATTTTTTTATTATTCAACAAATTGTCAACGAAACTGATTTTGCATCGAGAAAGACTGTGGCTGTGCAGTGCTTTGTAATATTTCATTCGAATCTTGGCAACCTACGTATATCGCAAGATATCTGTCATGTACGGATGACAGATAACGAAGAAATACGGAGGACGGATAACGGATGACGGAGCTGAAATTTGCAATCCTTTTGGGGGCTTTTAATAAAACAATTATTCTACTCGCGCTTGCTGGATATATGAGAGCCAACTCGGCGCTACGCGCCTCGTTAACTATATACCGTCTCATATTCAACGCGCGCTCTTGGAATAATTGTTAAGATAAATTTTTTAAAGTAAAAAATGCTGGTGAAAAATTCCATTTTAGGGTACCATCAATACATTTTTTCTCTACAATTTTGATTATATCGATTTGATAGGAACTAAGAAAATGAGTATGTAACCTGTTTATCCGTGATGAACTTCTGCTCCTCTTCATTATCTATTTTCACCAAGTAACCTCCTCTGTTTTCACAATCTTTATTAGCATCATCCCATCTCTTGATAACCATAGGGCGAAACTAGTAACAGGAATTGCCAGATAAGTCCCAAAAGGAAGGACAGGCTAAAAAGATCATCAAAATATTGCTTGGAAAAACTTCTCTTTCAATCATGGAATGAACCACAAATACATACTTAATTTTGTGAGACTAATCTCCACAAGTCCGACCACAAAGAGCAGAGCAAAAATGAGCTTCATTGCACAGATCTGCAAATAATAACAAAACACATTTGAGTACTGTTAAGTATCATTCTAATGTGACCCTTGCAAGACATAACAAAAATCGAGCAATAACAGTGTCTTTAACTGTATGAAGTTAATATTTCAATTTTAATAATTATCGAGTCGCCAAAATAACTGATAAAAGAAAGTTGCTTTCGGATAATACTTCACTTTAATTTTTGGAGTTTTTGTGAAACCCAGTTCGTGCCTGCGGTCGGGTTAAATAAAAAAGAACGATCAAATTCAGTGTTTAGTGATGGTCCACACGTTCAACTCTTGTGCTTTTCTTACTGTTTAAAATTGTCTTGCCTGTTGCACGTGAACTGCCTGAAAAGGAATTGAATGGCTGAACAATTTTAAACCTTCGTATTTATGCTGCTGTGCTCCTTTATCTTGCAAAAAAAAACTTTTAACAAGTGACAACGGTTACCAAGTAACTTCCTATTTGCTTCAAAAATTCGAATGAATAAATCTAAAAAAAAAGAAATAAAACAAAAGGCACACGAACACCTGAAATAAGGTGTTAAACGTGAATCAAGGTGTACGATTTTATTTCAGATTATATTATTAGAATGAAGTATGCGCATTCGTTCTTTTCCATACGCAAAGGTTTTCAGCAGCTCTCGCATTTTCGTAGTAGCACTACAGTAATAAATGGTTTATCAGCTTAAACTGTGGAATACCGGATGTAAATGAATAGAAACGACTAGGCAATATCCAATATCCAAATGCTTCTCTATACTCGCTATAGCTATTCTCTTTAGCTTTCAACGACCACACGCCGACCACTTCCTTGTTAAGCGTCTAACAAGAATTTCAATCAAGAAGTAGACTTTCATATCAAAGAACTTCAATAAAGATAAAATTTTCTTTGGAAAGATATTTTACTGTTCCCTACCCATTTTCCTGCAACAAATTATTTGACTCCTGACCAACATTAAGGCAATAACTTCACTTTTAATTAACTTCTTTTCATTTGCCGATCTACTCATGTGGAGTGTGTCTAGAAGCAAGCGACTTCTGTCCCTTCTAACTTTAAGGCGATAAACATTTTAACAACCTGAGGCGAAAAGGCGTGAACATATACAATTTGCCCGCATTTAATTAGGAAGCGGTTTATTTTAATACCACGTAGTGTTCAAACCTAAACCAGTTAGAATATTTTAAAAATGAACCAAGATTAGGCCCATAAAAATATTGTTATAAAAATATCAGTTTCTCTTTTGGACTGCTTTTGCTGTATTGTAGCTAGTTGTATAGTTCGAGCGATTTGTCGCTATCCGATATTTCGTCTGTTGGATTAATTCTGGTTAAGCAGAACATTTAGTTAATATGTCGCCTTGAAATCAAATAACGTTGGTAGAGAGAATTAGCAAGGCCAATATATATTCGAATGCGAAAATCTGAAGCTGGTAGCACTTTCTGGAATTTATTTCCTAGTGCCAGGGAGAAATCGTTCGTTCTTTAAACCTCGCTGAATTACAGTAAAGAAAAATAAAATTAATTATTAAAATTGTCATGAATGTGGCCTTTTTCGCAAATTCATGTTACGACAAGTATAGCTTCGTTCTGCTAGTACAGAATTAACAAAGTCGAAAATTAAAAACAAGTGTAATGTGAACGGACGATCTCGTCTTCATTTCTATTCCACATGTATTTTTCATTGTGACAGTCAGTAGAAAGAAATGAAAATTCGTATACATCATATTATTTTTTTATATTTTTTATCCTGGTCGCTATCGTAGAAAATACCTAAAGTTTTACCTCTGTATTATTCTTTTTATGAACGTTAAATTTGAATTTACATCTTTGAATTTTAAGACTTTGACTTTTCAAGCGTTACATTCAGCTTTTTTTAGTAGGCAGAATCGACTTGGCAAACATGAAGTTAAATTGTTACCTGCCACAACTTTCTGTCGTTTAACGAATGGCAAATAATAGGTAAACGAATAGCGAACAAACGGACCATCAGCTAACATGAATTGAGAACTTCTTATTCAAGCCAATAGAACACTGATTTTCGCAATCACTTCATACAGTTCTTTTGTTTTCGATAAAAGGCCTCCTAAGACTTCTTCAAGTAACCAACCTAAATTCAAGATTGCTTTGGAGGCTAATGAGCAGTTGAAGTTTTTTCGTAACTAGATAAGTACGTTTATTGTTTGAATTATATCTTTGCATCGTTTTACGTACCATGTTCGTTATATCATGGAGACGAAAAGGGTGCTAAGCAAATCACACGGATTCCACTATAGAATATTAACTCTGAAATGCCTTTTTAGATACATTAATACATTAGATACATAGAGTGTTTCTTCATAAGCACTCCTAGTTAAAATTTAACCCACGCATGAGCTCAGAGTGGGTGGGAGTAAATTTCGTTACTGTGCAAGAGCAATATTTTCTGTTATGTTATATCAAATTTCAAACGCAATATCAGAATTTGAGCGATAAACTGATTTAAACTATATGGAAGTTTAACTTAAGGTGTCTCTCTACAGTTTTTTCTGGACCATACCAAACATTTTCATTTGGCCGTTTAGCAAACTTCCCAGACTCGGATCGATGTGAAATTTACACCAGATATTGAAATTGGATTGAAGTTTAATATGATACGTATTTTAGGAAAATCGATATTTCCATGGCAACGACAAACAGAAAAACAAGATATCAGTTAAACTTGAATTCTACGCGAAGACGATTTGACTTAAAAAAACTAACACCAGTATCTGAAACTATGGTGTACTGCACATCAAATATAAAGAATAAAACAATTCTGTATGTTTGATTTCGAATAAATGGAAAATATATTTCAAACCATGCTTTTTGTATTATAATGATAAACGGACCGATTTGAAGACACTGCTTTGATGAAATTACTACGAAATAACACCAAAATGTGTATTTAACTTATCTTTCGTCGCCGTGAAAGTTTAGTTGATTTTCGTTATCGCGATCCCGAGAATTGGATTTTTTCATACGGTCACTACCACAGGAAGCCAAAGCTTAAGATACGACTGAAAATAAATAAAATGACCTAAAATTGTCAAATGTTTATTGTTTTATCAATCTTATATTACATATTCATGTGAGCTTTGAAAATTAGCATAATATGCTAATTCTAAAATTGCTCCAACTATCAGAGCGAAGCGAAAGGTAGCACACTCGAACCGCCAGAATGCCGACCCGTGTTCATGAAATGAGCTGTAATTCTCAAAGTTTGCTATCGTCCCCTCAAACGCCTCAAATTCAAAGGCTTCGATAGAGCGCCTCTGCAGTTTTTCTCATTTAATCATGATGTCGCACGCGACATTGCATACACCTCCCCTAGAAAGTGGCTTTTGTGGTTCCAAATTGCACATGATTAAATGAGAAAAATTGCAGAGGCGCTCGGGCCGCGGATGGTTCGTGGAGGTTTACCACTGAAATATTGCCGTTTTGCCGGGGAAAGGATGTAACATTGGGCACTTTTTCGGTATGTATTTATAGAATGACTATCGAAGCCTTTGAATTTGAGGCGTTTTGAGGGGAAGATAGCAAACTTTGAGAATTACAGCTCATTTCATGAACACGGGTCGGCATTCTGGCGGTTCGAGTGTGCTACCTTTCGCTTCGCTTTGATAGTTGGAGCAATTTTAGAATTAGCATATTATGCTAATTTTCAAAGCTCACATGAATATGTAATATAAGATTGATAAAACAATAAACATTTGACAATTTTAGATCATTTTATTTATTTTCAGGCGTATCTTTAGCTTTGGCTACCTGTGTCACTACCAAAGTATTTTTTGGTAAATTTTCTACTTTTAGCGCTTTTTCGAAAATCTCCAAAACGGCTGCAACGATTTTTTTAAAACTTTCGCAACACATGCTTGGTAATGCAAAGAATTTAATTCCAAAGTTTTATTAACGTTGATTTACTGGAACACGTCCAAATTTATCCTTAAAGAAGGCGTTCGAACCGACAAAAATGTTGCGTTACAAATTTAGCGTTCGCAATTTATGCTAAAATATTCAAATCAATGTTTTTTACATTCCATCGAGTGAGCAAAAGAGTGAGGGAAAAAACACAATATTGAAAACAATAGCAACGAACTGTATTTATCAAGATGGAATGTAAAAAACATTGATTTGAATATTTTAGCATAAATTGCGAACGCTAAATTTGTAACGCAACATTTTCGTCGGTTCGAACGCCTTCTTTAAGGATAAACTTGGACGTGTTCCAGTGAATCAACGTTAATAAAACTTTGGAATTAAATTCTTTGCATTACCAAGCATGTGTTGTGAAAGTTTTAAAAAAATCGTTGGAGCCATTTTGGAGATTTTCGAAAAAGCGCTAAAAGTAGAAAATTTACCAAAAATTACATTGGTAGTGACCGTATGAAAAAATCCAATTCTCGGGATCGCGTTAACGAAAATTAACTAAACTTTCACGGCGACGAAAGATAAGTTAAATACACATTTTGGCGTTATTTCAAAATAATTTCATCAAAGCAGTGTCTTAAAATCGGTCCGTTTATCATTATAATGCAAAAAGCATGGTTTGAAATATATTTTCCATTTATTCGAAATCAAACATACAGAATTTTTTTATTCTTGAATATTTGATGTGCAGTACACCATAGTTTCAGATACTGGTGTTAGTTTTTTTAAGTCAAATCTTCTTCGCGTAGAATTCAAGTTTAACTGATATCTTGTTTTTCTGTTTGTCGTTGCCATGGAAATATCGATTTTCGTAAAATATATATCGTATTAAACTTCAATCCAATTCCAACATCTGGTGTAAATTTCACATCGATCCGAGTCTGGGAAGTTTGCTAAACGGCCAAATGAAAATGTTTGGTATGGTCCAGAAAAAACTGTAGAGAGACACCTTAAACGGAACATTGGCTCGTAATAAGTAAGATAGTATTGAGTGAAATGGGAGATTCAAGTTATGTACAAACACGAGCTGCTACAGAAATAGAAGTGGGGAAAACGCTTAAGAGGCTGTCCGCGTAACAGCGGACAAGGCAAATTTTCGACCTTCACCGATTTCTCTAATATTTTCAGTGAAAGTCGACCATTATATCCCATGAACAAATATCACATTTATTTGGATCAAATCTCTTATTTTTATTTTTTGCGGGGCGGTTTTCACTGCAACCTCAAAACCACCCAATTTGCATTTGAAGACTCCATAATTTAGCATTAAATGTCGGTCGCTGCCAAAGCGTATTTCCTTAACCAAACAAGCTGAATATTTTATATATCAAGGTTTTATGTTTCTTCTATACTTTAACGGTTAAACAATTGTATTCTATAAAATTTTGACTGAGTTATGAATTTTCAAAAACACTTCCTAACGGACTCAGGAATGCGTGACACGTAACATACCTGTAGCTGAAAGCGATTTTCTCGAATGTGGGACCTGATCAGAAGTCAAGTCTATTGTATCTCGAAAGTACTAATACCAGTCTAGAAACCTATCGAATAAAATTTGTGGGCACTCTGCACTTCGCGCCGTACAGAGCAGCAAGATTTTCCCAAATTTTGACCATTTTGATTAAAACCAAAGATAACGACGGTCCGATTTCTTTACAAGAAACGCCTATAGATACGATCATTACTACTAAACACCACAGTGTGGCATACAAATAAATAATATTTGTCGATTTAGCCGTCGTTTGAGGAAAAACTCTACCGTTGTTGCAGGATTTTCAAAAGAAACAGCGATAAATATCAATATGCAAATTAGCTCCGAAAGCGACATTTTGCTATATTTATCTCTGTAATTCCCGGAAACTTTTTTCCTTAAAAATTATTTTACAAGGCAAAGAAATGTTCCCTACTTGAGAAAAGATGCCTTTCAGACTATGTAAAAGCGTTTCAGTTTTGCTGTGAGTGATTATTTTCATTTCCCACGCTGCAGCCGGTAACACAGTGTTTGTTTTGTTTGGAATGTTGGTTTCACTCTAATTCAATTAAAAGCAGGCAAGTTGTCTACTTTTTCAAAGCTCTCTCAGCTCATCCTTACAACGCCTGAGGTACCTGACTAATTGCCAATAAAAAGTTTATTGAAAATTTCCCCCAATAAATGTCGAAAAAAAAAAGCCTAAAAATAAACTGAAGTATCATATCAAAACGAAACTTCAAGGAGTGTGGGTCTCAATGAGGTTAGCTGTAGGCCTTAGGCGTAGCAGTCGTTGGCCGAAAAAAAAAGCGTTAACTGTAAAAAGAAAATTCTAGCCCAGAAGTCTCAGGATTTCGTATCAAGACTTTCACGTGTCTTGGTACCGAGAAGTGTTAGATTTGCTCCAAGTCGTTCGCTTTTTCCTTGTGTCAACAGAGCTACTGTATTTGAATTGATCATTCTCGTCCCCAGAGCCCGCGATCCTTCTGGTCTCCATTTCGGTTCGAGAACTCTGACCGTTCCCAATTTCTGAGCATTAGCATGAACATGCGCAGAGTTCTCGTTCTGTATCTTTAAGCCAATCAGATTTGTCAGATTTGACAATGAGTCCGTGAATCGCGGACTTGCGGTGTTGGAGGCGGAAAGAGATCTCGATTCCTGGCGCAGAGCAGAAGGGTCGAGTTACTTTTTGCCTCCGTTTGAAAACGAATCTACGTGCGAAGCCATTCATATGAAAATGCCTTCCACCTTCACGTCCATTTTCATGCAAATCAAACCTCTTTTTATTTGAATGGTTTCGCACGAAGACTCGTTTTGAAACTGAGGCAAAAGGCAACTCGGAGATGGCCTATAGACCTTTTTCGCTTGGGCGATTTGTTGCCCCATTACAGACCATTTGATGATACTCTTGGGAATTCTTGCTTTCAAATTTTCAAATAGTCGCTTGTATATGAATAAATAAATTTTTTGTGGATAAAAGAAAAATTCTCTAGAGAATATCACGTGGTCTGTAATTGGAAAACAAACCGCCCAAGCGAAAAAGGTCTATTGATCACTTACAAAAAAGGATTCAAAAGGATACAAAATCGCGCATTGAAGTGTTCGCGCGCGAAACGCAGGATTTCCAGGAATTGCTCGTTCCACGATCAGACGCACTTTTTGATTTTTAAGCCAGACTGTGCGCCCTCCTTATCCAGCGGTCTTTTGCGAATCAAACGAGCGAGCAACTTGGAGTAAGTGCCGTAGCACATTGTAATTCATAGACTCCATACGGCATGCTTGTTATTTCAAAATTTTCAACAGGCACATAATTACCGTGACGCTGTAGCAAATGTACTTAAGACATAGTTTATTGCAATTATACAATAACTGAGAGAATTTAAGCGCGTCCATTGGTCAAAAAGTAATGGTTGATGAATGTGTAGGCCATTGAATACTCTGGTCAGTCTGCTAGGATTCGTCGTTCCTTGTTCTTACAGTTCAAATTATAAGAAATCATTATGACGGCATCATAATGGGATTTTGTAGCAAGTTATTCGTGTAGACAATGGTCCGCAGGCTCAGGCGGGAGGTAATGATCCTATCAAGTTATAGGATTGAAAGATACAGTTTACCGTTGTAGAATAAGGTCCTATAGCGTTAAATGTGATAAAGATAATATGTTCATTTGTCGCAAGCGTGAGACAAAAACTCGCATGCTGTATGGAGACTATGAATAACAATGTGCTACAGCACTAGCTCCAAGTTGCTCCCTCGTTTGATTCGCAAAAGACCGCTGGATAAGGAAGGTGCGCAGTCTGGCTTGAAAATCAAAAATCGCTACTGTTCGCGGAACGAGCCATTCCTGGAATTTAATAGTGCGCTTCGCGCGCGAACACTTCAATGCGCGATTTTGTTTCCTTTTTTGTAAGTGATCAATTCACAGTCTCGTCTCTAGAGGCCGCGATCCTTCTCGTCTGCGCCAGGAATCGAGGCCTCTGGCCGTCTCCAAAATCGTTAGTCCGCGATTAACGGACTCATTGTCAAATCTGACAAATCTGATTGGCTGAAAGATACAGAACGAGTGCTCTGCGCATGTTAATGCTCAGAAATTTGAGTTCTCGATCCCTGATGGAGACCAGAAGGATCGCGGGCTCTGGGGACCAGAATGAATAATAACTCATAATAACTCTGTTGACACAAAGAAAAAGCGAACGACTTGGAGCAAATCTAACACTTCTCGGTACCAAAACACGTAAAAGTCTTGACAAGAAATCCTGAGACTTTCGCTTTTGCGGCTAGAACTTTCTTTTTAGTGTTAACATTTTTTTTCGGCCAACGACTGTTACGCCTAAGACTTAATTTTTTTTGTTGGCTTTACGGCTAACGGCCGGCTAACCTCATTAAGATCCACTACTTAACGAAGTTTCGTTTTGATGTTATACTTCGGCTTAGTTTCGGGATATTTCTTTTTTGTTTCGTTTCCTCAGAAACGAAACGGTATTGTTTTGGATTCGATGTGAACTATTTACACAGTGAGGGCTACTCCAATCAGAAGAACGCTCGTAACCACAATGTCAACACGGTGTACCAAAGGCAAACAATCTCGTAAATACATGTTCTTCAAATATCAGAAAGATAATCGTAAACAAGACCAAAAATTATTGAGATTCATTACAAATAGAAATATCTGACGACTGCAATGCTTTTAAGTTCGATTAAAGCGATGTCTTGGCGAAAAATGTAAAGTAAGCTCTTTCTGTATTTAATTGTTAAGTAAACATTCTAGCTATATCCTGAGAAAGAAGAAAATTTCCACCAATGAGAGCGCTCGCAAGCGCAAACAAGGACACGATACCTGTTTGCTGGCAGAAAGCCATGAAAAAGGGCAAGAGAAGGGCAAATTAGGAAGTTTCTTTTCATTCTTATCCTTCCACGATCTGGAAACGAAACACTATTTATTTTTGAAATAGCTCCTTGTTCGACATTTATAGGGGGAAATTAATTTGCCACCCTCCGCCCCCCCCCCCCCCCCCGCTCCCGTGAATTCCAATAATCCGCCATGTAACTGAGTACATACAAAACAGAGGTGGACTAGATAGATTTTATCACCACATTTTAATAAACTTTTTATTGACAAAAATAGTCAGGTACCTCAGACATTTTAAGGATGAGCTGAGAGAGCTTTGAAAATGTAGACAACTTGCCCGCTTTTAATTGAATTAGAGTGAAACATACAGCCTAGCAAACAAACACTGTGTTACCGGCCGCAGCGTGGGAAATGAAAATAATCACTCACAGCAAAACTGAAACGCTTTTACATAGTCTGAAAGGCATCCTTTCTCAGGTAAGAAACATTTCTTTGCCTTGTAAAATAATTTTTAAGGAAAAAAGTTTCCGGGAATTACAGAGATAAATATAGCAAAATGTCGTTTTCGGAGCTAATTTGCATATTGATATTTATCGCTGTTTCTTTTGAAAATCCTGCAACAACGGTAGATTTTTCCCCAAACGACGGCTAAATCGACAAATATTATTTATTTGCATGCCACAGTGTGGTGTTTAGTGGTAATGATCGTATCCATAGGCGTTCCCTGTAAAGAAATCGGACCGTCGTTATCTTTGGTTTTAATCAAAATGGCGAAAATTTGGGAAAATCTTGCTGCTCTGTACGGCGCGAAGTGCAGAGTGCCCACAAATTTTATTCGATAGGTTTCTAGACTGGTATTAGTACTTTCGAGATACAATAGACTTGACTTCTGATCAGGTCCCACATTCGAGAAAATCGCTTTCAACTACAGGTATGTTACGTGTCACGCATTCCTGAGTCCGTTAGGAAGTGTTTTTGAAAATTCATAACTCAGTCAAAATTTTATAGAATACAATTGTTTAACCGTTAAAGTATAGAAGAAACATAAAACCTTGATATATAAAATATTCAGCTTGTTTGGTTAAGGAAATACGCTTTGGCAGCGACCGACATTTAATGCTAAATTATGGAGTCTTCAAATGCAAATTGGGTGGTTTTGAGGTTGCAGTAAAAACCGCCTCGCAAAAAAAAAAAATAAAAGATTTGATCCAAATAAATGTGATATTTGTTCATGGGATATAATGGTCGACTTTCACTGAAAATATTAGAGAAATCGGTGAAGGTCGAAAATTTGCCTTGTCCGCTGTTACGCGGACAGCCTCTTAACTTTCTTTAATTCTCTTCATTAATTTAAAGTTTAATATAGAACTGACCTAACTTTTGTATCTTGATTACAAGGCAAGAATCAAATGATATTGAAGAATAAAATTTACACGATATCACCCACAAGACGAATATTAAGTACCGGTATTGCGTTAACGTGCATTGGTTAGAATCTAAACTTTGGAACAAGAAGCAAAATGAAAAAGCCAAGTTATATCAGGACTTCAAATGCTTGACAGACCATTTAATTTTAATTATATTGTACACTCTTCTTCGTCAAGAGTCTAATAATAATAATAATAATAATAATAATAATAATAACAATAACAATAATAAACCTTTATTTAACCAGGATCTGTTTTAAAGCAAATACATGCTTGAGGGGTCGTGTGACTAACTACCTACCTAAGAAAAATTTAATATTACATTGTGATAAACTAAATTAAACGATATTAATATATATTTTTTTAATTTTATCTATAGTTACTATCAAAACAAATTAAACTTCATAAAATGACGTTTTCTGATTTAGAAACCTAACATACATCCACTTGGTTTTTCTCCATACATGGTTTATGTTTAGTTAATGATTATTTGGGGCGCACTTATTCCAGGAAGTGCTGTGTTTTGAAGTTAGTCAAGATTTTATTCACATGCCATGTTTTTGAGTCAATGTTATACACTCAAACTTCGTGATATTTCTTTAGAACCCTTTCCGGCCCCACAATTCGGAAGCTCGTACGTGATACAACAATAATTCAAAAAAGAAAATTGAAATTATCAAAAGTCATCGTTGACGTCAAAAACAATTTATATAGTTTGATTAGTTTTGAGCGTTTATTGTGAACAATAAAACTTTTTTAGAGTTTTTTTTTGTCAACTGAAAACATGTATCGAGCTCTTGTGTAATCTAACTTCATGTCGCCTAAAATAAGAAGTGCTGTGTTTACACAATGTCTATATCGTCCTACGTTAGTGCCGTTTTTTAAACGTTGAAAGAATTCCTTACCTACCGGGCAAAGGGAACTTCAAATATGTCTTTCTATACTTTCCACTGGGTAAAAAACTTATTGGCTGGAAAGTTTCAAGACCTTCAAATTTATATATAAACGCTACTTTGTCTTCAGCCCCCCTTCAGCAACTGACAATTGGACTTTACGGTTGCCAAGTAAAATTCTTCTCACTGAAACGAAACAAAGGAATAAATCTGAATTTAACGTGCCGTAAAAACGAATAAAACAAAAAGAGGAACAAGATTAGGACTACGCAAGACAATCCTTTGTGTGTGGTGTGTCACTTTATTTCAGATAATAGGACAAATCAAAATTTAATTTATTAGAACAATTCATGCTTTAGCAGTTTCAGTTTTCAAGTCGGGAACTTTAAGGAACCTCTAGACCCTTGAAAGCCTGAACTTTGAAATATCGACCAAGTTAAGGCTCATCCTCGGGGTAAAAACCTGTAAAACTCACCAAATAACCTAGAAACGATAGAGAGCAGTAAAACAATATCTCCAATACAATAAAAAAGTTCACACGTTTTACATCGAGGTAATATAATGAAATGGCCAGTCAATATCAAGACGCCAAATGCTTGACTGAAGCAACGATCAACGAGTAACATTTAAGAGGTTCACTAATAAAATGAGATAATCAAATTAATTAAACAGAGATTCCTACTTCATAAAAATTCTACCTCCTTTTCTTGTATTGTTGATATAAATAACATAAAAACGCACTAACAACTAAAGTTAAACTAAGAACTTCTTTGTATTAAGTTGCTGTTACAATGAAAATTTGCATCAGGAGTATAAATCGAGACAATTTTGATCTATTCGCATCCAGATTGGATATGAGATGAAAGTTGAGCGTAAGTGTACATGAAAACCTTTTTCACAATGTCATTTTAGAGCGATTTACCGCAACACCTGTGTTCAAGCTTTTCAAAACACAGTAGGATGGTCTTACAATGTGTTGCAGGCTTGAGGAGAATCCTTCTTATCCTTTAAGCCTGGTTTACACTAGCGACGGAAGCGACGGAAGCGGAGTCGTAAGCGCAGTCGGAATCGGAAGAAAGTTTTGATCTAGTGTGAATCGGCGCGACGGAAGCGGAATCGTAAGCCTCGCTTTCAGCGTAAGCCTCGCTTTCATTTGCAAACATTCAAGATGGCGGACCCGGGAGATGAAGAAGACTGCTGTTTTTAATTTGCTTTTGCTTTTTCTTCTCATACGACGAAGAACACGTCTGCAACGGAACCAGAGAAGGAGAAGGTTGTGGGTACGTGGAGTATTTTTAAAAAGGAAAAGTCAAGGCGAATTTGGAAACCTTGTGAGAGAACTTCGTACGTCAGACAGAGAGCTCTACTTTCGATATGTTGTCAGTTTTGTATTTTGGTTTTCAAAGTGATTGCGAGTGTTTTACAAACTTGTTCGACGTCCCAGATGCATGAAATAAAATATAACACACACCTCTACATAGTTTTTTGATTGGCTGATAATTCCGCTTCCGCTTCCGATTCCGTTCACCTTGTTCTCACTGGATCGGAAGCGACGGAAGCGGAAGCGGAATCGGAAGTAAAATAAACTCTTTTGATCCTTTTGACTCCGATTCCGTCGAGCTTCCGACTCCGCTTCCGATCCCATTTTTTGATTTACACTGGATCGGAACGTTCCTTGCGCTTCCGATTCCGACTCCGCTTCCGATTCCGTCGATAGTGTGAACCAGCCTTAAGACACATCAGGTTAAACTAAAACAAGTTGTAAAAGCGACCGTTTTGGCGTGTAGTTTTTGTCTACTAATTACTCAAATTAATTTATTAGAATTGAGCATAACGCATTCGTTTCTTGTCTTTTATTTAGTTCTCGCCGATTGTCGAGGTATAATGAACTAAAGAGCGTATTTATATAGACTAACATTTGGCTAACAACTTCATTTTGACTTCTTTCTATTTTCTGTTACAGTGAAAAAATACATTTGAAGTGCTAATTAACACAATTGAGATCTGCTCACAACTAGCTTTAATTAGCATTTTCAGGAACTGAAAGAGACGTGTTTGTATTCATGCGAAGTTTGTATTCGTTTCGTTTTCGCTCAATCTACTGCAATACCAATACCACCTTATGTTTAGACAGTTCAGTTCTTCATCCAATGGACCGTACTTGTCACTTGCCGCAAAACATTTTTCAAGCGTAAGTTGTCTGAAAATTAAAGAACTTTCACCTTAACCCTTAAAAGTTCTTTTAAAATGAAACTTTTCATTGTGAAATTTTACACGTGTGATATTCTTGATTTCTCAGTTCTGCCGTTATACCTAAAACAAGGGAATCTCTTAAGCTAAAAATGTCAGATTATTTTCTTTTACCTTTATATTTGTAGTACACAAAGAGCGAGACCAGCTCTATCGCATAATGATGTGAAAAAAGTCAAAAACTCCTTCACTACTATTATAATGAATTTTGCAGCTCATACTATTTCTTGCCAGCGCTGGAAAATCGATGAAATTACAATTATTAGTAGATAATAGCTTATTGCTTCAGGTGTTCGCCTTGGACTTTCAATTGGTTCTGATTTGTTGAACTGTATCCCAGTTTTTTAGTCGTAAAAAGCACGATTTCCCAATTTTCTCAAGCAAATTTCAGTTTAATTGATGTTCGATCAATAAAAAAAGTTCCGTTTCACTTAGTTTCCTTTAGTTTAATTCAGTTGATCACATTATAGTGTAATATAGAAACAGCCTAATTTTTGTGCTTTTTTAGTTTTGTCAATTGCAACAAATGCGATGATGTCCTTTCGCCTTCGTAAACTAGATATATTTTAATTTGATGATTCAATTGGGCGCGCTAGCGGCAATTTGAAACAGTTGGGCATTTTCAACGGCATTTAAAAAGTGCATCATTTCTTTTATTCATTACCGTACTTGTTCGTACATTGGTGACACGACAATTCAAGCAATAAAATTATTTGTAAATACGAAAATAAATTCGTCAATTCATGATAGGCCTCTAAAACAACTTATATTGGATGAACTCATATTGCTTAGGTTGTTGTTATAACAAACGATAATACTTTTAAAGCCTGGACCACGCGAGAATGAGAGTTGATGAGAGTTGACTGTCATGACAGTTTTCGTCAACTCTCATCGACCATCACCAACTCGGGCCAAACGAGAACGAGAGTCTACAAGAGTTCCTCAAGAGTGAATAAAAACGAGAGAAAATTCTCATCGACACTCATGAAAAATTTAAGCACTTCCAAAGTCGATCAGAGCGCATTCATGACAGCTGGCGAGGCTGCATGAGATTACCATGCCGTTAGCCGAGCTAAGTGAGCTTTAAGTATTAAGTTCTTTTATTACTGTCCACTGGATAAAGAACTGAATGGCTAGACAATTTAAAAACCTTCTGATTTATATGGAAAAGGCTTCTTTGTCTTGTATAAGGAGTGCTCAAATTCAGATTTACAGATTGCCTTTTCGATTAACTCTTGTATTACTTCTTATGTCTTACCTTTAGCCAGAGTGAGCTTTAAATATTCAGTTCTGTACTGTCCAATGGATATAGAACTGAATCGCTGGACAACTTTAAGCCTTATGGTTTATATGAAAACGCTACTTTGTCTTACAAAACATCCATTTTAGCAAGTGACAAGTACGGTCCATTGGATGAAGAACTGAATTGTTGGACAATTGTTAAACCTTCAGATTGTTATGGAAACGCTATTTGTATTGTAAATATTCCTTTTAGCATATGACAGTTGGACTACACGGTTGTAAAGTCAATTTTTGCCTACTCAAAACGATTCAAAGAAATAACACTGAATGTAACAGCTCGTAAAAACGAATAACACAAAAGGAGGCACAATTCAACTGAAATTATAGGGTACCACAATTCTTTATGTAAGGTATGTGTCATTTCATTTCAGCTAATAAGACAAAATCAGCATTTGATAAGAATAGTGCACGCGTTCTCTTTTTTTCGGCAGCTTCCATTTTGAAATTGGGAACTTTCAAATACGTGTAAACACCATAGACCACCATATAGGAATGCGATGTAAAAAGTTTTGACCGAAGCACTTTAGTTTTACTAATCATCTTAGATTTACAGTATTACCGCCTCTTACATTCTCTGCTTTTCTTTAAATTTCTAGCAACATTTTTTATAATGCAGTAAAATTTGAGAGGTTGACAAGTATTGCTTGAGTTGATGGCATTCCATGTAATTAAAAAAGCTAGATTTCTAATTGACAGAATTCTACTGTTTTCTCCTTGTAAATAAACATTTGTATGAGCTAAAAGTAGCGTGTACATGTGACATGTATAATTTTTTTTACATGATGTCGTTTTCGAGCAATTCATCGCAAAGCCACGTGTCAAAACTTCTAATAGAATGTTGTAGAATGTGTTTTCAAGGAGATTATCTCTTATCCTTCAGATAAGATTACCAGTCCTTATTATAGCAGAACTGTCTTTATTGTGGATTTTTTTGTTTAGAATTCTTAAGTTGTCTTCGTTGCTACTGTACTTAAAAGTGAGGCTTAAAAGTCAGTCGATCCTCTTACCGTGCTTATTGAGCTGTAAAACGTTTAGTTCTGCATGCGCTTCTCCGACTTCAGGATTAGGAACTAAATTGCTGGACAATTTTAAATCCTTCTTGTCTTGCAAAATAGTCTTTTCAAGAAGTTATAACACAACATGATTTTACAAGTCAACTTCTATATACTGTAACGACGTATAAAGGAATAAAACTGAATATAATTTATAGCAAGCAAAGAGTACATTATAACATAAGCTAGCAGAGCCGCGCAATCAAGTTCACTACATATAAGCGTGCACCATAATCCAAAAGTGTACATATCTAGACTCCCCAAAAAAAACATTTTTTTTTTCAGTTACACGACACGTACATGGACCGACTGAGGTAGTCTAGTCAAAGGGGCATAACTAAATCAACCAATCAGATTGTTCCAATATTTCTTAGTATTGCACCCGGTGTTGTCCCGAATGACAGAACTGAAAAAGAGAATAATCTCCACTTGCATGAAACACTCTATCGTACCTCTTAGATTCCTGTGATCTGATATGATAACTTTATTTCGATACGGCATTTCCAGCAGCCATTTAAAAATTATTTTCAGCAACAAGAACCACCTACCTACCTAACTAACTAAATGTATGACAGAATAAATTGACGCTGTTTTTTCTTGAGGACCGTGTATAAACGTTTTACTAACTGAAAACTGTGGGGACTCAACTCGTTTAAACAACATTCGGTGGTCGTTACAGAGAATTCATTTCCGACCGAAACACCGGTGAGTCATCCTCGCTCAGAAACCCGTTCTTTTATCCTCACCGCGTGGATCTATCAAAGTCTTGTTTCAGTCATGTAATAAATGTCTTACTAATAAAGTCCGCTTGACACCACATTGGGAGAATATCAGTCCTCGACCTCGGGATGATATTTTCGGCACACCATGTTCCGGTCAGTGTAAAATGCAGAGTGCAGACCAGGGGTAAAATGGAGACTGAGAGTAAAATAAAACAAAACAAGAATTACAGGCGTAGTCTAGCTAATAACCGGGGCATTGCGGGACGAGTCAAACGGCTGTGAAGGAGAGAGATCCAGAATTTATTAACCAAAACAACCGGGAACTTCATCATGAAGAAAGTCAGGTGGATCTGAGCTAGACGTAAACATGTCGGACAGCGATGAGGACGAAGTTATGGCAATTAAGCTTTTATTAGCGGAATATTTTATCATTGTATTACAGATTTGCATAATCCCTTGTTTCGCATTCATTAACATGAATTTATTTCTTTCTAGAACAGATTACGGATGTCAAGACGGGATGCTTTGAGTCAATAATAGTTTCGCAGTGAAAAGTCCATATTCTCGACGATTGGAGAACACTAAAATTATAACAATGTTTTACAATTAATCCGTTTATCACCGAAAATCATATATGGAATGAGTTGTGTATCTGCTTTATCATTTCTCAGTGAAACAAGCCATATGACCGAGAAGTGGAATATACCGAAATTACTGTTTTGTTTACCACAATTCATCATCCGTTTGGGATAGCTGAATCACATTTCAGCAGATCCTCCCCACCCCCCGACAAATGCACTGAAAAAACACTATTTCATAGGAATATCTGCATAGAATGTCAACACAAACTTGTCCCTAGATAGAGCTCTATATATACTTACAAGTTTTCTCTGCCTTGTATGTTCTATTATCAATCGAGGGGCTTCTTTTGCATATGTCTTCACAGGCAGCCCAAACTAACGATAGGAGCCACAGTACACTACGCGTACTCAATTTATAAAGGTTTGTAAAGGAACGAAACAATTTTGGTTTAGGAGGTATAAATTCCAATGTTTTATGAATAATATATAGATTTAGGCAGGCCTAAAAGCGGAGCTCCTATTTATTATTTTTTTGCTTGAGTTTGCACTGTTTCCCAATTAATAAGTAGCCACACTATTTCTAAGCGTATACGGTTGCCCATATAGGTACATGTCGCTGCACTTTATTGGGCTCCTCATGCACATACACACGTAGGCGCACACATCACATTTTAGTGTAAAGACTTTCCATAACTCTAAGGGTAATTCAATGCAAAAAGGACCTTGATGAAGGCGAAGAAATTTGTTTTGATTTACTTCAAAACAGTCAAGGCAAAAAGATCAAATCAAGGCACTGAACAAAGTGAACTCGCGGCTAAACGAAATGAACTCGCGCCAAAACAAAGAAAATCACAGCGGAAAAACTAACTCAGCAAATTCATTGGAAGCCGGTTCAAGCAGTTTTTTGTGTAAGAATTGTGACAGTTTGTGATTTAGGAAGTGGTGTTCGCTGCCTAATAAGCTTACTTTGTAGTTTTGAACCATCTTGGTTGCATGATTACTACGCTGCATGTTTTATCGTACACATTGCTAAATACCCTAGAGAATTTTATGAATTTCCTTCGTTTCTAACAGGCAAATGTGCGTTAGGAAAAGTCTGAACTCACTCACCCAAGCACAGGCAACTCGCAATATAAAAACCGGCGTAAATATTCGTTTACGAATCTAAAAATTTATCACGCGTACGAGATTTCAACACACTCACCAAAATGACAAAAATGCAAGCGAGTGAAATAGAGCAATTGGATGATAAATTGTTTAATCGTTGGTGTGAAGTATCGTTGCCGAA